>JADDOH010001008.1:0-340968 GCA_016648135.1 Agrypnia vestita | reverse complement strand
GGTCTTTTTCGGACGCCCTCTATTCCTGTTGCCTTCAACACTCGCCGCATATATTTTCTTAACCATCTTTTCCTCGCTAATACGTTCTACATGACCAAGCCATCTCAGTATTCCTTTCTTTATTCTGTCTAGCGCACTACAGCCAGCACTACATTCACTTCTAATTTGTTCATTCCTCACTCTATCGACCAAAGATTTTCCTCACAAGCACCTTAGTGAACGCATTTCCACCGCATTCAGTCTACTTTAATTCCTTTTTTGCCAATTCCAGGCTTCACTTCCATTCATCGGATTTGGCACTAGAACGCCATTATGTACCACAAGTTTTGTGTCTTTTGACAGGTTCTTATTGACCATAATAGTATTCAGAGCACCATTAACATTGTTACCCGTAGTCACTCTCCTTTCGATATCGTTCTCAGCCTTGCTACTATTTGTGGTGTATGGATGAAAAACCGCCACTATCTATATGGGCTCCATACGGTTAGTGGCGGTTTTGCATCCATACGCCACAATTATACGAATTGAACTAAATGAAATAATATCGTATAAAAATACAAGATTCGGTGACAGGTGCTAATCCTTGTCACTTGATCTCGTAGCTAGCGAGCTCATACCGTGTCTGGGATCACGTCTCAGAGTTTATTTAACAATGACTCATGGTTTTAAATTGTAGATGAATATGAAAATACGATGTGCCTAAATGATAAAATGCAATGATATTTATCTAGTTTATCTGTAAACTTAATGTTAACAGAACGCGAGGATTACTCGTCTATGATGAGTGCACTTTGAAAACTTGCATTAGAAACTGACATTTTCCATTATCTGAGCTTACTTGGTGGTTGTCGTTGGATTATCACCATCTCGATGAGCGACCTGTATTACCAGCCCTACAGTCATCTCCCTAATTGGACCTCGTTGGTTGGGATTTAAGATGGCGGCCGCAATTTCCCCATCTGCATTCAAGATTAGAGGTATATTACCAATTTATAATAGACAGTATATTACATTCATTAAACAAAATAGATTTCCCGGCTTAGAATCATCTTAATGATTCTAGGCAAAAGCTAAAGCTACAGGGGCTGATACTAGTATATTCCTCAAAAAAATGTAATTCTTCAACTAAATTGGCCTTTATTTATGCAAAACATAACGTTATTAAGTTAATATTATTAATTTAAATTATCAATAAAATAAATTACGATTTATAGCTTATTTATAGCTTCAGAAAAAAATATATGAAACACGTAATGCGTGCCTATAAAATTTGAGGGTTGCCTTGATTTCTCTGGGATTCCATCATCAGATCCGGACTTGGTGACAATGGGATCATCTCAGGAGTAGGTATACTCTATCGAATAAAAAAAGAATTTTGAAAATCGGTCCACAATTGACAGAGAAATCGGTGAACATACATACAAAAAAGTACATACAGTGGAACATAGAACCTCCTCCTTTTTTGAAGTCGGTTAAAAACACTCCATCTAATGCTTATATTAAGGAAAACATATTTCTTTAACAAATGTTGTAGAAAAAAATGTCTCACAAACTGATGGTGAATAAATTGAAATTCATATTTCATATTTCAAATTGTGACAAATGTACAAATGTCCATTTTCTATACATTCAATTTGAAATTAAAAAAATATGACCGATAATTAATTGCCAAAGAAATCAAAATTGTAGATCATCGTTACTGCGATGGGTTGTATGATCCCGGGCTGATTAGATTTTGGAAACTTTCGAAAAGTGTTGGTAGGAATCTGATAACTCGACAAGTTCACGAGTCTCTACCACGTCGGTTGTGACAAGATACGCTGACCTCTGTTCCGAATGAGCAATGAGCAGCGAGTGGCTGGAGACCCGCGCTGTAGGTGGTGCAGGCCGGTCAATAAGCTGATTGAGAAGCGAGCATCGCGAACCCCCACCCTCCCCCGGCCCGCCCATCGAGGTCTCCGCGCGGAGGGAGGGGTTATTTAATAATCTTCCGGGTTATTGAGTTTCAACTTTTGAGAAGTTTCCCGGAATATGAAAGTTTATCGCGACACACCGAAGATGGAGTGCCATCTCCAGTGTACACGGTGAGGAGGGGAGCGAGCGGGGAGCGGGAGAACATACTTTAATATTTCGCGAAGCTCGGCTCTCATCGAACTTTTTAGTCTCTTGATTTATTTCCCGAAACAGGGATGTTCAATCGTTCACCACGATTTCATTTTCTCTCTTCGATGATGTGCAAACATCGCGAGAAAAAGTAAGGCGCGCAAGTGTGTGATTCAGAATAAACGATGCATTTCATGAGCGTGACGCCTGGGCAGGGAACAATTTGTCCATCGGAAAAGTTGGACTGCGGAGAGTAAGTTGTTGATTTATTAATTTATTCAAACGTAATTAAGTTTTTTTACAAAACACAAAAAAGAATCCAAAAAGTAGGTTAGTACCATAATTAGGCCCTCGTCGCTCTGTTTTACACTTTCAAACACCTGCCCTGCGCGAGAACCTCCCTCGAGAAGGCGAAACTTGAGGTCTAAACCAAAAATATGAAAAGGGCGTAGGGAAGCCTTTAAAAAGGAAGGACGAAGCCATGTGGACTCTTATATTTGATATATTTTTCATTCCAAATAAATTTCTTGTTAACTTTCTTAACATCTTAAAAATTTGAGTTTTTGATCCTTTATTAGCAAGTCTTCAATAATAATATGATGGTCTGAAATATAAAAAAAATATTCGTTTTTTAAATAATTGTCCCTGCATCTGAATAATATTTTAGCGATTCGGAATCTATCAGAAAAATTAAAAATGATAATTCCTCACATTATGGTGCAACAATTGATAATCCTTATTTTTGTACATTATTGTTGGATATAAATTGAAAAAGTATTTTTTTAAATGTGCACTAATTATTTATCATGAAAAAAGACAACATCTATCAATATCCTCTCTCAAAGGCTTCTCCTTGTTTTTTTCTTGCTTTATTAGGTGAATCATTCTTTTAAAAATTCTAGCACATCGAACTTAAAGTTTGAATAATCCTCAATTACAGTTCCGACTCTTGTTTAATAAGCTATTTTAATATATATTTTAAAAACATCGTTGGCAAGTCATTGCTGTTCTGTTTATATTTACAACTTTGGTTGTCCAGAGCATCGTACTATTTTAAGAGTCTATCGGTCAATCGATATGCAGGAAAACTACACAGAATCATACTAATTTTATTTATTGTTAGATATTTTTAATATCAAATTTTCCTCCAAAGTGCCTACATATAATGATATTAATGGTCAAGTTATTTAAAATTAAATTACAGAAGTATTTAAATATAAAAGTATCATTTTACCAACTGCGAAATCTATGTATATTGTTTCATAAGAAAAGATAGCAGATGTCACTAGCATAGCCCCTTGATATAAAAAAAATGGAAGATTTCTATTTGGAATATATATACATATAACTTTCGAAAATTCGATGTGTGAACGGTGAACGTTAATGAAGGTGAATTGGTGAACGTTACATTGTGTAGAGTGATCACTTAAGCCAGCTCATACAAGTTGTAAGCCCTAGACCATCGTACAAAAGACTTTCATACATGTTTCTTATATAAATAGCTACATCACTGTAAGATTTCTATAATTTATCTTAATTAAAATTAAATTCATACTAAAGTTATATTGGTTCAATTTTTTTTCTGGCATGCTGGAATCTAGTTAATAAAAAAGTAATACAGGAGTAACTATTTTAGTAAAAAAGTATTTTATGAGTGTTACGGTTATGATTGCCTCGCTTATAGTTATTATTTTAAAAAAAATCTTTCACAGTGTGCGAAGTCAGTAAAGGGGGCAGAAGCATAATTTAATAGAAATTAAGAAATAAGTTAATAATATAACCAGTGTTTGTACTGTATAAATGTTGTCATTGGGCTGATCAATTTATTTGATTGATAATATTGCGTATTTGTAATATTTGGTGTAATTTGATTTTATTATTAAATTGTTTTCTAAATCAATAACTTTACATAATCCTCAGTAAATATTTATGAAAGATAAATATTTTGTCCTTTTTAAGTGATTCAGGAAGAAGAAATATGTTCTCACGATACAATTGATCATACCTTCTTGTAAATTATATTAAGTGTTCAAAAAAAAAATCATATCAACATTCTTTTAAACATGAACCTTTTTGAGAATGTAAAGTTGTTTATCAAACTCAAGGTTATGTGTTTTAAACTGTAATACTAAACGAATTTTGTATTAACGAAATCAATATGCTAAAAACTCACGGAATCGCCTAATGCTGTGTAATGGTTCGTGATAGATACTTTCGCTTATAGTTGTCGCTTCTCGCCTCAACCACTCTTCTCGTCGTTTTCACATTCATTCTCCTCTGTTAGTCTTTGTATGACTATATAACTCTATTTTAGGAGACTTTAAAACATTCATTCAAAGTGTAATAAGAAATTTACGCTACTAGGAAAAATCTCGCCAATGGTACTAAAAGGGAGCATTGACCCTGATAAAAGGACCGTTGGCCCTGAAAAATTTTGACTATTCAATAAATAGTGGATTTTTGCAGAGTATTTTCATTTTATTAATAAAAAATTACAGTTTATGAAAGAGGGAAAAACTAAAATAAAACTAATGATGTAGGTAGCGTCTAAAACGACTATTTATTATCTTAATAGAATTTAAAAAAATAAGCTTTGGTGCATTTTAATTTTTTGATTACTTTTCTTTATAAGTTGTAGGAAATTTTACAAATTATTTATTTGTTCTTGAAAAATCCTAATACTCGATTGTACGCATTGCGTGACTTGTACAAGTTATATTATTTTAAATGTATTCTACCATATATATTTTTATTTCTAGGAGCCTTTATATAGTTGCTTGTAAGTTACGATATCAATTTTTAATTATTCTAGAAATCTTGTAATAAAATTTTGAAGATAATAATATAAAATAAATTATATAGTACATATTTTATGTTATATTTAAAGTGTAATGCTAAAAACGTACTCATTAAATGAGTAAAACAATTAATAACTTAATGTATAAACTTTTTCGGTTCCGGTTACCGAAACAACAACGAAAAGTTGCTTCAATATAATTTTATTTACTTACTTAAAATAACAGTATTTTTTTAAGATAAGAGTTCAAAAGGGATTATCAATAAACCAAAAATTCTCACATGTTAAAAATTGGCTGTTTACTCAAAAAAGTACATCCATAAACACAAAACGGGTGGCAGAACTAAAAAGTAAACACAACCTACTCACAAACAAACTACTTTTTAAACCTTGTTCACATACACGTGGAATTAAACGGTATTATAAAATGGTACACGTGTGAAAAAAATTCGTCACCAATTTTGTAATGTCTCAGAAAGTGAATAAAAAAAGAGCGTTTAAACAAATACAATGGATTTGCGCGCCATGATAAATTAAAATTGCTAACAACTGATACGGAAAAAAGGGCGTACCGGGAAAAAAATAAATATCAACAAGAGACAGAGCGAATATAATTGTTGCGATTATTGATAATTATGATTATGATTAAAATGTAAACAACACAAATAATTTAAAGTTCAGAATGCAACAGGAGAATCCGCATCCGATTATTATTACATTTCAACCTGTGATGGTCGACATAGAGATAGATTTAATAAATTTAGAAAATCTTAAAATAATAATATTCAAAAAAGCCAAGTATGGACATCAAGAATATATTTCTTCTGGTTTGAATCGTTTAAAAGTAAAAGCCTGATATATTTCATCTCAAGATTCTATGTATTACAAGAGGCTAACAAAATATTGAATATTCAGCTATACAAGTAATATTTCTTAGATCTTTATTATACCATAGATATAATTCTGTGTTAAATTAATATTGTTTGCCAATCCTAATAGACTCGACCTTGTGAGTAGGTGCGAACGAGCCTTTATTATTTATGAATCGGAACAGCAAGTCTCGCGTGTAGCGGGTGCTTAACTATTATTTTAACGAAACGGACCAATCACGGGCGCGCTTTGCCTTCGACGGGTTGAGCCGGAGGCGACCGTTCCGATGACTGAATCCGGCCAATGGCGAGCGCCGCCGGTGAAGTCATCGCGCATAGGATGAGTCACTGCACTAGCGTGGATTTCGGAGATATGGTGCAATCGTTACTATAAAAGGAGCGAACACGATAAACTCAACCTCTTCAGTTCGAGACCAGACTTGCGAGGGGGAGCGCTGCCCGACAGACTACCGACGGAGCCCTGAGTTCCAGAACAGCATTTGCGGACGGAGTTGCTGCCCGGACGTATGGAGGAATCTACCATTCATCAGTACCAGAGAGGATCATACCGCCACTGTGTAACAGCTAAGGAATGAATTAATGCGGTATCCAGCGGAAGTCGGCACGAGAAATAAGGATGTCGTCCAGACCAGACTTGCGAGCGGGAGCGCTGCCCGACAGACTACCGACGGAGCCCTGAGTTCCAGAACATCATTTGCGGACGGAGTTGCTGCCCGGACGTATGGAGGAATCTACCATTCATCAGTACCAGAGAGGATCATACCGCCACTGTGTAACAGCTAAGGAACACATTTATATTATCTATCGATTAATTATTTTCACTATTGAAATGTATTTATTTTGGGAAGATTTAAAATCGGAGCAATAATGTATAATTAATATCACGATTTCTTGTGTGATCTTGGCTCAATTCGTACGGGAATATCTCCCAAACGAATATATTTTGATGCATGGAGATTTTCATACCATTTGTTTTAACAATTGATTTTATGGAGCTCTATAAGCAGCGCTTAATAGATTCATAATAATTGTCGACGCGTTATGTATTGAGTAATCAGATATCAATCCAAATCGTACGAGAAATTCTTCCGAACGAATATATTTTAAAGTACGAGGATTTTCATATTATTTTTACTAATAATTGAATACACGTAATTCTATAAGAAACGTTTAGTAGCCTTATAATTATTGTGTTGCATAAGTATTGCGCAATCCGGTCTTCAGCTAACTCTTTATGGTTTGAGTACCTCGGTACATCTGGCTTAACAAGTAGCTTCAGAACGACGAGTAAAGGACAGAATTAACTAACTAAAGATTGGGGATATCTGGTTTGTGATGGCCTAGCTGGTTGGGGCGTAGATGCTTGCCGGCACTTGGGCGTGGAACCCGCACAAGCCCCTGCAGGGTCCCTTAAAGGCGGGGCCCTCCTTGTTGCTCGGGGTCGTCAATAAACCGACCTCTTTCCTCACCAGGCGCAGGGCCACATAACCCACAAAAGGTTCCCTTTGTCTTTGGAAGGATTTTCATGCCTGAATGCTGTAAAACCTTGATAGAAAACGTTAACTTCTATTTCGTCCTCTGTAAGAAAGACAGGGCCAGAATAAATATAAAAATCATTCACTCATATGGAATAGCTGGGATATTATAAATATGTTACTAACACTCTAACATTTGTCCAAAGTAAATGTTGCAAGATGCAGAATCGTGGGACGCCGCTCTGAAAAGGCATAATGAGATTACACAATAATTTGTAACATCGCTGACTATGCCCGCAAAGGAGGCTAATGTCGTCATCAATTCGTACCAAAAGAGTACATGATTCTTCAAACACCGGTCTAAAAGAAAGGCGCCTCAAGACAGCACCCATCATCAGAAACTCGTACCAAAAGAGTACGTACATCTCAATTATAAGCCTAAAAGAGAGGCGTCACAGGATCACATCTCTTAAAGAAGAGATAGAGTCTCGGGATGCAGTAAGTTCCGGAGGAACAAGGGGGGCCATTTAGTCACTTAGGAAGTTGGCCACCGGGTTTAGGCGGGCGCGGAGCCTTGACCCCCCTCGGCAGAGATGCTGAGGGTTTAAAAAACCAACATTTAGCTTTCAAAGAAACTTTATTTTATATAAACTCACGGGCTGTTGTAAAATTCCTACGAACAAACCATCCCCGAGACCTTATCTACTTATTTATAAAGAAGTTTCGCTTCAAAAATGTCTTATTTCGTAGATAGCAAATATATGTGTTATTTTCCCCAGGAATTAATATGAATAGGTTCATGCACGTCTAAGACGACACCATTCAAGGTAAGAATATGTTAATATAAAGTGTTTAAAATTATTAATTTCAATGTTATTTAATATGTGAATTTCTCCTCTTAATGCCGTTCGATTGATTTTATTGGGTTGTTTCCAAACGGATATGTTTTATTTCTAATACACGAATTCTTCTGGTGAACGTATTTTATTGTAACATAAATGTATAGATTATTAGGTTCGTTAGATGTTTTTATTACATAATATTATGCAATTGTTTCCACACTGCTCCTATAAAAGAATTTGAAGTTATTACGATACACAACGGGGTCCTTCATCCATTAGACAGATCATGTGCCAATTCAACGACGTATTACGAATAGTATATATTGTATTTATCGAGATTTATTCGCATTTATTATTTCTAGTAAAGATTTTAGTATTGGTGCCAAGCCCCATTATGAGGCGGAAGTAGTTTATATTCATAGCCCGACTGCAATAGGTATTTTTGTCGCGTAAGAGGTAGCACTTTTAGGAGTATAACTGTGTTCTATGTTTCGTCCCTGACAGAGAGGGTTGTATAGCTGTGGTTATTTAGGTTATACATTTAGTAAATGCAAAGGGCAATGGGTATTATGTTGGTTAGTATTTTTAGTTAATATTGCATTCAAAAGCGCAATTTTCACAGAATAATTATTTTCAGTTAATAATATATATTTTAGTTAAATGTATAGTTAGCACTGGCAGAGCATTAATATTGTATAGAATACATTATTTTTAATATTTCATAGAAGGTATAATATTTTATTCCGCGATCCTTTTATAGTTACAGCGTATCTGTCGACCTCAGCCATTGCCACCCGCGCCATACAACTATTTTCGCTAACATCATACGGCAAATGACATTATTCATTGCAATGAAATTTATATTATTTAATATTATTTTCCACGACGTATTTTTGACGGGTCACACCATAGGATTCATCACATTGTTAGCCGCGGCCAGGAGTTGGCAAATCAATTGAACATAATAGCTAAAATTAAATATCAACTCGCGGCGATTAAGCAACGGCCTTTTAAATAAATTATTAATACAAAATTCATCTTTAATACGTTAGGAGGACCCTCTATCTAGCTGGGTCATCACAAACCTCAATCGCGACCAGCTTATCAACCCTTAAAAGTACATCAATTTGTTACTTATATTAAAAGATTTTTAAGAAAGACTTTTGATAATAAGCTCAATATAGGAAGGTTGATTTTTGTAACCTATGCGTGTAAAAAAATCGTCGTGTACTCATGTACGAGCGGTAGAAGTTATACTTCATAAAAATCTTAAGTAAAAATATTGCCAGAAGACTAAATATAGTGAACATGGCAGAAAGTCTCTAGTGAACGCAATAGAGAACAGTTTATTAATTTTTGAATTGCTCCTAATTTTACCAACAAAAACAAAAAAATGTCCTTATTGGGTATGCTTCATTATATAATACTAGCTGTTCACACCCGGCGTTGCACGGGATAAAGATTCAGTTTAAAATAAATTTGTGAGGGTAAACAAAGTTTCGATTCGAACGTTATAGATTTGCTTCGAAAATATATCAGAGGGAGGGAAAAAAATAAAAAAAATAAGGGGGAAATGTCACCAATCTTAACCACCGGGTCCTAAAGAATAAGTTTCCGAATATTCAGTCCGATCGGTCGAACGGTTCAGATTTGCATTGAAAATATATCAGGGAAAAGGGGAGTGGTAAAAAAATGGGGGGGGGGGGAGATGTCGCATATATTACCCACCGGGTCCTAAAGAATAAGTTTTCAAATTTCGTGTCCGATCGGTCAAACGGTACACATTTTCATAAAAAATATGTCAGGGGAGGGGAAGGGTTAAAAGAATAAGGGGAAATGTCACATATGTTACCCGCCGAGACCTTAAGAATAAGTTTCCAAATTTTGAATCCGACCGGTCAAACGGTACAGATGACAGAAAATATGTCAGGGGGAGGGGAAGGTGTACGAGAATAGGGGGGAAATGTTGCTTATGTTACCCGCAGGGTCCTAATGAATAAGTTTCCAAATTTTGAGTGCGAACGGTCAAAAGGTACAGATTTGCATCGAAAATATGTCAGGGGGAGGAGAAGAGGTACGAGAATAGGGGGAAATGTTGCCTATGTTACCCGCCGGGTCCTAAAGCATAATCCGATTCGATTAAAATTTTGCATAAGTATGCAAAATTTTAATCGAATCGGACAACCGGTATGGATTTGTATAGAGAACAGACTGACAGACAGACATTGAGTTTTATAGGTATAGATAAAGACTGAAATCAATCAAGAGATATTTGCTACACATACCTATATATTTTTTATAACAAATTTTCTTGCTGTTTTCAAGAGAAAAGACGTTCGCTTTCGCACGGTCAAAGGAAACGGGGGTTGAGGCAAGAAGAAACTAAACACATTCCCGTGTCAACCGTGAAGGCAAACCGGGTTCATACACTTTGTATTGCTGTTTCGCATGTATGTTGTCGTATTGCGGAACGGTGTCAGATCGCATGCCAGAATTAAACACATTGTTGCGTGCTGCCGCCGCGCCGAGCCGCTGCAACGCCTTCCGGCCAGATATGTTTTTCCTTACTGTAGTTACACTTGGCTCGGGAATGAGCTTATCTACTACCGAGTCCGTACTATCGCACCAATAACACATTTATCGCGACAATAATGGCCGAAGTAAACGGCTATCAAGTCTCACCACTTCCTTAAATTTAGAGTCTAGAACGAACAATGGATGTAGAAATGCAGCCTAACTAAATGTTCAACTCTCTAGATATACTTATTACATAAGCGATGACTGTACAAATTCTTTTGACATTTTGTTTTTTCGGATTAAAGAAAAAATATTCGATCTATCGATCGTGTCATAACACCTTGTTGTGTTATTCTCTAAGAAATAATACATTCTTATAGGATTATGCATGTTATTTATAAATTATACAAAATGTTACAAAATTAAAATTGAAGACAATTTACATCCAAAGACAATCAAATTAATCGTTAAAATTCATTAATTGCAGCGGATACAAATGTAAAATATATTCCGACACAGACCTGATAAAATTTCGAATTACCTTAAAAAAATATAGGTTTAGACATGTACATTAGTTGAGGCGGTTCCAGATGTAGTAGTTACAAAATAATAATGGAAAATACCACATTACAAATGAATATAATATTTTTTTATATCGGTATTTTATGAGAAAATTAAAGATTGAAATTTTTAAGCAAAAATGCACAGATAAAAAATAAATAACTCGTTGAATTATCTAAATAAGAATTCGTGCTTTTTACACAATGATGAGTATTAAACTTTCAATTTTCTATGTAAAACCTTAGCAGAAAATTAGTCGATTGCATTTGCAGCAGATTTCCCGTTTGTGCAGTAGCGATACACTGCAGTGATCCTAACTGGCTCTGTGGGATTACACGTAGTAGCAATAATCGAACTATATATAAAGCTTAAACAATAGAGTACTTTAATTTGTGAATGTCAACTCGTAGTGTAGCATAACAGGTTTTCATTAATTTCGTTAAATTACTTTTCACTTGATAGTGCACACACTATGTCATAATATTTTTAACTACGATGTCGTGTGACGATATTAGCAGAAAGCAGGAGAGTAAAATTTTTTTTGTATGGCGACTATTCTGTCATATATACTTTTTACTGTCTTAACTTTTGAATCACTTATGTTTGTATCCGTGAATCAATTTAGCCAATTGAATAAAAGTCTTAGAAATAATGCTTTAAGGTTATTCAATAATTTAGTTTATTTCTTAATAGAAAATGCCACATGGCCAGTACTGGCACTATTACTTTTGTTTTAGTTTTAACCATGGATATGGCCACAACTGGCTCACATAGTGCGGTTGTTTTGGCCACCTTTTTTGAAAAACATAATTAATTAAGTAATTACCATGAAATTCGATTATTAAAACTATGGCCTTAAAAAAAAAGCATGTATTTGAACACGCGTTAACAAATCTCAGCTCTCCTGGAGTACCTGGGAAGTAAGATTCAACCAGATCTACTAAAACATTTCTAAGATTTCTATCGAAATGGTTCAGATTAGATTAATTGTACTAAAATATTAATGATATATACAGTATGGATAGCCTCTAAAGATGATAATTAAGTTCAGCAGTTAAGAAGAGTACAATCGTCGAATGAGTTGAATTCTTCTAATGCACTTTCTCAAAAATAAGTTATTGTCAATGAAACCCAATTGTCCTTTGACGCATCAACCACTGATTTTAATTCAACCACTACAGGAGATCCAATAAGTTTTATTCTGCACAAAGTACTAGTTCCAGAAGAGTCATTCCATAAATAAAATCATTCGCACTTACTTAAATCTATCTACTTCAGCAGCTTCAACAAATGATGTACAGAATGAATTGTCCACTCAAGCAAAATCATCTGACAATTTATACCATGTAATCATATTTCTATTGGCTCTTCTTCAAAAATTATTATTATTACAACTACTATACGTTTTGATAAAAACCGTTTAATATGGCCAAAGATAAAAGTAGTAATATTATGCGTAAAAGAGAGTGTATTTCTTCTGGCAAGTTCTTAATGGCACTTAAAGAAATTGCAGAAATGGAAGGCAAGGTGGTTTGGCCAGTGTTAAATATGGAGAAATGGAGGCGATGGTTGTGGTGAATGAAGCTTCAGTAAGATGAAGGCCTACCAATCCTGTCCCTATAATCCTATCTTTATCTCTAATTAATTCCCTCTCCATCCTCCGCCTTTTTTCAATACGCCTAGCGACATCTCTGGTCCTGTATGGATTCGATGGCATGTAATTTAATTCCTACCGCATTATCACCTGTTACCTGTTAATTGCCTGACTTGAGTGAAGAAACCGCGTTGTACCGCATCTCTTAAAAGTTCGTTTTTTGGACCATTGTTCAGAAAATATTATCTTATAACCCGCATAAGCACTTGTATTGGAATATACGGCAGCCGTGGATTGTGTCATCTCGAGTTGCAGTTGGACCAAGAATCTTTATTTGGAAGATTAAAATTAAAAGGAAGAAAGAGGCATTTCCATTTCTTATCCAACATCCAGAATTGAAAAGGTAGGATTTCTCCTTATTTGTTGTTCATATTTACTGCAATATTCGTGTCTATTTCTTTGTTCATCCACCGGCCAAATCTCCAGCATCTCGTTACATTATAATTCGCGCGAATGAACGATTGTCTCTCCTAACAAATTTCGATAAAACCGCATCTATTTGATTAATTAAAACCCGCTACACCATAAGATGGTCACTTCGACCGGATTTTGAACCAGTAATTTGATTTTCAAGTTGAGATTTGTCTGAGTATAATCGTTCATTTAAATATACTTTAACATTATTAAAGTGAATCTGTGTTTGAATACAAAGTGCTAATA
This sequence comes from Agrypnia vestita, assembly GCA_016648135.1. NCBI lineage: Eukaryota > Metazoa > Arthropoda > Insecta > Trichoptera > Phryganeidae > Agrypnia > Agrypnia vestita. The sequence goes on along the minus strand of JADDOH010001008.1, from coordinate 327,469 downwards.
AAATATAGTGTTTATAAATAGTTTAATCTCGTGATAATTTAACGCATCTTAATAGTTTATTACATGTATTCATTTAATGCTCATTGTTCCTAAAGAGTAGGTAGTATATTTCTTATTTAATTTGAATTTATTTCAACGCCATCTATTTGATTATTATTATAACTATTTATATAATTGAATAATCGACGTTTATTGATAGCGCCGTGCAAAAATTAATCATAGGTGTCGCATTAACTGACAACTGATTATAAACAACAAATATTTATTATATTGTTATTTAAGTAACAAATAACAATCATACATTAATAAATATTTATCAACATCGATTTAATATTAGATTATAATCATGGAAAAAAATAAGGAAAAACAGCTTAGACTGCTTGAAGCAGAAAAGGCTACATACTTTTCTCGAACTCAAAACATTTATGATAGCATACCTAAATTAAAAGGTAAAACATCAATTAACATATTTATATCTAATGCGTTACTTTTAGAGGAAATAAGGCTGAAATTCATTGAAATTGTAATGAAGATAAATGATATTGAAATGGATTTAAATCCGTCATATGTTCCGAATTTTGACAGTTTGAATGTATATGACGAATTGTATGCCGCAATTCAAAATACTAAAAACATTTATAAGGATAAAACGCCTAATATATCTGAAACGCAAGTAGCCGCAAATAATAATTGTAAAACATATATAAAATTACCTCCTATAGAAATTCCTTCTTTCGACGGAAAAATACAGAATTGGCCAATATTTTATGAATCCTTTAAAACAAATATACATCTAAATGAGGCTTTGAATGATTCTCAACGTATGCAGTATCTAATTGGAAAGCTGTCAAACACCGCGTTAAACGTTTTATCTGGGATAATTCCCACCGGCGCAAACTATTCCAGTGTCTGGAATAATTTGATAAAACGTTACCAAGATAAAAGAAATTTAGGCTGTCAATATGTAAACAATATATTTGAAACTAAGCCAGTATTAAACAATGCAAGTAATTTAAATGAATTTTGTGAGAAATTCTCCGCGTCTGTTTCAGCGTTAAAACAGTTGGAAATTGAAGACGTATTGGACTTTCTATTTTTTAACTGTGCAATTCGTAGGTTGGATATAGACACTGTGAATGAATTTGAACTTTCCGTGAAAGATAAAGAAATCCCCTCAATGACTGAGTTGTTGGAATTTTTAAAGGCAAAGGTCAAAATTTTAGAACGTTTATCTAGTAATAATAATTCGTATAATTCAAATAAATCGCATACTCACAAAAATAAACCAAACAATAATATTTCAAAAGCATTCATTACCAATTACGCCGCGTCTAATAATAATTGTTCGCAATGTAAAACCTCGCATTCTCATTTCTATCAGTGTAAGCAATTTAAAGAACTTTCGCCAAAAAACCGCTTTGATTTAGTGAAATCAATTAATGGCTGTGCGAATTGCCTAAGCTATAGCCATGGAAGTAAGGCATGTCACTCGACGAATTCTTGCAAAAAGTGTGATAAACGGCATCATACTATGTTACACTTTGATGACAATAAATATTTTAAGAAAAATAATACTTGCAATGAAATTAAGTCAGTGCCAAGTACATCCGAAATTCAAAACAACTCTACGACTCTGTGTACTCAAAGCAGTAATTTGCCACAGTTACGTGTCATTTTGCCTACCGCTCAAGTATACGCTTATTTTAACAAGCGTAATAAAAAAATTGTCAGATGTTTAATAGATAATGCATCTCAAAATAACCTTATTACCTTCGCTTGTTGTAAGAGGTTAAATTTTAAAATAACTTCTTTGATTAATTCTGTGATTAAGGGTGTAGGTACAAGTTTTAGACCAATACATGGTTATACCTCTTTTAAGATTAAATCTCGAATTTCTAATCAAGAATATGAGATTCAGTGTTTGGTTTTGGATTGTATAACGGACGCATTGCCTACTGAATATATTGATACGGCAAATTATACGCAATTAAGGACTATTCCTTTAGCAGATTGCAGTTGGAATATGCCTGGTGATATAGAAATTGTATTGGGAGCACAATTATTTCCGTATATCTTAATGGGTGGAAGAATTGAAGTGCCAAATTTGGCACCACTCATTGAAACAACATTGGGATATATAATTATGGGTAATATACCTTACGCATCTGAAAATACCGCATATAAATCAACTACAACCGCAATGTCACAAATTGTACAATGTGATATAAATTCTATATCTTGTTGCGCTATAACTGAATTGGAAAATACCTTGCATAAGTTCTGGACATTGGAAGAATTACCTGTTAAACAATTTCAAAGTCCGGAAGACATAGCTTGTGAAAATATTTATCGTTCAACGGTTTCTCGAAATGATCAGGGCCGTTATATCGTAGCTCTTCCATTTTGTAAGAATCCAAATGAGTTAGGTAGTTCTTTTGCAACCGCACAAAGGCGTTTGATCGCCTTAGAACGTAAATTCAGTTGTAATCCTGAATTACGTCAACATTATAATGATGTTATTAAAGATTATTTAAATAATAATTATTTGCGTGAAATTCCATCTCCTGTGGAGGATGGATATTATATACCACATCACGCAATTATCCGCCAAGATAAAGCTACTTCAAAGCTTAGGATAGTGTTAGACGCTAGTGCAAAATCCCATTCTGGTTTATCGCTTAATGATATTTTATTCGTAGGATCTAATATGCAAAAAGATCTGTTTTTGCTTCTACTTAGGTTTCGTCTTTTCGCCGTGGCAATAACAGCGGATATACGACAAATGTATTTGAGAATAGGGGTTACGGAAGAGCACCAAAAATATCAAAGGATATTATATCGCTTCAATACTGATGAAGAAATTCGCACCTTTCAATTTAATTCTGTTCCATTTGGATTGAAGGCAAGTCCGTATCTGGCAATGCGTACCATACGTGAACTTGCTTCCGATGAACAGCAATCTTTTCCCAACGCCGCAATTGTTGCTACATCCGATTTTTATATGGACGACTTAGTAAAGTCGGTCCCTGCTAGTTCTGGGGAAAAAGAGGCAATCAAACTAGTAAAAGAATTAATTTCATTTTTCGCAGCTGGGGACTTCGAATTGGTTAAATTTTCAAGCAATTCAAAGGAGCTTCTAGCGGAATTACCACCTCAGAATTGTGATCCAGTAAATTTTACGGACACTAATACTGATCTTAAAATTTTAGGATTGATGTGGCTTCCAGAAGAAGATGTATTTTCCTTTAAAATATCTCCATGTATCGAGCAATGTTCTAAGAGAAACATCTTGTCAGTTGTAGCAAGATTATTTGATATTTTAGGTATGGTGTCTCCAGTAATTTTATATGCTAAACTACTTATCAAATCACTATGGAATGCCAATATAGATTGGGATGAGTTACCTCCTGAAGACATAATAACCGCTTACCAAAATTTGATTAAAGAATTGCCTTTATTATCAAATTTAAAAATCCCTCGTCACTTAAATGTAGCTTCAGGTTGTACTGTAAATATAGTCGCCTTTTGTGACGCAAGCTTAAAAGCATATGGCTGTGTTGTTTATTTACACGTTACGGATGCTCAAGGTAACACATCTATCAATTTGGTATGTTCCAAATCAAAGGTCGCCCCGTTAAAGATTGTATCATTAGCTCGCTTAGAGCTGTGCGCAGCCTTATTACTTTCTAAATTAGTTAGATTTGTATATGATTCTTTTAACCCGCTTTACTCTATAAATAACATATACGCATTTAGCGATTCAATGATTGCCTTATGTTGGATCAAATCGTCTCCACATAGATGGTCCATATTTGTATCCAATCGAGTAGCTAAAATTCAGGAAAATCTTGATTGCGAACATTTTTATCACATACCCGGGATAGAAAATCCTAGCGATTGTTTATCTCGAGGTATTTTGCCTTCGCAACTGCTAGTACATGATCTATGGTGGCACGGACCTAGTTGGTTGAATAAACAACCCGATTCGTGGCCTATAAAACCATTTGTTCCTTCCGCATCTTCAGAAATTCCCGAGTTTAATTCGAAATTTTTGTCTTCAATCTTAAAACAACCGCCTGTTTTATACCCGCTGGTCCTTCGAGTTTCCTCTTGGAACAAATTGCTTCACGCAGTAGTATATGTATTGCGCTTTGCGCGAAAATTACCGCATTCAAAATATATGGAAGTTAATCATTTGAATCTAGCAGAACGTTACTTATTGTTTTCTGTTCAACAGCATTATTTTGCGCAAGAGTACTCCGCCCTTTTAAAGGGAAATTCTCTCCCTGTACCTTATAAAAGGCTTGATTTATTTGTAGACAACCATGATCTTATCCGCATAGGAGGCAGGTTATCAAATTCAGATTTGCCATTTGATGCAAGGCACCCTGTACTTCTACCAAAATCGGATCATTTAGTTAATCTTTTAATTGATCATTATCATAAACAAAATTGCCACACTGGGGCAAATTTATTGAATTCCCTAATTAAACAAAAATATTGGATAATTTCCGCTCGTAATGTTATTAGAACAAGAATAAGAAAATGTAATGCTTGTTTCCGTATAAAACCGAAAGGTCCGCTCCCTAAAATGGCAGATTTGCCTTCGTACAGAGTTCAAGAGGTTACTAAAGCTTTTATACACACCGGTGTAGACTTCGCTGGCCCGATTAACATTACGTTAACTAGACGTCGAGGTCAACGTTCTCAGAAAGCGTATATATGCCTCTTTAGCTGTCTTTCTACGAGAGCTGTTCATGTCGAACTTGTCTCTGATCTTTCAACAGATAGTTTTTTAGCCGCTTTTAAACGTTTCCTCTCGCGACGAGGGCCTGTGTCATGTATGTATTCTGATAATGGGACAAATTTCGTTGGTGCAAAGGCACGATTAAACGAAATATATAGTAACGTGATGTCCGACACTTTGCAAACCGCATTAAGGGATGAATTGCTCAAGAAAAGAATTACGTGGAAAATGATTCCACCCAATGCACCTCATTTTGGGGGTTGTTGGGAGTCCCAAATAAAGTCACTTAAAGCGCACTTATATAGAGTGATTGGAAAGCAATTGCTGACATATGAGGAATTAATGACGGTACTTACGCAAATCGAAGCAATAATGAATTGCCGCCCGTTGGGTTTAATGTCAGAAGATCCTAGTCTAGAAATTCTGACACCCGCTCATTTTCTGATGACAACCCCTCTACAATTTCTTCCTGCAGAAGATGTATTAACTACGTGTCCCAATTTATTAACGCGTAAACATTTATTGGACAACCTAGTTCAATCTTTTTGGAAGAAATGGAGGTTGGAGTATTTACACACCTTACAAGCAAGACAAAAATGGTGTTCGTCAGAAAATCCTGTGCGAGTGGGCACAGTTGTGCTTATACATTTGGATGATGTGCCACCATTGCGGTGGCCATTGGGTAAGATTGAGGAGGTGTTTCCTGGACCTGATGGCGTCATCCGGGTCGCAGTCGTGAGAACTGCGTCCGGAACGTTCAAAAGGCCAGTAGTACGGCTCTGTCCTCTCCCTACACAATTTTAATTTGTATAGGAAATATAGTTTAGATTAGTATTAGGTTTATTAGCAAAGCAATGTGCTTTGAATGAATATTATGATATTTTTATTTTATTTTATTTTTCGCATGTGAAGCCATGTATTCAAACACATATTTATTTTCATTGTTCTTATTATTTTTTTTATTTTGTTGTTTGAAAGCTCAAGCTTCCAAGGTGGGGAGGATGGTTTGGCCAGTGTTAAATATGGAGAAATGGAGGCGATGATTGTGGTGAATGGAGCTTCAGTAAGATGAAGGCCTACCAATCCTATCCCTATAATCCTCTTTATCTTTAATTCATTCCCACTCCATCCTCCGCCTTTTTTCAATACGCCTAGCGACATCTCTGGTCCTGTATGGACTCGATCGCATTTTTAATTCCTACCGCATTATCACCTGTTACCTGTTAATTGCCTGACTTGAGTGAAGAAACCGCGTTGTACCGCATCTCTTAAAAGTTCGTTTTTTGGACCATTGTTCAGAAAATATTATCTTATAACCCGCATAAGCACTTGTATTGGAATATACGGCAGCCGTGGATTGTGTCATCTCGAGTTGCAGTTGGACCAAGAATCTTTATTTGGAAGATTAAAATTAAAAGGAAGAAAGAGGCATTTCCATTTCTTATCCAACATCCAGAATTGAAAAGGTAGGATTTCTCCTTATTTGTTGTTCATATTTACTGCAATATTCGTGTCTATTTCTTTGTTCATCCACCGGCCAAATCTCCAGCATCTCGTTACATTATAATTCGCGCGAATGAACGATTGTCTCTCCTAACAAATTTCGATAAAACCGCATCTATTTGATTAATTAAAACCCGCTACACCATTACCTACTTATTTCACAATAATCACAATAGTTTTTATACCTACCATAACATTATACACGACATTCCTAAGATAATACCTACCATACATAGCATAATACACCATAATATAAAATTATTTAGATCTAGTCCATCTCTGAATGAACACCAAGCACAAAGAGCAGCATTTCAAATAAATGTCCATACCGCAGAATTAATAATATTACCAGTTTTACATAGTAGCAATTATTATAAATATATCATGTTCAATGACTGACACATATATATTCAAATTCATAACCATAAACATATACACATACATTTATCGTACTACCAAGTAGGGCGGAATGCAATTGTATGCAGCGTTGGAGTAATTGCAACAATGTTGCAAATTTACTAGAAGACTTTGTAGGTACTTCGCTTTTAAGTTTATTGAATGCAATTAAGCACAATTCATCCTGTATGCTGGTTCTTTTTCAATGCGGCGACTGCATGCACTGCGAAATATAATACTGAAGATATAATGTAATATATCTATACGCTTGATTATTATAAACTTTACGTTTACTTGCATTTATCAGAACAACATAACAGCCACGGGATATCTAATATAAATGCGATACTTGCGGTCGTTTTTTGTCAATACTTGCAAGAGTAGGCATGGGAGTAAAATGTATTAATGATAGCAATTAAATGTTGGATGAAATAATAATAACAAAATTATATCACAATTTTCTTTGATACTTTTGAATTGATTACATGAATACTATTATAATATATAGTATCTACCCACCTGGTAATTACATAAATACTTATACACAGGTTAATATCAACCTACACATGCACCATCTTGTAATTAAGTAATGAATATAGTCCAAATATAGATATCTCATACCAACGGCGACATTAGTAATATTTTATGGGAATGACAAATTTTCAAAACACAGCGGTAATAAAAATATAACTCACATATGGAATTAGATGTGCAAAGTTAAGATATAGAAGACCTATCTGGCACCAAGGTACATAAGTAATTAACAGTATTACTCTGGATATCGATCTGTTCCATGTCTCTGGTGGGTATTTCGAAGCAGGATCTCCCACTCCTTTGATGTAAATGATTTTATATATTATGTTTAATATTTGCTTTTGTTTCTATATGCTTATATTGCTTATATAATTCTAACATATTATAACATCTACGAGTTAAATTTTGTGTTTGTAATGTAAATGTTTATAAAAAAAATAATAATAAAAAGAAAAATAACTTCAGAAGTGAGGACTGATAATGCCCTTTGATGACTAAGTGAACCAAACTATCACTTTTGGCAAATAGAGTGGCCCATAATGCTTGAGTTTGGAGTTTTTCCTGCCACAGAACCTCTAAAATTGCCAAAATTAAATTAAATTAAAATTAATTTAACAATTAAATTTAAAATTAAATTAAAATTTTTCGTGAAATTATAGGCTGTTGATTGATGTTCAGTTTCAAAATTCGACGTAAGATTTATTGATCTTGGTATCGCCATGGCGCCATCGCCATACCATGTATTAATACAATATCAAAGCAAAAGCTATACAAATGTAAAAATATGCATTACCACGACCATAGTGACCATTCTGAGGTTTCGCAATTGGCGCTGTCGTCTCCATTATTAAAAAACTGATGCCATGAATCGCATAGTAATTAAAAAAAATTGCCATTGGACATTATCAAACTGATGACATTCTGTCAAATGCAATGGAACGCAGTCAAACATCTAAAATAACATGAAATACAGAAATCTGTACAAATAGTCCCCTTTTGGTATTTCTATTACACAACTAAAATCGTAATTCAATAAACAGTTCTCATTTTCTATTCAATAACCAATCATTCGTCAGCTTTTCAATTGAGCATCTTTTGGTACACGATTCAAGATGGCTGTTAATACATTATAAATATTACTGGAACACTACTTTTAGTATTATTATTACAAAAATTTAAACAATGTAAATAAATACACATACACATTTTACTCTCTTTAACGGCTAACTTCTGGTACACATGGACGCACGCGCATTTCCTTGCATACTAAAATTTCACTTTAACAACTAACTTCATGGTCTCGCATGTCCGCTACATACTGCGTGCGCAAATTCCGTTATAGTAAAATTTTACCTTAATTATGCGCCAAAAGAAATATCACTTCAAAAATATATTTTAAAATATATGCATACAGTTAAAGCATCAATATTATGCAGGAGTGTGAAGTGGGAACATCGCAGCATGACTTTTAAGAAACCAATTATTTGGAAAAAAAGTCGGAATACAACATAAGTATATTTCGTAATATTTCTGTCACAATTGTTATCACAGTAATCATATTTTGATATATCATAAAAATCTAAGAATGTTCTTAGGTTTTCACGGCCACTCAGAATCTTCAAGTTTGTATTTAGTGGGGTATTATGCCGTGTTGTTACGACCTTTTGGGCCAATGTTTCTGATCCCATTGCAGGGTCCATCATCAGGGCTGATGTGTTGATACACGGCATAATACCCAGTAAACACAAACTTGAAGATTCATAAAAATCTGTAGCATAAATATTTGATTTATATTTTTTTCCAAAATATACGTTTACAAAAAAGTCATGCTTCAATGTTCCCACTGCGCGCGCCTGATATTATGTATCTATTAGGTATTAACCCCTAAAAATACTAATGTCCACGAAAGTATTTTTTTGTAATAAATATTTTAGCACAAGAGCAATGCTCGTAAATGGAGAGGTACTATGTATAACACAATTATATAAGTTATGTATTTTATTGTTTTAATAGACTAGAATTTTTTTTTAATAAAACTGTATGCAATAATGGATAAAAAAAATTAACTTTTTAACAAACAGCTAAAATATGCATTTTTATCGTTGTAAATATTATGTACTTGTCCATATGTCTAGTTTTATATTTCCGAAAACGAATTCATCATGGGACATTCGAAGGCTTCCTCACAAACCCATATCACGATTAACAGCCTGTTTCGATATACCACAACACTGTAGGTATATAATCCACACCTGTTGCGATCACATCCACATACTGTATTGTGATTTCCGCACATAAAGTACTGGCGGTCTTCACAAAGGCAATCGTGTGCAGGTAACGCTGGGATTTTATCGTGGTTTCTGGTGATTTAAATTTCTCGGATGTTATTTGACGTAAAGGTACATACCTACATATAATGTCGGATTATAACAAATACTATTCTAATTAATTAATTAATGATAGGAGTTAAAATGTGTAAATATTGATTATCAGGCGTATCCTAGTAGATATGTTTAATGATTCTAAAAAATATCATATATAAGTTAAAAGGAATATTGATAAAAAAACTCCACTCTAAAAATAAAATATAGAGGTATCATTGTTAGTTACGAAAGCTGTGTATACTATCTCGTTAATGAGAAAAAATCAACAGAGACCATAGTAATATATGAAAGGTTCTTGTTTCGAACATTTCCTATATAAAAATTTCCAAATTTTAATAATGAATGGATGTTCTTACAATGGAATTGGTGAATGTTGCATTGTATAAAGTCAGCTCTTATAGGTTGTAAGCTCTGAGCAATTTTAAAAGATACTTTTCCACTTTTGTCATATGTAAATTGTATTCGTGTCTATGAGACTTCTATAACTTATACTTAATTAATATTTATTCTAGCTTGCCGAAATTTTGCGCTGTGTCTAGACATTATTCCTTCCTTAAAAATGCCGCCTTTTTATTTAAAAATACAACAATTTACGTATAGACATGATTTTTTTAAACTAATTAATTCATTAAAAAATGTAAAATATGACATCAAAAAAATATATAGCAAAACTTCTCATTATTTCAAAATAATAAAAAGATAATAAATTTAACAAATCAGGTATTTATAAACTTTCGTGCAAAGATTGTACAGCGTTTTATATTTTAATATAAGAGTCGAAGAGCATTTGAGATGTCTGAAAAATCACGGTTTTTGTGAATTTTTAAATCATTTATTAGAAAATGATCACGGTTTTGATAAAGACTTAGGACTTTCTATTTTACACATAAATAATTTTGGTCTTAAATTTAATAATTTAGAATCATTAGAAATTAGTAAAGCATGTAAAAGTAAACAAAATATTTTTAATACTCAATTAAATTTAACTACTAGTCCAATTGGAAAAAGTTTTCCAATATTTTTTTGTAATCAAGAACTTCAGAAATAATATTTAAAAATAATTTTTTAAATAATTTTAAATAAAGAAAACCAAAACGTAAGACGTCATTCATTTTGATATTTTGACATATGTAAAACACCCTGACGATGGAAAGGTTTTTCTGAAACTTGTAGGTGTAATTAAATAAATATAAGTAGATTTAAACAAATAATAAAATTATTTTTTTAAAGTGTCAATCTACAAAGTTGCTCAACTAATTGAAAAAAAAAAATACAAAAAAAATATGACATCAACTGGAGCTCATGAGAATATTTTATATTTCTACGAACATTCGTTGTTTTTTAATTACATGCTCTTATAATCATTTACTTGCCTGTAAGACAGAAATATTGAAATCAGCATTTGCCCAACTTCTGTCTGACAACTGCTCTGAAATTTGGCATAGAGCCGTATTCTAGATGACAATGCAACATTATCAATCATTCATTAATTTATCGAAATTCGTTTAACTATTCAAAAAAAGTTATTTAAAATGCTGATTGATTATTTTTACGCATTGTTCATGCCCGTGACATTCGTAATTATTAAAGTGACGACTAAGAAAAGAAAATCTTCGATGCAATTTAAATTATATTTTATTAAAAAAAATAATAGGCTTTTATAAAAAAATTCTAAAAAGGAGAAAATATATTTTACCAACAACTACATTATCTATTAAGAGCGATCACAACATACTTGTTCCTGTCAATAAAATAAAAAGCAATTAGCAATATTACCAATTCCATTTAATATTGAATAGTAATCCTTACAAAGATTGTCCTGTTTCACTTCGTTATCCAGAGGAAAATAAATCACTCCATATCACTCTTCCCAGTAACTAACTCTTTCCCTGCCTGAATGAAATTTTGCTCAAAAAAATATCGTCATCAAAATTGATATTATTATTATAAGGTCTGCGCAAAACAAAGCTACCCCTAAACTTCTTTATTAAATTATGCTTAATTAAATCAGGATTCCAAATATTTAAAAAGAAAAATCTATCTATATCGAAAACGGATGAATTGAGATGTTTCTCTCCAGCGCAATAAAAAATTGTTTAGAGAAAATTCTAGCAATAGAATCAGATTACAACATCAAAATTCTGAGATAAAGCACGCTTAAGATATTCTTGCGAATTTCAGTAGATCATGATCTGAGGCGTTAGAGGTGTGGTGCTGGTGGCCTATGCTTCGAATTCCGCGAACAGGTCACAAAAAAAACTTAATTTTATAAAAAAATAAATGTTGAGCAGCAGTCATCGTTCACAATATAAATGATCATACTGAAATACTTTGGGCATGTCACAACACAGTGCAATATATGAGAGATTAGTGGTACAGGATAGAGTGAAAGGAACCTGTCCCTGCGGAAGATTACCAACTAGATAAAGGAATTTGGTAAAGTTTGCAACAAAATTTCAAGAAACACACAGAGATGCAAGTATCGAAACAGTAGACTTCTATAAGCCAATGAATAAGAAAGAAGACAGTTAAGGCGCTGCGCAGTACTACATCATAATATTTTAATGTGTCACAAAGATATATTGCGACAGATTATTGCCGTTGACTTCCGACGGGGTATATTTATCCGATAGTAGGTAAATCAATATTAATAAGAAGTCGTTAATGTTGTATTTCCACAGACAACAATAATACCTTGTTCATAAATATGCATATACGTTTTATAATTTGCAGTTCAATTTTTTTATCCACCAGGCTGACATCTTAAATAATTGAGGATTGAGTGGCTTGTTGGTCTTGTGGTTAGGACACTCGCCTGATCTATAAAGGTCGCGGGTTCGAACCCCACTCCAGACTAGCAAGTTAGTCCTATTTTCATAGCACAAGCATTTAGCTTAGTTTGAAAATAGTAAGAATATTGATGTGACACGTATTCCGTGTTCGCATCTCTATTTTAAAAAAAAAAAATGTAACGCATATACAATTATATTTTCTGTCTGACTACAAATAAATTGTTTTTGTTTAATTTACCTCGTTTACTTTTATATAACATAAGCTGTGTTTTTTTATCATGATTACTTTAATTATTACCACACGAACAATATATTTATTTTAACATGAAAAATATTTCGGTTCTATTGATTTTCATGTAAGCGATTTTCAATGAACAAATTTATAGGACACTGCAGGAACAGCGCATGTGCTTAGCGCAGAATAGCGCACTGGATTAAATAAGTCCATCTCGAGCACAATACGTACGGTGCTATGTATATACTACTTAGCATTGACCTTTGTGATTGAATTAAATTTTTAATAGTCAACTTTTGGAAGCTAACTAGTGCACATTCTGATCACCATCGACTATTGTTCAAGTATGTAGTAAGATCAGTGCAATATTCGCATTAAGTACACTTCACAACGAGACGTGGATTCCAGCACTGATTCATGGTGAGTCTAGTTTATTTTCGTTCTAACTTTTTCAGACAATGGTGTTTCAATTTTCTTTCAGATTAAAAATTATCGGATTTCAATCAATCCTTAGATCATCGAAATTTCACAGATTGTTGCGTTCTATTTTCTCCGCATACTCCGGTAAAAGAAACGGCGTAATGGCAAGTTAGTTGGTTGATAAAGTAGAAAATTAAAGTTTACGGCAGTGAATATAAAGAAAAATACGAGAGTTATTTCATAAAACTGTTACCTAAATATACTTTAATAGAACATTGGATTTGTATGCCTTGAATCCAGTTAGGTAGATATCCTTATGAATTATAAATGATTTATGTGCACATAATGTCAGCCGACGATTTGGGATGTAAGCATATTCAGTACCCACGTAGGTACCCTGCTCCAGACCGCCCAGGAACATGAACGTTACGTGCCGCGCGCGTGCGCGCCATGTACTTCCAGCACAGTCGTAAAACTCGCTACGACGCCGGCCCCATGTAGCTACGGCTCGTAGCCTTCTACGATCGCCGATGGCTACGCGATGAAAGCTTAATAAAAGTTTCATTACTGTGTATGCATATATGAGCCCCGTCTTGGTGTGTGGGTGTCGCTACGTATATTTATGCGAATGGGTCGCAGTGGCTGGGAAATATTTCTGGTACAGAGGATACCATAGAAATATTTTGTCTTTTCACTTAATTTATTTTAAACACTCTATGAATATAATATAATAAATGAAAACGAAATTATTTAAGATCAATTATAGAATGTCTCACAGTGACAAAAAAGATTTTATTGGGCGTATTCTAGTGTATACTTATCTTAAAAATTCAGATAAATATCACATATACATTGAAAAGGATAATAGCCTGAAACTCTAGTCAAAATAAATAAAAATATATAAGTCTCATTTACCAGCGGCGATATTTATGTATAGTTTCTCATTAAAATGATATTTTTTCAACCATAGATGGTGAAAGCATAGTTGTATCAAAGATGTTAAATAAGTTACATAAATATTTTTTTTTGTATTTATATTTTTTTTATAAAATTCTTATTTAAAATTATATATATAAAATTATATAAAATGTTAATATATTTTTTTCTAAATCTGTGGTTGTTATTTGATGGAATAGTGTACATTGCACTATGTAACGTGATTTTTTAAGCCAGTTAAGACAGATCGAAACCTCCGTGGATGCCCGATAAATACTTCCATGCATGCTTTCATATATAAATAGCTTCGTCCCTGCGAGATATTTATTATTTATGTTAATTGAAGACACCTCTGTGGAAATAATACAGTTATTGTGTTCCTATAACAAACCCATAAAAAAAATATTGCGAAAATATTTTAAATTATACTAAAAATTTATATATCGCTTAAAATGTACAGAAATCACGTACACAAATACACCTACTTAAGACAACTAATGTCTCGTATGCATAAGCATTCAAACGATTTATTCTATTTTCTTCTTCGCTTTGATCTTGGCAGTTGTGGTCGCCTATAGCCATGACATCATAGCCAAAAATGTCCTGCGCCATCTATTCCGATCTGCAGCATACCGGACCGCTTCCTGAAGTGAACTATTAACCAGACCCGTCCATCTAGTTGGTGTCTTAAACGGGGGCTCCCTTGACCCTTTTGTATGCCACAACTATCTTACTCCACACAAACAATTTTTTAAGCTATAGTAGAAGTAGGTACCTAATGACGTTGGATATAGCACAAAACTCAGTTGATTTATTTGAAAAAATAGAACGTCCAGAGAGTAATATTTTTACACATCCAATCAAGTGACAATGCGTCCTACGAAAATGATCAAATAATTATTTTTCCCGAATATTCGTGCTTTCGCGCGTACACTTGTAACGTTTTAATTAAAAATTATATCTAGGACCCAATATCACACATTCTCTATTTAATTAACAGTATTTTCACGCGACGTGGCTATAGAAGGCAAATAAAACACTTAAAATCAAATAAAGTTTTAATTATTCAAAGTCACTGGACGCAAATTAAGTTGGAGGACTGTTCTAAAATTTACAGTCACTAAATGCTTCTAGAATTTTTTTTATACTTATCATCCAATTTCTAAGTTCGCACTTATTATCTCCAGTCACTCATCTATGGAATAATTATTACACGCTGTTTCTATCGCATCGATCACTTTCGAGAATATTACGTTCAATTTTGCACGTAGGTATTCGCGCGATATTCGCCACTCGGTATTCTCTCACTACGGTTTATGGCTGGTAATATCGTGTTTCTATAGCCCGGTTGAATCAGGTTGGATAAAATAAAAATTCGTTTAAAGCATATATTTTTACAGAAACGGGTCGTTTGATTGGTGGAGAATGCAAAAATCTATGCTTTAAACGAACTTTTACTTTAATCCACTTTGAAACAAGCGGCCCTATGTCACACTTTTCAAACGCCAAACAACGACTGTTGCAGAGTTACTTTTATAGATAAATGTCACGTCTCGATGTTTCGAGAATTTACGAGAATAGCGTATTCATTTCGAGAGATTTCGAGTGTGCGTAATTCCTTCTAATACTACCATCTCCTAATGATATACATAATAATGTGTCATGTCATGTATATGTCATCCTTTTAACAAAAAATATTTTTTATATAAAATTTTGATTACATTCAAAATATATCGCGCATACAAGATATTATCTTCTTATAAATACTTACTACGTACCCAAATAATATAAATAGCTATGATGTTATGTTTGTTATTCCTCCTACAGCTTAAAAATTTAAGCTGTAGGTCTTAAAATTTCACAATAGATTTTTTTAAGCACACGATGATCCGAAAATAAAATAAAAATAACTTACAGTATTTGACATATGAAGAAGAATAAGTTACCTAATGTGATTTGATATAATACCACAACTGTAAAATTAAATTACTAAAATACAAATACTTAAAACAGAGAGGCTTGTTTATCATCGTGGTTCGGAAATCCGAATGTACAAAAATATTTGTAAATAAAAGTATTGCACTGTTTATAAATTTAAAAACTCAATATTTTATGGCTCTTTAAGATTTTCAGATAAAAATATATTTAAGTAATTAAAAACATATATACCTTCCTATGTACCTAATTTTCTTTCTATTATCTATATCTACTATAAAATCAAAACACATTAAATTTAATCATTATAAAATTCAAATATTGTATCTAAATAATATAGTGGAAAATATGTTTTACTGTAACAAAATCTGCTATCATGAAGTGATGTTTTCATGCTTGTTCAGTTTAAATTTACAGGTTAACGCGTCTTATTTTAGCACGCAACTTCATTTCCATCATCAACTAAGATGTTTTACAATTTTTTTTAAAATTCGAAAAATATTGTGTGTTTCACATTTTTAAACATATCAATAAGAAAAAAATTTCAAGTGAAGTTGATGTTATTTGCTTTTTTTGTTCTCGCACGCAATTTTTCCGGCACTTTTCAGTAAAATGTGAAATAATCAGAAATAAATGTTACTAAACCGGGTAGTAAAACTAGTTGATATATAAAAATAGATAGCACTTGTATTTACTATAACTGAATAATTGAGCGGCTAATATCAATAGTGGGCAATGTTTATTTTACAAAAACTAGGGTTGATATTTACGGATTAGTACTTTTTTCGCATTATTAAAAAGCGAATGTATGGATTTATAAATACAAAATTTTAAATCAAACAAATTGACGATTCGTACCAGAAGAAAATAAAAAAATAAAAGAATACTTTTTGCATCGTAGACCACATCAACGATGTAATTCGTGTCTTAAATAATATTTCAGTAATTATATAATTAACATGAAATGACTCGAGATGGTATTACATCGCGTGATAGTGTGCCCTTGCCCCCCTCTTATGCACAGGCGCAATTACCCTAAAATCCGGCATCCGCTTCGGGCGTAATTTGTTTATTCCGACTATGTCTCAATCGTTGCCATGGCGACCGTGCGAGGTGCGCGCACCCCTAAATTTTATACGGCCGCCCTGAAAAAATATGTCTCTTCTCCCAATCGTAAAGGGCAAACACAGGTATGCCTTCTCTCTCACCTATCTCGTCTGCTGCCCTCTTTATTTCCTACAAATCTACCCCATCCGGTGAGGGATGTTCAGTTTAAACCCTGGTACAGCGACATTCGGTATTCCGCGAATTTGGATTGAGTGAATACTGTGTGTTCTACGGACCTTCAATATCGAAAAAATCTAAATAATATTTTTTTATTACATTTTATTTTAAAGTTGCGTAAGGAGAACATGTTTAAAACAAATGACAGATGAATCAATTATAATGATGTACATAAAAATGTGTTTATCGAAAAAGATTTGGTTGCCACCCAAGATACTAAACCTGGAACCTTTTGTTTAATTTATTATATGCTAAATTATACATATTGAAGCAATTTTGTATATATATATATATATCTATATATATAATATATATATATATATATAGTGTGTGTATATTTATACATTGCTTGAAATACGCTCTTTTTTCTAGGAATTACAAGCTTTTAAAAACATAAGTATATTCAAGATACTAAATATAATTAAATGTTGTCAATGTCTAGAAACTCTTCATGTGGATATCAAACGTTTTTGTTATTATTTTTGTTGCATAATAAAACCAATCTTGATCATTTACTCACCTTGGTTTAATAAATTTATTCAAATTGCTGTAACAAAAATTATTAAGACTGAAGTGCAATAATAATCCCTTAAATTTTAAGCAAAAAAATGTTCTATGTTTTTATCCTGCATGTCATTGCGAATTCAATTTTTGTAAGCATGCAGGTAAATAATAGAAAATAATTAAACAAGTGTATGTAAAATGCTTCAGAAATAATCCAGAAGGTCGGAAAGATAATGATATTTTCATTTTAAATTTTCAAATGATTTTGAAGCAATTTATCAACGCGAATCAAGTGTTTGTATGCGTGTAATAAATGTGTCATAATAATATGTTGCAAAATATTGTGACAACCGTCAAACGTATTCCTCGGATCCCACGTTGTAACGGTATAAAACTGTGTTAGGTAATCGCGTTAGTTCCATACATACGCCCCTGATATATAAATGTACAAATACCAGGGCGACATACCCCGTGAAGAGGTATAGGTATAGACATAAGCCAAGATACACCTATAGCCGACTGACATAAAAGAAGATACTTAGATGGGATAGCATCTCTTCCGAGTGACGCGGTTTATTGGATACAGTACCATTCGCGACGCCTTTGTGGACCATTCTCGTTCATCACGGTCGACGTGTCATCTCGTTTTTGTTATTATTATATTTATTAATCCAAGGGCAGTGTTGTGTTCTCAGTTTGGTGACGTAGACGTCGGCCATTTCGCGCCTTGTTAAGTAAAATGCCCGGCATGTTCTGCGGTTGTTTTTGACGTTTCGACCGACTCGGGATTCTAATGACGTACTGTGTACATACCTTGGTGGTGACAGAGACAGGTGAGTTATTTATAATACCTGCAAGTTTATTAAATTATGAAATAATATTTTAAAAAGGAATGCCATTAATTATTATTTTTTTGTTGATATTTTGTCATTCATGAATATGATGAATATTTGCTGTCAAAATAAATCATTGAATACCCACTTTAAATAATATATTCAAATGCATATTCATATTTTTCTACTCCCGTAAACATCGTTTTAAAGAATTTTTCTACGCGGTATTTTAATTAGATATATTTTCACACGTACACGAGTAAATACTAAACATATATTTTATATAAGTATATTATTTATATATAGAAATATGCATTTACAAAGAATTATCAAAGATGACAATAATTCAACCAAGGTTTATCCCTCTATATAGGTACTAAATATTTCAGTATGATATGTATCACATAATATAATGTTAGAAATTCAATTTTAAAATAATTAACGATTTAGGAAAAAATAAATGAAATGAAATTATTATATATTTTCATTTTAAAATTAGATTTACATATTTAATATATTAATGTACAATATTAAATGAAAATGATATTTTAAATATCAGTTTTTTAAAATACATAAAATACTTCAACCACAAATTATTATTTATAAGAAAATATTTTTCAAAATGATAAATAATGGAGGAAATGGTTGCGAGTTTGAATGCAAAAATCTACTTACACCATGAATAACATATGACAGAGTATTTTGTTGACATTTCAAAGAAGACGCGTTGACGTCTAGGTACATACCTATAGATTTTCCATATTATGTAGGCGCATGCGCAGTGGAGTTCCGGCACGTCTTGTAACATCCTTCGTGTTACAACTATTATTTCCGTGTCGTATTTAAATTGTGCCAATCCAAATGTTTCCTGAATGTCAACAGTCACGAATTCGGTGCCGCATTATCTTGCCTATCTATGGCGGAATATTTATTTGTTCAATTAAAAGAATGGACGCCATTGGCATTAAAATGCTCACACGGAAATTCACGTAGTTTTTAGTTCAATGGTTTTCAAAATGTGGAGTCGAGTAATTTCTTTTTAACAAACTTTGTATCTAAATAGTAATACAACCCTCCGTTGGTAGAATACCGTATTGCTTGATTGTATCGAAAATAGGGATGATTGGTTATAGAAAAATATTATATTACTAATTTTTAATTAATTAGTGGTAAAAAAAGCATATTCTTATTAATTATATTAAAAATGTCGCTATAAAGTCATTGTGCTCTTATTGAAGAAAGTTTTTTTTATTCAATTCTCATTTGTGTTAGTGATATGTGCATGATGTGTTCAAATAATGTTGAATTTTTATTTTTTTCGTCCATAAAATGAAACACGGGAAGTATCTCTTGGTGGAGATGTGTAGGGCATAATCATTCACATGTGTAAATTTTTCCCCGCCAGTTTTATATTGCGTTAAATTTTTCAAAAAATTGGCTGTACCCAAGCGGATCCAACAGGCTTTCAGGGATGACGCTATGAGCATCTGACGGATAATAGAGTTGTACAACCGTTTCAAGGATGGCCGCCTACCAGTGAACAGCATAACCGCGTCCTTGCAGGCTCTCAATAAGCCGAAACAATAATGTGATTGATCAAGTGCAGACTTTAGTCGAGGTCAAAATTTGCGAACGAAGAGTAGGGTAAGAGTATTAGATTGGTTAAGTACATTAAATTTTGACTGAGGATTGAGGCTCGCAGAGAGTGTCCGCAAAATTCGTGCTAAAGCTGCTAACGATGAAAAAAAGGCAATTCTGTTTGGGATTTCTATTCTTTGCATCTGATTCAGGCGTCTTTGTCCAGACACAGCATTCTCTTGATTTGTCAGACTCCCTACTCTTCCGACATGGCTCTGCGTGATTTTTGTTATTCCCCAAGTTAAAAATACCGTTGAATGGTACCCAATTTGAATCTGTATTTAATTTTTTATCTGGATTTGAATGTCTATCTGTGTTTACCATTAAAAAAAATGCTTTCCAGAAGTGTTTCGACAATGGATCACTGGCAGAAGTATGTACATTACCAAGGAGACTACTTCAAATAAAATTAGAGTAAGTACAATATGTATGAATAAATTTGTTTCTGCCGATCAAAGTTTCGTTATTTTTTTAACACAGCGGTATGGTTTTTGTAATGCACCTGCCTCTCCAGCCAGATGCAGTGCATCCATCTACCCTTACGGCAGTCTTTATAATATAATATAATGTAATGTTGCCATAAAATATGTTGTATAATATATGTTTTTTTCTTTTTGTCTTTGGTTTATATATTGTTACACCCTTTTATTTATTTTTATTTCGCTATTTATTTTATTATTCATCTTTTAGTTATATTTTATTTTACTTCAGTAAGTTTTCATCTATATAGTGATACCTACCTATTGTTTTTGTGTTGTTTTTCTACTGTTATTTTTATTAGATTATTATTTATACTTGTTTTCTGTTGTTTTCAATTTATTTTCGTTCTTATTTTTTTTTATCCTTATTGCAACCCAAATACAGTAACGGGGTTTTTGCAAACTCTTCGTTGCGTCGCATGAGTGTTTTTGTTCAAAACTGCTTTAGAATCAAAACCTGGGAGCTTTTGCTCTCGAACAGCCCTGGGTCTGTGGTGGATTCCACTTAACTTTACTGTACCTAAATTGACAACCCCATGCAGCATACGATCAATGAATTTGTATAGAATATAAAATGCTTGGTATAAGTTAACCTTTAACAAATTTTCTTAATTTTAACAAAGGCCTCGCTTTTTAAAATTATTTTTTTTACTTGGAATGATCTTTTTAAGAAACGTATGTAAAACTGATATGTGGAGGAGGCCAGGTTTGCTATGTCGACATCATTGTCGATTAACAAGTTTTATCATTAAAACTTGTTAATTACTGTTCGATCTCAAGAAACATAAGTCAGACCACTTGGTGTTCTCCATAACTCTGTATTTGTTGAAGTTGAAACCTGAACGTCGAGAAAGAAATAAAAAAATCCGTATCTAGGTATAATCTTACTTGCCTGTCATTATTTGTTGGCTTCTGATAAAAAATCCAAAATAACCTAACCTTACTAGATGGACTACTAAATACAAGTGTTTGAACAATTAATCATTCCCATTAGAACGAGAACAAAAGATTACAGCATAAAATGAGTAAGTTGTTATTGATTAGTAATCAGGGGAGATAATATGTGATAATGTAAAAATAGTGGTGGGTATGAACAAAGAGGAAATACTACTGTTAATATAGACGACCTGGAAAAACGATTAGTGAAGGCGATAGGGAAGAACAAAGAGTTATAAGTCAAACTCAAAAATGATTGAAGTGACTAAAATCATGTCGCTCATAGGTAAGCAAACGCATGATGCGCTACACAAGGCCCCGAATCGAAAAACCGAAGGCAAGAAATGAATTAGAATCAGGTCAAGGTGCCTAATTTTTTTTTAATTGTGCAAGGCCCAATAAATAAAGCGAAACATTTCATAAAAAAACACCCTGGCTTGAAAAAATTACAAACATATATGTCCTCACCAGGAATCGAACCTGAACTTTCGGTATGAGAATTCTGTATCATGCCCACTCGATTACTCTCCTCAGACACACAGACATCCATAGAGAAAAACAAAGAGAGAACGCTCTTCTGCAGATGTATTCATATTCTGAAATTCCATCTAAAATCTTAATATTATCAAATTACAAATTAAGTCAATTGAATTATTATAACTAGCTCTAAATGCTTAAATACTTATATTTGACTTTCTAGAAGTCACATGCAGTCCATTTAATTGTAAGTGTAATTTTAATACACAACAAATATCTCAATTTGTTATAGTATATATCAGATATTTGCTTAGGTAATATGTTTTTTTTCCAAAAAATATATGTTATATGATTACCTATATGGACTCCACGCGCTTCTTTGCTAGTGAGTAAGAACTTTTAAAAACGATATCTGTTAATTATAGAATACGCATACTGTAAATAAATGGTAGAAATAATACAGGTATTAAATAAAATTTGCATGAAAGAGTAAATTTTGTCGAATATTAAATTAATTAGAGTAATTGACCTGAAAAAGTTTGAGAATCTGATGGTATTCGTGAATAATTAAGATTATAATTGAGTTGACTTTCCCTTGAGGTATTTTTTCTTGCTTAAATTTTATTAGAAATTACGTCGTAGCTATTTAGGAAAAACGCATTAGAAATAAGCGCTTGACTCGGGCAGATCCGAATTGGAAAAATCTTCGAATTTAAGGCAGAAGTGTCCTTGAACCCAAATAGAACATTTACATAATAATTTAGTCGGAATTGTTATTTTACTTTGACTCTCTACTCCGCAACTTTTTATTAAATGTTAAGTGTTACATAGACTATTTTTTGAAATTTGAAAATAAAATTTATTTTTTCATAATTTTGGTCCTTATTTTATACTGATTTCATATACCTACCTAAGAGTATATCGAAATGTCAACAAACTAAGCGAAACAATACCTATAATAACATCTTTTTGTACATTTTTTTTTTTTTTTAAATAATATAATCATTTTTGTTTAATGTAAGGTAAACCTATATAAAAACAATACGTTTTGTATTTTGTCTCACTATGTAGGTATATTTTTAAATTTTTTCATATATTATTTTTTCATATTTTTATAAATATTTTTCTGTAAAGAAAATTGTTTTTCTTCTCTTTTACGTTCCGTGTATACCTACAACTACAGAAATTTAAAAAAAACATGAATTAATCAGTGAAAAATCTAATAAAATATGTTGTATTGTTTCAATAAACTCACATAGATTGGAAAGATCATAGTCTTTTAAATAAAAATAAAGTTTCTTCCGATTTTTCTTCTTCTTCTTCTACAGCCCATTCGTAGTCTTAGTAAAGTCTCCTGAAACTTTTACCTTTACTTGCTTTAATTGTACGGCTCTCTTCATTTTTTTTTCTCCAAAAGCAGATGGTTTTCTGAGTCATCTTTTACGCTATTTTCTTCCGTCGAGGCCTTTCCATTTTCCTATACTTGGATATCCAATAAGGATTTTTTTCGGATTTCTTCTTCCTGCATGCTCAGTATACGGCTTAACTGAGTAGCTGCAGTAAAAAATAACCTTTACTTATGAATAAGACCTACATAACTGGTTAGTGTCATTTTTCATAAGCCTTCAATAATCCGTGATTCACTCAGAATTTTCTTAGTACAATGGTCTCATTGCATATACAACGAAAATGAGAATTTCACTATATTATTGAATGTGCTAATAACAAAATGAAAGATAATTTACGTTTAAATAGCTAGTATTAAATAAGATATTACACTTTAAAGTTTCGAAAAATGCACTGCATATTTTGAAATTTCATAGGCAATATATGAGGTTAGGTTAGGTTATTAGGTTTGGTTTGGTTAGGTTATTAGGTTTCGTTAGGTTAGGTTATTAGGTTTGGTTTGTTTAATTTAGATTACGATTATTTTAGTTAGATTAAATTAACAGGACATTAAATTATATAGTGAAATACTTATCTTCATGTATGAACAACGGGACCATATTCTTGGATTATTCCCTTTTTTTGTTCAATGCATTATTTTTGTAATAAATCTGTCTGCATACTTGAGGTCGGATCCGGAATGACTAAGCTGTTTATACTAAGGTCATTTGATGAGCGCGCCTTTACGTAAGCGTTCATAATCGCGTTAACTGTAACCTTCGATCCTGCTATCTAAAAACTTGTATCTTTCATTTCTTAATTCAGTAATAACTGCAGAGTTCACTGCAATAATAATTTTACTATAACCGACGTAGGCAATTCGTTCCTTCCATTTAACTTTATAATAGGTATTGCAAGAATTCTTTGAGATTCCGTACAACTAATATAACACGCTGCCGACTTTGTGAGTTTGAGACATCTCAAATTTTATTTGTTTCCGGTATCACACGCAATTTATCAATGTGTTAATTCAAATTTTCTGTTTTTAACGTATTTTGATAGCAAATATATTTTCGGGTAAATAACAAAATATTTTTAAAAACGCGTGCTCTCTTTTAACAACTAAATAATCTATTACAATTAATTCATCATACCCCACGTATATTTTCAGTAAACTAACAAACATAACTTCTTTTTCTTTATGTGCCCTATCCGTTCAATGGATGTTGAGTATTATTAGCAACCTTTCAGCCATCGGATCCGTCGTCTCAAGAGGATCGGGATCCCCTTGAGAACGACGGTGTTTATAGGCTCGACTGTCAAAATTGCGACAAAGTGTATGTGGGACGAACAGCACGCACGTTTTCAAAGAGGGTTGATGACCGCATGGAGTAACATTCTTAATAATAATAATCAAATTCCTAATACAAATAATATTAATAATAAACCGCATATCACGATGGAAACACCGAAGCAATTAGAAAATCCAACCTTTTCAACATTGCATAATGACGATAGTAATGTAAATATACGGATTACTAGAAGTCGAGCAAAACTCATTAGCGGCGTCGCTGGAGAAACCCACTCCTCCACAAACACCTGACGCAGAATTTTTTAAGCTTTCACTTGACGGTGAGCTCCGGACCCAAACGGTTAGTTTGTCAGGTGTCGGTAGAGTTTGTCAGTTCGTTCAGTGCGAAGTCGGCCGCGAACTGCGGACGACACCCAGTAAGGCCATCGTGAGATGATTGAAGTGATAAATAAAGCGAATAATTTAGTGAAGCACTAAATTCGCAAAATAAACCAGAGCGATTAATTCGCAGAGGTGGTATAGTCCTCCGGTTGTGGATAAGAATCTGAAGCTGCAGGGGTCACCAATATGGGAGCTTGACTCCCGTGCTAGATTATCGATAGTAGATTATCGATCGTCGGTGTAACTGAAGATGAAGGCGCGATGGTTTGACAAAATTTATTTGATTATAACAATGACAAAAGTTACCCGTAAAAGGTATACAATTATACGGTAATGAATAGTCGAAAAGCGAGAGCTTCCGCTGTACCAGAAAGCCACAGAGAAGTGAGATGATTTGTTTTGCGGGCGCGTGCTAATATAGTGATCCAGAACAAAGGAATCGGAGGTGTTATGATTTCCTCTTTACTCGGCGGCGCGTGTGGGTATTTAGCCTAGATCAGCAAGGTGCGTGTCGTCACTCCGATAGTCCATGCCCTCTGCTATACATTGCCTTTGTACTCGGACATTGGCCCGGCTTACATTGTCGCCTGTTTGCCATGCTCAGCGATCTTGCCTCAACCTCTGTATCGAGAGCGACGGCCTGCCGTACTCGACGTCAGCATCTGTGGTAACTCATGCGTGACATTATAAACTTTCCGTGCGACGTCATCTTTCCATTGAAAAACTGAATATTTTTCCATTCTTCACGCCAATCTAAGATGACCTCGCTTTGGCCTTCAGAAATTTAATACATTCTAGTGTATTGGCAGGGAAATTTCCAAATCTAATACATTTTCAGTAGCAATACAAATATCGGTATATTAGTTTCTTAAATATAAGGGATAATTATTCCCGGTTTAGTGTCTTTTCTGCAGAATTCAGAAAATGTCACTTTTGTTACCCGCGGGGTCCTAAGGAATAAGTTTACAAAATTTGAGTGCGATCGGTGGAACGGTATAGACTTTCATGGAAAATATATCAGGGGAGGGGAAGGGTAAAAAGAATAGGGGAGGAAATGTCGCATATGTTACCCACCGAGTCCTTAAGAATAAGTTTCCAAATTTTGAGTCCGATCGGTCAAACGATACAGATTTGCATCGAAAATATATCAGGGGAGGGGAAAGGTTAAAAGAATAGGGGGGAAATGTCGCATATGTTACCCGCCGAGTAAGTACTTAAGAATAAGTTTCCAAATTTTGAGTCCGATCCGTCAAACTGTACAGATTTGCATTGAAAATATATCAGGGAAGGCGAAAGGTTAAAAGAATAGTGGGGAAATATCGCATATGTTTCCCGCCGGGTCCTAAAAAATATGTTTCCAAATTTTGCATCGATTTGCATCGAAAATATGTTAGGGGGAGGAGAAGGGGTAAAAAAAACAGGGGGGAATTGTTGCCTATGCTACCCGCCGAGTCCTTAAGAATAAGTTTCCAAATTTTGAGTCCGATCGGTCAAACTGTACAGATTTGCATTGAAAATATATCAGGGAAGGCGAAAGGTTAAAAGAATAGTGGGGAAATATCGCATATGTTTCCCGCCGGGTCCTAAAAAATATGTTTCCAAATTTTGCATCGATTTGCATCGAAAATATGTTAGGGGAAGGAGAAGGGGTAAAAAAACAGGGGGGAATTGTTGCCTATGTTACCCGCCGAGTCCTTAAGAATAAGTTTACAAATTTTGAGTCCGATTGGTCAAACGGTACCGATTTGCATCGAAAATATGTCAGCGGAAGTGGAAGGGGTATGAGAATAGGGGAGAAATGTTGCCTATGTTACCCGCCTGGTCCTAAAGCATAAGTATGCAAAATTTGAATCGAATCGGACAAAAGATGTGGATTTGTATAGAGAACAGACAGACAGACAGGCATTGAGTTTTATTGGTATAGATTGTCTTTTCCTTAATTTGTGATTGTAAAAAGTGTTTATTAATAGTTTTTGAAAAATGTACCTAACAAAAAAACGCACATTACAAAGATTGTCTACACTTTTATTATTAATTATAAAAGATATACATATTTTATAGAGAAGTGAAACATATGTGAAGGATAGAAATTTAGAAGATCGTTAAACGGTTCGAGCACATGCAGCGGATGAATAATGGTAGGATAGTCATATAGTTGTTCAATGATATGGACCGCCGACATTGAAGAAGATTTGCGATGTAAACAATAATTTTATTATTAAATATAATAATTATTATAAAATTAATTACTTTTAAATGATCATTTCAATGTGTGTCGGTAACGAAACTTTTTACGAAATTTATGTAAACAACATTCGCGTTGTGGTTGGGTAAGGTTAGGTTGAAAATACTTAGGTTAGGTTTTCCATTTAAAGTTTCAGCAAGTGGTATTTCAAAGAACACATTCACAGTCCCATCAATTAACTGACCTAACAAATCTCACCAAAAAATCCGAGACAATACCGTTATCGTCAATGTATGTTGCGACCCAACGAAATTTGTGTTTGTCAAAGAATCACCTGTCAAATTTAAAACAGGTGCCAACCACAGTTTCGAAAGCTTTTTACTTCCATCCTATCACAGTCGACCGTTGTATTTTCCCGCATTTATTTTATCCATATTTTTTTGCGTAAAACGTTCATTTTTACTCCCTTTATATTAACTCGTGGCGTCTGCTTGTCTTCATGTCTTCTTGTCTTCTTGTCTGACGAAAAAACTTTGGATCCATTTTAAAGCCCTTTCCTGTGATCCAATCGAACTGAAACTTTGCAAGCAGATTCGTGGCGATGATCAAGAAGATCTATCAAATTTTCGTAATTTTTTTTTTTAATTTTTGGATTTTTCAAATTTCGAATGATTTTTCATACAACTTATTAAGTTGTATGAAAATATTTCAACGCGTCTGGTAGACGCGAAATCTGATTATAGTATAATTTTGGATTTTTGGAAATTTTTTATTGCTCCCTTTCGTAGCGTCGCCCGACCGAAGCCCAACGCGTAGGTTAAGCGAAAAAAAATGTTTCGACTAGTAAATGAGAAAGAGAGTATAATAAAAACTTGGTTTTTACGGGTTACTTTTTTATGATAATTTAATAAGATTAATAAATTAGGAGAAGAATCATCGCAAAAGGGAAATATGTATTGCGCCCTAGGCAATATCAGTTAAAGGTTTCATAAGCGTGCGTGATCTGGGCCTGGACTAGGGGAGGCAATGTACCAAGGCGGCCGGAATTTTAAAAGCAGATTTATTTTTGTGCAGAGTACATTAAGGGAAAAATAGATGTATTTATATTTTGCACTTGGTTTTTTAATGGTAGCTCTTTATTTTAAAGGCCGCGTGCCAACTTAGAACCTGTCAGATAAAGAAATATAATACTAATGAGTAGGTAGGTACCCACCTAGCTCGTGGGCAATTCCTAAAATAAACATAAGGGAACCAACAAGGCGTTTCCCAAACATTCTAAAACTGTGCTGGCTTTCGATGAGTTTGTTAAGGTTAATACATCTAAACGTGTGATATATAATGGCATTACATATACATCCCTACATACATCCCTACGTGATTCCACACATCGGCGTCCGCGAGTGTTGCATACCTAATTAAAAAATTATATAACAATAATATTTTTATAATTACTCATATTTTACAAAAAACGCAGACTTTGAATCTGTCATAACAATTTTTGTATGTGATACATCTTTTATCGTCATTATAAATGAGTAGGTAGGTACATACATATTTTTTTAGTGTCATAGTTTATATAGGTATACATTAAAAAAGTTACTTTGATTCAAATTATCGAATATTTAGGTAGCTACTCAACTACCTTTATGAATTTAAATATTTGAATTATTTATCTACTGTAAATTAAATAATTTTTATCATCATATAATCAAATAATCAAATATAATATTAGGTCCTTACATATGAAATTGGCGTTTTGCCGTACTGGCAAATTTGATCTCAAATATCTTCTCTTTGGTTAGGAATTCCAAATCCAAATTTATACAGCTATTTACTCATGTATTTGTGTTTTGAAAATTATAATTCATTTGTTTTTTCCTCAATTGTTTTTTTCTTTGCGTCACTCAGTTTACAAAATGAAAAACTTGAAATATCGCGTTATTTACGAGTACGAGTTCCACCGTGGCACCAGTGCTGCAGAAACGGCTCGAAGGATTAATGATGTGTATGGCAACGGTGCCGCAAAAGAAAACACAGTGCGTTTTTGGTTCCAACGTTTTCGTTCTGGAAATTTCGACCTGCAGAACAAGCCCCGTGGACGGCCGGAGACCAAAGTTGATAATGAAGAATTGAAGGCTATTGTGGAAGCGGATCCATCGCAAACCACATCCGAGTTAGCTGCAGGCTGCGGTGTTAGTGATAAAACTGTTTTAATCCACTTGAAGCAAATTGGTAAGGTGAAAAAGCTTGAAAGGTGGGTACCTCACGAATTGAGTGAAGCAAATCAACAAACGCGCGTTGACTGCTGCGTTGCATTACTCAACCGGCACAATAATGAAGGGATTTTAAATCGAATCATTACCTGTGATGAAAAGTGGATCCTGTACGATAATCGGAAGCGCTCATCGCAATGGCTGAACCCTGCCGAACCAGCCAAACCATGCCCCAAGCGAAAATTGACTCCAAAAAAGTTACTTGTGAGCGTTTGGTGGACTAGTGCTGGTGTCGTTCACTACAGCTTTCTTAAATCTGGCCAGACGATTACGGCAGATGTCTATTGTCAGCAACTGCAAACCATGATGGAAAAGCTAGCTGCTAAACAACCGAGGCTGGTTAATCGCTCTAGGCCACTGCTGCTTCTTGATGACGCTAGACCACACACTGCACAACAGACGGCTACCAAATTAGAGGAGCTTCAATTGGAATGTCTAACACATCCGCCGTACACTCCGGACTTTGCTCCAACAGATTACAATTTTTTTCGAAATTTGGATAACTTCTTGCAAAGGAAAAAATTCAACTCCGATGGGGCAGTCCAAACCGCCTTCAAAGATTTTATTGATTCCCGTCCGAATGGTTTTTTTAGTAAAGGGATCAATGAACTACCTATGAGATGGCAAAAGTGCATAGATAGCAATGGTACATACTTTGATTAAATAAATATATTATAATAAAAAAAAAATCGGCTTTATGTTCCTCCCATACTAAACGCCAATTTCATATGTAAGGACCTAATACCTTTTTAAATATAATATTTTTATGAAAGTGCACATTGTTGTTAATAGGCAATGGCATAGATAAAAAATGGAAATAATATTCAAACCACCAGGGAAGCAGATTTTTTAAAATAAATAATAAAAATTGAGATCTTTTTACATAGAAGTAGGTAGGTAGGTACTTATGTACATCAACACAATTTCAATCAAAAATTTAAAATTTTTATAAAAAATATTTCATAAATAATTGTAATATTGTGAGCTATGCTAATGTGAAAGTAATCAGATATAATGGCCTGTTTTTCATTGGTAAGTATGTAATAATATATAAATTTAATAGATTTTTTCAGCGAAATTTTATTGAACATTTTACCGCAATGGCAAAAGAGAATACCTACAGAATAATATATCAATGAAGACAGTAACAACGAAAACTCTAGGACCTTCCACTACATTCTGGAGCACACTACCACACTCTGGATAGGACTACCACGTCCAGAACAGTCAGGAAGCGATGAGAACAATCTACAACATCTGGAATGTTCGAAAAGTCAATATGTTTGCTATTAAAGCGAAGCCGTGTCACGGCCATAGTTTAGTTGAGTCTTGTTTTAACAGATCGTTCAGTGCGAAGTGAGTCGCGAACGACGGCCAGGTATGCCAAATTGGGCGAGTAATTGCCTAAGTGGCGAAATAAATAAATGCGTTAAATATTACGTGCGAGAATTGAATGTTATACAAGTGATAAATAGAGTGTTACCCAGCGATAATAAAGTTTTCATTTGCGAGTAGCATACGCGTGAAGCGGCCGGTTCGGGCTCGGTGGTCCGAGGTTCAAGCCCTATCTCTAGCCGTTTAATTTGTTGTCTTGGCTGTAAATTCGAACAAAACGACGGACGTTACACGAAGTTATGGACGGGCGGATAAACAGACAGACAGACAGATGGACAGACGGACAGACAACTAAATTATTATGTTTGATACTTAGGTATCTACTACTCATTATAGGATTTAAAAAATAATATTTAAGGTTCATATAGAATATTAATAATCATCGATCTTATTTATTGACATTTGCAAATAATCATCAGTCTTTGTACAGAGATCACATTGCATTATTCATAAATAATATATATTGTTTGAAATATCTTATATTTTTATTACACAATTTTAAATTATACGCACTAATTATAGTGCCTTGTGAGTCTCAGAGCAGTCGAAAATTTGTATGAAATATAACTAACCACAAATAAATAAATATAAAAATAAACACGGCCTCTCTGATAAGGATACGGCTCAAAATGTCACACTAGCACCATCTAGCAGGGAAACGCGGAAACCTTTGCAATAAAATTTCTTATACAAAATTTTACTGTTTAGTATCCAATAAGATATTTTTCTTCCATCGCATTCCTGCCTACAAGAAAACTTGTACGCATCTCTCTTTCTCTCCATGGGTAACCCGATATTTTGTTTCACTTTGAAGAGTCGGAATATATTCTTATGAGAATTTTATTTTCTCGCTCGTACGCGTGGCCTATTTATACGCGCTATCTCCTTCACACCGACGATGTCTGAATTGTATCAATTCCCCACCAGGCTGAATCACGACACAGTGTGATATGATTATATTTAAAGTGAACATTTTTAAAAATTGTTAGTTATTTTGCTTGCTATGAAAAAAGTTTTCGTGGTTTAATTTGAATGGCAGAAAATATCCCATTTACTAATATTATTTAATAATTATATGTGATAGTTTTTTTTCTTTTATCTAATGATATAATAGACCACGTATGTAAATTCATAAAATGACGTTTAAGTGTATTCCGCAATACTTGCGATACTATAAAAATGATAAATGGCATTTGTAATGCATATGAAATATATACGGCGAAAATAATATAAATTAAATAAATAAAAATAATATAAATTTCAATTTTTTTTTGGAAAAAGTACACTCGTCAGTAAATATTTATAATTAATGAGATAATTTTTTTGTGATGCATGTAATGTCATATTCTTTCTAAGAAAAATCTTGTTTAATTATGTAAAAATCTCAGCATTTTCTATAAGTTTGGTATCAGAAATATAAATAAAACAAAATAGTCATTTTAAAATGAAATATAGTGTATTAGAATAAATTGTTAAATATTGTGAAACTATAATTATTTCAGCGTATTTTACTTTTTAGAATTTACACTTAGTCTTACTGACATTTTTCTTGAAGGCATCGAAAACTGATGTATAGAAACTAAATTTATTTTTTTCAATCAATTTTACATTTGATACAGAAGAAAAAAAAATGTGTCAATGGACCAATCTTTCAATGAGAATACGAAAGATTACCAGCAGGATAGAAAATTTTCATAGATTGTCGATACCTTTATCTATGTATAATTGATAACGGCTAAGTTAATTGAGATTTAAATGAGAGACAGAATTAAAAATATAGAAAAGGTGATATATTTAAAAAAAGTTCTTTTCGAATGGAGAGATAACTTGTTACCTCATTTCAATGAATTATTGATTTAATTTAATCTCATATAATTAGCATATAAAATATGGAGATGCTCATGTAATTAAACGCATTAAAGTTTTCAAACATGTCCTCATAGTAGATCATATTTTTTCCTCATAAATATTCATTGGAGTCCAAAAAATTACTGAATATTGCTTATTATATATATTACAGCCCACCTGTAGACATTTCATAAAATTTTATACTGCAATATTTCTAAGATATCAATAGAAGCATCCGACGAAACATGCTAAATATTGTTAATGATTACGTCAATGGATAATTATTTAGTAAAGAGAGTACTGAGAATATGATTTTATGTAATGTTATCTGGTGTAATTAAAAATAGATTATTAAATATATTGTTGTTTGACAGTGTCTATTGGAAAACATATAATGTCTGTAGTATATTTTCATCCTGCAATTTTACTTCTCATTATATATAAACGTAGATATTTACATTGTGTAACAGAATAAAGTCCATAATACTTCACAGGAGGATACCTGTTTCGATTATCAGTCGAAATTTTTTAAGCAACGATGACTAATATCAATAATTATGGAATTATGCATTATCAAAGTTTTAATTTTTTCATTATTTCTGAAATATTTTTTTAATATAAAGCGTAGAACTATCATTACAGTTACTTGTAATGATTACGCAAAATTCATTCGTTTCAATACAAGAAATAAAATGATAAAAACTCTGTAAAAATGCTAATTTGAATTAGAAGGTTTTTTATCATTTTATTTTACTTGTAATAAAAAGTTTGATTTTTTTTTCAATATTTCCGACTTATTTTTTACAAAACGTTGAATTATACTTACAGTAACTTATATCGATTACGAAAAATTAATTCGTTTCAATACAAGTTAAATAAAATGATAAAAACTCTGCAAAAATTCCAGTAAAATTTTTTCCTGTTGGTTGGAATATGAAGTTTATTTTATTTTATTTGATTTTATTAAAAGAAATGAATTTTTCATATTCGAAATAAGTTACTGTAATTATAGTCCAACGTTTTACAAAAAATAAGCCAGAAATATTGAAAAAAAAATGCAAACTTTGTTCCCGCATATCCCCATTACTATTGATATTAGGTCATGGATGCTTGATATTTTCGAATTGTAATCAATGCTGAAATATACTCTTGCAAGGTTATTAATGTTTTCCAAATAACCTTGTATCAGAATCGTACGTGTCAGTGGGTGAAATTAATCTTCCATCAAAGATAATCAAATTCACCCATTTCACCCAAGAAGACTTCGCGAAGTTTTTGCTACTAGATATAAGACACTGAATATTATCATATTGTAAGTTTTGATAATATACAAGTATATTGTTTAGATGTATATGTAAGAACAGTGACTGATAGTGAAGTGTAGTAGGTACCTGAGAACTTTATGTATGACACTGGCCTATTTGGAGAGCAGTGGAAGAAGTGGAATATCAGTGACCAATTAAACAGGATACAGGAGTCAGACCACAGCTATATTCTTCCAATACACTGGATGCCCCAAAACACACGCATTTAGGATTGAACTTCTCAGCATCTAGATGACCCACATTCGTGAAGTGTGCCACAGACGATCGACTTTGAATTGGGATTAGTTAGATGGATCTCGTAACGGATAATAAAAGAAGTATATTTTTGGAAAAGCTTAGATATGCCATAAAGTAAGATTTAATACAAAGGATTCAAATAGTCAAGCTTTCGGGTCTATCACTCACTGCATCTAATCTTCTCTTCCTCCAACTCTACTTTCACACTTTTCTCCCCATCCCTATTCCCGTAATACGGTCTACACTCATTAATTATCTCTTTTCTTTATTTACTTTTCATATTTAGTCGCCTTCTTTTCTTTATTGTTTGTTGCTTTTTATATTTATTAATAGGTAAGTTAGAAATATTGTCTAATCCAACTTTGTTTTTTATTCACTGTGCCTTATTCATTTGTGAATCTTTTTAATTGGTCTATGTATTATACACTATACTCATTCATAATTTCGTTTAAAAAATGTTAAGATTTCTTAATATATAAATGAATAGCAATAAGAATAGATTCTCTTAGAAATTGCGTAAAAGTTGTCAAAGCTGTCAGTATGTCTTCAATCAGCTGATTATTTTGTTTAAACTAAATACATGAAATAATATTGATGTTTAAAACGCATAAATAAATATATACATTTTTTACATTCTAAATTAAATGTGTTGCTGAAAACTATGTTTTTTTTACGAACAGAAAATAAAACTACCATCGGGGCATAAATCGGTACCTTACTATGTTCAGTAGAATGCTCTCCCTGCTGAGCTCATCGTTAGAGCTTATCTTGTCGTATTTATAAAATATTGACAGAAAAAGTAGACATTTTTTAATTTTAAATAAAATATTTATATATATTCTCATCTATTATTATTTTGCACCACTGTGCATCGGAATCTTTTTGGATAACAAAATAATGTTTACTTTGCCCTGCCGCCATAGTGAAGTGGGCGGAGTCACAGGGCGCGCCCCCCGATTGGCCGGTCGACCCGGTCACGTGACCTAACACATCATGGCCGGCACCAGACAGCTGATACTCTGCGGCTCTCCGCTCCACAGGGGCAGACTGGATGGGAATTCTGAAACGAGAGCCGAACCAGGCATTAAATACTAGTTTGAGTGAAAAATGACGCTTCAATTTTTTTTCTTTTCTAGGCTTATGTGTTCATTTTCTAACGTACGATAAACCTGAAAATTATTTATAATATTTTTTTCACATATAAATTGATTTTACCTTTTTAATTAAAAGGGGTCTAAACTAATTTTTTTTTAATCTCTATATTTTTGCACGTACCTATCTGTTTTTTTTATGTTTATTATGCTTCAATGTTTCTGTGATAACTGACTGAAAAAAAAAAAATTATGATCCATTTGAATTAATATCACGAAAGACTCGTCTTGCATATTAATTATAAATACTTTAAAAAATCTTGAATAAAAAATTATTCTTAGATTTTATTGTGTCTTTTTATTGTATCCTTTGCGAAAATTCTAATAAGAAATTATAATTCTATTAATAATAATTAATAATAAAAAAAAATTCGTGGCTCCATTTTGAAATTTTTTGAACCACTACCTCCCCTCATGTAGCCCTAACGTGGCTTTTGTTTTGTTTTGTTTCTGTACCGTTTTAGTTGTGCCAAATAAAATAAACGAAAGAATATGCATGATGACACTATTTAAGAATTAAAGAATAAGTGATTTTAGAGAAGAGAATATTTTGAAAGGATTCTAAAAAAATATCCAGTTTTAATATACCTACACATTGAGATTAAAAAGATTTTCAATAAAATTAAAGTATAAAATTGTGAATGACGTCACGCCTCAGTGCCCATCACCGTGTCTTTAAACCGTTGCCATAGACACAATGACAGCTGAGTAGTCAAGTAGACAAAATGACAGCTGAGGGCGTTTTTTTGCGAAATTTAAAATATGTAGATGAAAACGCAATTGTTTGCTTAAAAATTTAGTTTATTACTGAAATAATGTTATTTTCGGTAATAGTAGACGTGTACCTACAATATAGAATGTTATTTCAACTTTTTGAACTAACCTGACCCTCCCCCTTCCCCTCCCCTACGTAGCCCAGCATAGCATTTTACCCAACCCCCCCCCCCCCCCCCGTATTGATCAGGTCACGTAGTTTATGGATGCTCCATTAATTATGATTAGCATAAATATTTACACGTAATGAAGATATTAAAAAAAAAAAAACGGAAAAAAAGTTTACTTATTACGTTTTGCCATAAACAATATCTCATCCAAAGATCTTTAAGTGTCGAGACAGTCACATTCTAACGTACGCTGAACAGACATTTTATTAAGATTGTGCAGTGAGATTGTGAGGGAGTGAAGTTTTTGAATATTCTCGTTTTCGCCTCCGAACGCTGTTGAACAGATTTGCAAATTTCAAGACCGCTAGCAATTTTGCGGCCACCTGCTGAACGAGTCGTTTCATTTGACCGCTGTCAGAAATGTTTGGAGCGAACACATACATCATTTTTACCTTATTTGTTGTTTTGTCTGGAGATCGTCTGATCGGGATAAACGAGTAATTGAATTAGGAATTCGGAAATCGATTTTAAATTATTTGTTTTCGTAATACACAATTGAATTTACGCCTTTGCTTTAGCCGTCATCAAATATTTGGTATTTTCAAGTCTGTCACATAGTAATGCGATGTATTAACGTATTATTACTTGTAATAAAATCAAATATTTGCAAGCTGTGTTTCATTAAAATTCCGATAAATTGTTAAATTTTAAAAATAAAAAACGAAATGAAAATTTATATTTCTTGTGTTATTAGATATTTAAGCCCACAGACTACTTAAATGTATAGACGTGAACCAACGAAATTTTTTTGGTACATTGTCTGGTTCCACGGCTGGTTCCATACGTTTGAATTATTTATAAAAATACCTTGTATTTTTATAAATAGCTTGTTAATTTTGTTTTTTTTTTTAATTTTTTAAATTTATAAAAAAAGCTTGTAAATTTTGAAACAATTATGAAAAAGATAAACCAAATAGGTACTCCTAAAAAAGTATAATTGTCTTAGTAAACAAAACGACGCTTTTATTTGAAAAGACTCGGTAAAAATACGTTTTGTTAAAGTACCTATTAGGGGACTTAATTGTGCAAGAATAAATATTTTAGCTACATTAAAAATATATCTTAAATATACTCGAGGGGGGACAAACTTCCGCTGTGACCCCTCGCCTAAAAAAGGGGTTTTGTTAATCTCTGTACAATATTGTATTTTGTGGTTGAACCTGTCAAAGTTTTAGAGAAATTTATATACCAACCATTTACTTATTTACTAAGCCATCGTAATTTTTAAAAGGATTAATTTCGACGATAACATAATTGTTTCAAAATTTACATTATCCTTGTAATTTTTTTAAATATGTCAAAATTAGTGGAACCATACGTGGAACCAAAACGCCAACCAAGAAATATTCGTTAGTTCATGTCTTTGTATTTTGATGGTCTGTGATTCCAATCCACATTATTTAAATAAAAATCTATATGTATAAATTTGTAACTTTGTAGGTAAAAAGCGTTGTTTTTTCCTTGCATTTTCAAAAGTTTTGGAAATTAAAATATTTTATAGCTTTATCCATATTGTATTTCTGGCGTAGTCATTTTCTCAGAATGTTTATATTATAGTCTACCCATATAAATAATCTACGATAAAGTAAATTAACATTAATAATAATTTAACTAATAAATTTGAAAAAGCAAATTCAAAAAATATCATTGAAAATAAAATAAATTCTAAAACGCTCTAATACGCATGGGAATGTTATCAATATTATTATGTGATTTTGTATGAAAACAAATTAAAATAATTAATTTAAAATAATGGCAGATATATAAAAAGGTTAAAATAATTATTAGGAGTTAGACAGACCCTCAGATAGAGACGAACATATAATTTGATTAATAATTAAATTAATGTATTTTTATTTAATTCAATTTATTACTTTATATTTTAATTAATACTTTATATGCAAGATAAGATAAATATTTTTATAATCATGATCATAAGGTTACTAAGACAACACGTTAGATATGCATACATTTAAAAAAATAATATATAGGTGATGTGATAAATTAAAAAGATTATAAAAAGATAAGAATTAAAATTTATGAAAAATAAAGCATAAAAATATCTCTGTATGGTATATCGGAATGAACTTTGATATAGTCATCTGATTCCGTTATCATCTGTCTTCTTCTTTTATATGGAGCCAATGGTAGTGCAAATGAGAGAGAAATATATTTTTTCGCGTGAGTCATAGTCATACACCTAACCATTGGCGTTTGATGTTTGTTTAGCTGTGAAAAAAATTCTATAATGTACTCGTATAATTGATTAGGGATT
Source organism: Agrypnia vestita (assembly GCA_016648135.1). NCBI lineage: Eukaryota > Metazoa > Arthropoda > Insecta > Trichoptera > Phryganeidae > Agrypnia > Agrypnia vestita. Next base: position 288,724 of record JADDOH010001008.1, on the reverse strand, counting down.
CAATCATTGAATGCCATTGACTTGATTTCATGCGTGATTGCACAAGCAGTATGAAATGAGTTTTCTATGATATTATATCGTGAATATGAGTCCTTTCTCCTTTCGGGCTGACGTTTCGGATCCCATTGCAGGGTTCACACCCAGGGCTGATCGTCAGTAGGTACAAACTCTAATCAAAAGATTCCGAACGGCCGTGAAAATCTGAGATTGTTTTTAGTATAATATATGTTTTCTGTAGGATACCAACTTCCATACAAAATAAAATATACAAAATTATTCAAAAAGACGTTCGAGAATTACCCCTTCGGCAAGGGCTGTTTGAAAGCACCCGTTGAGAAAGATATTTCTGCCCGTGTAAGTGTGCCAATTTTCCGAGTTAATTGTTCGTTGTATTCTGGAATGAGCTGGATGTAAAAACTGAAAGCCAAAAACATCGAGCGGCTTCATTGTTGCGCGCAGCTGAAATTACACTTCGCTCTCTCTACCACGAGTTTATTCCACATTTGGAATACCCGGGCGGTCTTAAAATTCCGGCGAACCTTGGAAAAATAATATTCCAAGTCTCAAATAATATTCCCCGTTCGTTATCTTCAAATTTTTGCCGTGTTTCACGAAATTCACATCGTAAAATGTCTGCCCTCGCGGGCGAAAGGTTAAAAACATCTGATATCGAGTTATTATCAATTAAGATACCGCAGGAATAAATATTTTTTCCATTTGTTAGTTCCGAAATTAATTCGATCATCGATTGGCGTGGACAGGCTTTATCGAATCAATGGGGGTGTGATTGAAAATTTAAGTGGCCGCCTAGGTGATTTCATAAGGATGCTTATACTTTTTCGTATTTTCGTGTACGAGGTATATTAAAGTCCTAAAGAAATCACTAATAAATAAATATCTACACTGATCGTGCAGTAATTATTATATTATATACCATCATGCACAAAATATATGGGCGTGCTTGTGTTTGTGCCAAACTAAATAAAATAAAATAAAATTAAAATGAATCGAATCATTTGATCAAAAATATCCTTTTCGTATTTTCATTCTTGTATTATTTTTAATCATATAGATTACTGATCTAAGATTTTTTCATATAGAACAAATTTTTATGTTTGCTATTTTTTTTTAATTTACAGTAAATTAAACTTTGTAATGTATACATACCTTGAATAATTTTGTCATTACTAAGTACCTATAGTTTGACAAGTAGCAGCCCCTCTCATTATCAGGTGTATTTTATTTAAATATCAATTTTCCATTATTTATTCTAATACTATATAAAGAAATATTGCTATAAAATTATGAAGACATGATATTCAAGTAAAAATTGAAGATGTCTGAAACAGAGCAATAAAATAAAATGTATCTAAGTAGATTGTAATAGACAAATGTATTATAATTTAAATGTAGTTTTAATATTAAATAAATAAAAAAAAAATAAGAGAGCGTCCGTGAAAGACCTGGCATGATCAGATAACAAATATTAGAGGATTGCCCAGTTAAGAGCTACAACATCGAAGAGCGTGCATGAGAAGATGTAGGTACCTATAGGTAAATGTGGTTGAAGTAATATGCGAGGATAGAAAAGTGTGGCGTTCTTTCCTCTCTGCTTATCCTTGCGACAAAACAGCGTGATGGTTAGTTAGATAATGTTTGGTGGTTGAATACAATTTGTTATTAGTTTTATATTTTAAATTACGAAATTCTTTCAATCATATTTATTCCTTCTACCGGGACAATCTCGTACGGGAAGAGGTATATCTGCTAAGCATGTAAATAAAATAATTTATGTAATGCTCACAGTAGATTCTGGATTATTATATTTAACAAAGTTGCATTACAAGATTAACATAAAATAAAATATTAATATCGTAAATTTTTCATTTTGAGGCTTTTATTACCAAACATTTTCTTACCTTAATTTTATGAATAAAATATAAGAGTTTGTAAAGTTATTTATTTATTTATTTATATACTTATATTTTATAATTTTCTTTAAACTCACATAATAAATATGATTTATTTGTCCATTAAAAAACATTGTTTTCATAATACGTGCAAAATCTATGCATAAAACCGTTATCTTCCGCGTCATCTGTAAAGTCTCAACTGCGAATTTTAGTTCAGACATTTGTCTACATCGAGTTGTATATTTAAAATAAGATATAAAGATTTATAAAAATGTTTATATCAAATCTTTAATACGTTTATTCACGCTACTATACAGATTTATCCCTTTTACAATGTCTCTACTGAATACAGCCTTTCTGTAATGCGGCCTACCCCAGTGCAAAAGAAATACAGTAGAAGCGTTATTCACAAACGAGTTTTAAACAGCCTCTCAAATAGCGGTTAAAGATACAAAAACTATATTGAGATTCAGAACTTTTTAGATTTAGAAAGGCAGTCAAATGCATAGACCTGTTTTTCGAAAGATTGTAATTATTTTGAATTCAATAAATTTCTCATACATACATTAATTCATCTTCTCTTCCCGCATGAAAAATGATTAAAAGCGGGCAAAAGTCTTCTCCATCCAGTCCAGTCTTCTGCTCTCCTTGCAAATACGGTATTTTCTCGCGACTTTTTGTGTGTAGAGAACGCTATAAGTAAAATAAATTATGCAATTAGTTTAAATAATTATTTATGGTAGACATTTAGATGTGTGTATGAATTTTTGAATTTAGTTGATACTATATATTATTTTACATCGAGAGTTGGAAATCTTTCGAATGATTCAATTCAATCTAACAGAATTGCTAGCTTCACTATTCACGACATTGTATTGAAAGACATGAATGAGAATATTTCAACGAAATCCTTGTTGAATCACTTCAGAATATATGACGGCATATACTTTTATATTTAGGTATATGTATATATACCTACAGGGTATAACAGATCTTGTGTACGATACATAATAGGTAGATTTCTTACTAAATTATGAGTCGAAAATATTAAGCAACAATGTCCTAAAATCAATAGTTATGTAGAAAAGCATTCATCATCAAGACATCAAAATGTGCAGTTTTTTTTCAATATTTCTGGATTATTTTCTGTATATTATTGGAATATCATTAAAATAACTTCTGTCCAATGTTAATAGTTCATTCGCTTTAACACAAGTCAAACAAAATTTAAAAAAATATATTTCAAATTTTTGTAAGTTTTAATAACTTTATTTGACTTGTACTCAAGTGAATGAATTTTTAATATATGATATACGTTACTTAAATGATAACAATATTTTAGAGAAAAATGTCAGAAATATTGAAGTTAAAATGCCAGCCATTTTATTTGTAATTTAAGTAGAAATTCATGTATATAGCTCTAAAATATCCCCTATATAAATAATTCATACAAAAAAATACTTAGATACTTATGTGTAAGATGTATAAGAGTGTGTATGAGAGAGAGAATAGAACGCACACCTCTTTGTGATATTACCTAAGCAGTATACCCCACTCTATTCCCATTTTCATACATCTCAAGTGTTCATATTAATAATATAATATAATTTTAGCACAATTGATAATCAAGTAATTAATTACCTATCAGAGTGCATAGTGCATAGGAACTATGATAGAAAAAGGCTGCAGGTAACAACATCTCGCAGGGCTTAAAAATATTAAATTTTAAAAAATGTTTTAAGTTAAAAAAGATATTTTTATTTTGTGATCTTACATATCTTCATTCATGACATGTTCATTAGCTCTTCTTGTCTGCTCTCCGATTTCAATCAATGTACGTCGCTGTGCATTAGGTACCTACCTACATACTTTCCCACTGATTACAATGTGTAGGTATCTAATAATAAATGAAATGTGTCCTACTGCCAACATTTATATTGGTAGTTTTATTTAGATTAACATTTATGTATTTATATAGGTAAATTACACAGTTAACTTATAAACTTTGAAGTTATATTAGTTTATCTTACAATACACATCTTTATTACGTTTCGTTATCGATTCCTGTCCTCTCTCGGAGTACAATTAATGTATGGTATAATTTTAGATCATAAATAAAAAAATTGACAATTTTATTATATTACATTTAAGTTAGAAGCTTTATTGAATAATTAAATATATGTTTTGCTACCGACACTTTTATGTATTACACTACCAACTTGTAAATTTTGAAATGACTGTTGGTTTTATGCGAATTTAATTACACCATAATAATACAAAATTACTTATTAGCATTTCTTTATAATCCTGGTTTAAGTTAAACCTGGATTTAACGTATTGTTCGTGAAACTAGACGTGGCAGAAAAGCAATTTATGGCGGCCATAAAATATGTGAATGCAACCCAAAACACATTAAATCCTCCCTCGGAACTACAAGGTCGCAAGTCGCGCGTCAATGTGGCACCGTTATAGGACTAAGCGGCGGTTACCTCACGAGCCAATATTGAATTTAGGCGACATTTAACGTCTCCATATTAGATTAACTGCCGTTTGAGCAAGTTCGGCTTCTCGCCGCCAGGCTTTTCTCGGCAGCACTTGGCAGATATTTTGAAAAATAACTAAATGGTTTGTGTCCTGGCTAAAAATAATGACAGTATTATTTTTAAATATATATTATACATACTTAGCTGGTAGTAAATGTATTTATTTATTTATTAGTTGCCAAACGTATTGACTTTATTGTTAGAAAGGTTCAATGCATTTTTAGGCAGGCTTAATGATAAATTAATAACTTCATTCAAAGTCATTAAACTAAATAATTAGTGGTCTGTGCAATTATAATACACTAACCGTACACCCGTGAAAAATCACAAGATATACTAATAATTAATAAAAACCTTTGCGTGACCGCGCAACATTAGCCGCGCGCTGATTGCGTGTTACAATCTAATTATCTAAAGTTTTTATTCCAGCAAGTTATGAATTTACGGACCGACAGACAGACAAAGAAATTATTATATTTAGTATATCTACCCACTCTGCTTATTTCTCTAAAGTAATCTAGGTAGAGATAATCAAAGTTTTCAAAAATATATTTTAATAAAAATGTTACGATTGCATACCTGTATGTAGGTATATATATGACTTAACACAATTCGCTGCCCTAGAAAAAGACATCCATAAATCAAAATTTCAAGTAAATCGCATTTCTTTTTTTTTTATTCCTTTGTGTCAATATTTATTTATTTATTTAGTTATTTATTTATTTATTTAGTTATTTATTTATTTATTTATTTATTTACGCCCATTATGTATAGGCTTTTACATAAAGAATATAATATAAATTTCAAAAAGCACATACATTAAACAATATCTGTACAGCACCAAAACATGAGTATAAAAATTAAAATATAAGGTAAAGAGCAGCAATGTGTATAGGCTTTTACTTAAAAAATATAACATAAAATTAAAACGAATAAACATTAAACAATATAAATCATAAGTAGCAAAATATAAAAGTATCAGGAATTGCACCAAAACATGAGTATAAACATTAAAAATATAAAGTTAAGAGCAGCAATGTGTATAGCAATATTAATTAATACTTAACTAAACCAAACCACTTGGATGGTATAATATTGAATATATGTTTTATAGCCATATTTGAATTATGTCACTGTTGTTATTTTGATAATTTTGGATACTACAATATATATAGCAATAATTTGTAAAACTTGCAAATAGTATTATTACCTGGAGATATGGGAAGTTTTACATTATCATAAACACTGATTAGACTATTGAGCTGGCGTAGGTACACAGTCATTATTCGGTTTGTGGCGGTGTTGTCCCGGGAGTGTCAATTATAATAAATATGTATAACAATATAAACCGGGGAGTGTCAATTATAATAAATATGTATAACAATATAAACCGGGGAGTGTCAATTATAATAAATATGTATAACAATATAAACCGGGGAGTGTCAATTATAATAAATATGTATAACATTATAAACCGGGGAGTGTCAATTATAATAAATATGTATAACAATATAAACCGGGGAGTGTCAATTATAATAAATATGTATAACAATATAAACCGGGGAGTGTCAATTATAATAAATATGTATAACAATATAAACCGAGGGCAATTTTTTCATGATTTTTTTTATTAATTTTTATTTATTCATTCTTTTTACATAAATTAACGTTTAAAATAAGTAAAAAATATTCTACTATCTCTTTGAGAGTCAGAGACTCATTTATAGATAAGGAGCATTGCAGGTGTAAAGTTATAAATATGCATTAATCTAAGTATTAGATACAAAATAGAATTGAATGTATAACAATGATTAAACACAAAGAAATATTATATTAGTAAGAAGTAGAAATAGCCTTATATTCTGTTTTTATTTAATGATAATATTGGGATGGAAGTTGCAAATTGGAAACTGACATCTTCAAACAGTTTCATGATCATATTATTATGTGTCTAGTAGGTGTTTGTATAAACCTACCTATGTTTTTTAGTTTCAATTTTTAATTTATGCTGATCTGTTATTTTTCTGATTGTTTGGGGGGGGGGTTAAAGAATTTAATACCAAGAAAACTAAAATGATCTTGGGTTCTTGTAAAATTAAATTTTGGTACTATTACTACATTACTTACACTATAGGTATACCTATGTAACTAATTTATAAATTCACAATTATCTTGTAGGTAAGTCGGTACCTATGCGGCGTCTAATAAACTTATATACCTATTTCGACTAGTTACTAATTGATAATCCTAGTCGTAAGAGTGATGAGATAAATTTAGTTAAATATCTCGGTTTTTTGAAATTAAATAATACAATATTTATTAGAAAAGGACAAAAGTGATATAATTTTTTTGTTTCCCGTTAATTGAGATTGAGAGTAAGAAGAACTGAGAAAAATATTTTTTAAATAATAATAATGACGGAAAATAAAATTCGCAGAATCAAACTAACCCTTAAAAATACAAGTTAATAAAACTTAATTTGATTTAAATACACTTTTAACAGTTATTGAAGTGTTTAATTGGATTTTAATTTATTATTGATATAAGAGTTTGTAACATAAAATTTAACTATGTAAGTACCTAATTATTATTTTAGTATAAGTTTAATTTATGTCGTTAAGTGATGAGCGTCAGTAGAATTCATAGCCCATATAATGAAATATTTTATATGTAGGTACATATAAATATACGGGTAAATAACAGAATGTTAGCAGTGGTTTATAGGTACTAACTTAACTGTTATAATGTCTAACCACAAAGTTTTTACTTAAATAATAAAAACACACGATTAAGTCCTTAGATATTGATAAAAAAGATAAACAAAGCTTAGTATAATCTTATATACCTACCAATTGAAAGCATCATATTTAGTGTATTCTTCGTAAATGAAACGTGAAGATGTAAGACATTTACATATATATATATATATATATATATACGCACAACAAAAATCATTAAAATATTTTAACGTACTTGTACAAGTGCATTGTTAGATTACAATCATTTTATTAAAGGATTTGTAGAAGGCAAACAATGTTGCTATTAAATAAAAAATTAATTATTCTGAATTTATCTTGGACAGGTTAGTACACATTATTGAGGAAATCATAAAATTAATAATTAGAAATGCACAGTAAAAAGTAATTATTTCCTTCTCGCAGCACGTAGCAACCTTTACTTACATGCATAGGTATGTGTAGAAAACACAACTATGGTGAAGAATATTTAAAAAATATATTTTTTAAATAAAAATCGAGTAGGCCTTCCGATATTTAATTTTCATCCTGTACCTACCTACTATGTTTGTCTTAAAGTGTATTTTAATATTAGTTAATTATGTATAAATAATGAAAATTATAAATATAATAATTGTTAAGGTTTTTTTAAATTATGTTCTCGTAAGCTGTTGTTAATCTTTAATTGTAAGGACAAATTTATTCAATAATAAAGTTTATTATAAGAATTTTAAAAGAAATTCCCCTAAAAATTTCGTCAAAACAAATAACAAAAATATCCATTACGTAATGTATGCAATTTTAGTTTAAGCGGATTGTGCTCCTTGGAGGAGTAAGGTAGGAACATAACTTCGATTCCGTGCCACATTAGGCCTACAGCAGCCTGGCAGAAAGTAGGTTAAAGGGTCGCGAGGCGTGGCCTAAACCTGTATCTATTCCAGGCCATTCAACGGAACAATCCCATCCCAGCCCACCGAAGCCCCTCGAAAGCTCCCCGGTGAGTCAGGCTTTCAATTTCTTGATTATTATATTTTTTCGGGCCGAGTTACAACGAATAACTTGAAAGCTTTAAGGAAGTGAAAAGAAAAATCTTTTTGAAAATAATCAAATTTAAGACTATGTGTATTTATTCACTTTGATTATATTCATGGATTTCCTAAATTTAATTCCTACATTAAGACCGTATAATCTTCCTTCTAATTATATAACGATGTCGTTGTTTCGTCAATCATCTGGAAATGCTCATTTGAAGACTATATTGTAAAGAAGTGAAAACTAAAGTAAAATAAAATTAATAAATTTATAATTATAAATTATCTCAAGAAAAGGAGATAATAGAAATTTGTACGTACACAGTATGTCTGTATGAGTGTATCTTCACAAACTGTATACCAAGATAATAACATTCATACATTTGCTGCGATCAAATAACAGCTTTTTATCTATTGGTATTATCACGGATATTATCTCAAAATATTACTTGAAAGATAGAAAGAAACTGACTTATTATAAAGCTATGTTTAAAAATATAAGGCAAGGAAATAGATAAAATGTTTCCAGTGAAATTCTCATAGATATAATTATGAATATTACGCCACATTAATTTAGTAGGGATATACGTATTTATAACAATAACTAAATCGTAACGCAATCAATCATACTAGTAGGTACTTGTGGAATCACATTTTACTATTGAGACACATATAATTTATTAAATATACTGGCTGTAACCTGTCAAATATGATGGTAGGTAGGTACTTTTATAAGTTGGTTCCTAAAGAAAAATAAAAAAATAAAATAAGTTACGGAATTTATAGAAAGTTATGGTCAGACAGATAGACAACGAAATTATTATTATTGGGATCATATAATACTTACTTTTAGGCGGTAATGAATATTTAAACATAATTTTAAGTTTAAAAATACAAATAAATTATTGTGAAGTATCCAAGTATATACACTAAATTTTAAAAGTAGAAAAGATAAAATGTTCATAAAAACAGTAGTTCATATTATCTTATTTTCTCTTGATAATTATGAAAGGAAAGATTAATCATAAAATTTGCTTTTGTCGTGGTTTATATATTTTCTCTAATATTAAGACCGCAAATAAAAAATACATAAATATTTTCTGGCTGCCATCATCGCAGTGGCGAATATCTGAATCGCATAATTTGCGATAAGTGCCACAAGTCCTTTGTAGAAACAACAGCACTGCGCATTTGCTTTCTTATCATGCAAGTGAACTTAGTACAGTGTTATTGATTTTGCAATGTCGGGAGAAAATATTCGTCGAAAATTTGGTCATGCGCAAACTGGAAAGCTCGGAAAGGTTTATTTGAGAACGCACAACATTTCTGGGGACATTTTCAGCAAACTTTACATATAGATTAAGTGTGAAATAATTCCAGATTATTCTTCGTAGGTACTATTTATACCTATAAACTGCAATTCATAAAACATTGAAAAAAACGAGTGCGCTGAAATAAAAAAAACTTAATCGTTTTTATAATTATCAATTATTTAATTATCAATTGTAAATTGTTTCAAATACTAAAATATTAAGTATTTAGTTTGGTAATATTTTATTTTATTTTTTTGGGAAACGTACAGTACAATTAATTTTTTTTATATAGGTAATATCAAAAAAATATTCGTGAGTATGACCAGTAAAGTTTCCTCGAAGCTGGTAAAAAAAAACTAAATAAAAAACAATATCCGACGGCAACGATTTTAAATGCGACGCGTTTCAAAGACTGAAGTTTTTTTTAAGTCGATGGTTTACCCTTGAAAAATATAACCTTTTTTAAGATGACTTTTAATAATATATTCGCGTAGGTACCTACTCATATTTAAAAAATAATTTTTAATAGTGGGTAGGTATATTAAAGATGATTGATTTCTATTAAGAAATTCATATTTTTTTACTTCAAATTATAGGTAGGTACCTACATTTGTTTTAAAAATATAATAAGACATTAAAAAAAATACTCCCATATGAACTCGGTAGGTGGTATCCTGTATACAAAATTGTGGCTTTAAATATAGTTTTATGTAGAAAATACTCACATTGAATTATTACGATAATTTACTTCTATTCAGCAAATGACTCTTTGTTAAACATGCACGTCTAAGAGTAGCAAAAAGATCTTTTTCAACACGAAGACCTAACGGTTTATTTTTTATAAAACCATGTATTTATACCGCATCAGGGCAAGCATTGAAGAGACAATGCACGAAAAAAATCAACCCCATAAAATAATATAAGGGTTGAAATGTTTGGTTTGGTCGTTCACCGTTATCCGTTTAATGTGATTTTTTGCTAAAAGAGGATTGGGCAATGACAAAATCTTTGAAGAACCCGATTCAGTTGTCTTTTGGATTTCGATAATGCTATTCGTTTTAGTTATTTTCATAAATATAACTTAATTTATTTAAAATTTTACGGGATAGTGAAGTGCTTTGAATACTAGTGCACTCGTATACAATTTTAAGTGCTTACGAAAACGAGTGTTTGAAATCATTATCAAGAAGTGCTGTGTCAAATTTTCTTGCATTTATTAGTTATAATTTTACATAAATTAAATATTATAGTGTTTAATGGTTGCTGAAAATAACCTACAATTAATTTTTACTTTTAATGCGATTCGTATTTTTTGTGAGAAAAAATACCCCTATTATAGAAGGCCAGATATGAATCACATTATCACATAAAATGACTAAGGCTGAGCAGCGAGTTTAAAGAAGTAGCCTTTTTATGTTATCATTTCATCCAGTAACGTGTTTCATTTATCAGTATACCTAAGTTAATTGTTGTTAGAAAATACAATTATTGCGAACAACTTCTGGCAGAATCTTCTCACAAGGTATAAAAATACATTTGTGTGTTTCTGTCATTTAAAGGCAGTGAAAATAAAACGTTTTAAGTCCTTTCAAGATATCATAATATTTTTGGCTTAAATATTTAAAAAAACAAAATCAGCAAGATGCGTTGATTACATTGGCAACTTGTATAAAAATTAAATAAAACTTTATTTTTGATGAAGAGTTATGTGGGTGTCATAATAGTCGTGTGACCAGTATCGTGACAGGCTTAAAATATTAAAATATTTTCATTACTTTGTATTGGAGCTTCTTCTTTTTCCTTCTTGTTAGTACTAACATAAAGTAAAGGGTATAAAAGCAAAGGCAGCAATATCCCACTGAAGTGTTTTTGTACCTACATCTTATTAGAAAAAATTGAAAAAATAATTGCCACCTCAGTTTTCCTTTTATATACGTGTATAAATAAAAAGTTAACTTTTAAATTTGGTTATTGCTACTAAGAAGTGGACATTGTAATTGAAAATACTTATTATAATGTTTCAATCAAAAATCGACAACAACTCTCACTTTAGTATGAAGCGGCTATTTTGTATCGTGATATATCCTGTAATATCGTGATATATCAAAGTAATTGGTTGTAGTAGACATTGCTGCCTTTATAATAGTGATTTGGAAACATTATTTTGGAAAGGATAGAGGTACCTATACTTCCTACTAAATCACACATTTAGTACATTCTAAATTAATTATCCTCGGTGACAGTATTCATAACATTTTAATTTATTTCTTTATATTGCTGCCTTTACTTTTAAGCCCCTTAAGTGATCTTATTCAAATGATACTCGGCTTGTACTGAGTGCGATCCAGGAATTAGCATATGGTTGAATCTGGAGTCTCTTCAGCAAGATGAGACGCATCCATCTACCGTTGCTGCCTCATCAATACCTTTTCTTCTTAAATTTATGCCCAGAAATGTTCTGGATCTTATTTACGCATAAAATAGGGGAAAAATTTGAAGTTATTTATTATCTACCGTAGATAGAACTTGCTATGGATAGATATCTTTTGCAGAATTGATGCATTCGCGTGTCGTACTATACACGGGTTACGTAATATCTTTTTCCAGCAGTGCATTTCGATATTATTTTATAGACGCCCAAGTTTGCGTGCATGAAGGTGGTAAAATTGAAGGCAGCTGTATCGAAGTACTTAATATATTAATATAATATATATATATTTAATAGATAATAGGTATATATAATTTTTTAATAACAATGATAACTAGTAAATATTTAAAATCAAATAATTATTATATGTTATACTTCACCAAATATTATTATTAATAATTATTTGTTAACTTGTTCTCCTGCTTTCAAATTTCCATACACGTATTTAAACTACCCAATCAATCAAAAGCAATAAGCTTTTTGCTATTAATGAAATATCAAAAAGAATGACATAAAAATAATGTGAAATTCTCGTACCTATAGATACCTACTAATATAACCAAAAAATAGTGCAGTATTTGAAAATCTTCATTCTAGAAGATATTTATTATATGGTTCATATCTTTTTATATATTGGGTATTTATACATTTTGAGTCCGTTCTTTTTAAGAGATGAGATGAGAAGAGATGAAGAGAACAAGAGGACACAAATATAAAAAAACAACAAATTAGTCAATAATGAATTCTCCTCTATCATTTACAAATTCTTGCGTTGGCGACGTTGGTTCTACAAATGTATCTAATAATCCCGCAGTGAACAAACCCAGTAATTGTCTTCTAAGAACATAGATATAAAAATATTGTTTAAGTAATATAAGACTTACCATTTTGTTTTACTTATAGCGTACATTTAAAATTTGAAAAAAGAGCCAGACACTACTTTTGTTGACACCTAATAATAGCTGTACTATTATATATTTTGATGTGAGTTGTTATTTTATAAATTAGAAGTACCAGTTAAAGGCTAGTTGGTGCACAATGGAGATGATTCATTTGACCGGTACATGACGTTTACGAGTCTAGCTTGATGTTGCTTCATTACGTACTTTACAATTAAAATCATGCACTATTTAGCATTTTCATTACGAACAAAATAACGTTTCAGGCTGCGATCCAGGGACAAAAATAACTTAGTTATAAGCAGGTTCATAGGTAAATGCTGCTTATATAATATGCTGTTAAGATTTCCGTTCTTGAGGGACGTCGTACGTCCATCTTCAGTGCTCCCATATTATGCGTACATACTAATAATAAACACAGACACATCAGAGAGAAGTGAAGTAGGCCTCATAAATAACAACTGTAATTGTGTTGTGGCATGAACAGGGCGATAAATAAAAGTGGTTTAGGGCAATTAATAGGTTGAAGTAGTTGAATGCCCAACGTGATTATATCACCACACAAGAATGCCATTTGTGGTTGAGATGGAAAACGTAGTTAGATTATTATCGCTTATTTTTTTTACTTTTGAAGTTCATACCTACATGCATATGCCTTATGAGAGGGGTCAAATTAAAATATAACCTTTTAAAGATAAAATTCCGAGTGGGTCATTTTCTCATTTTAATTATATTATTTTTTTATTAAATTACACAAAGCATTCTCACTGTCATGAGAATGTCTACATCAGACTTATAAATGATAAATTATGATGGAATGTTTACGAATACTAACCATTATATCGCAATGAAAAATTAATTAATTAGTATTTTTTTATTTTATCGGACTCGGTAAAGCCTAGCGGGCACTAATGGCCAGTATTGACGCCCACAGGGACTAGCACACTATCGGCTATCACCAATTGTTTGCTGCTAATTGTCTAAGAATGTCCTAACCTTTAACGCCTTCGATTTTCTATGGTGTTTATTATGAACTTACACTCTCCTCAGAATATTCTGATTTGTAATTTTTTCAGTCCGGCTTATCTTTGCACCCTTCTCCATTACTATGGGTATCTTGAATACTTTTAAGCCATTACTTTCTGTTTCCTTGTCTGGGTAAAATTGTCCGTGATAAATTTCTGTAGGTTTCTATTTAAATGCAGTAAGGTTATAGCGAATCGTTTATTTTTTGCAGCAAATATTTTCTTGCCATTCAGGATATTAAAATAATCATTAATTATAAAACAAATTGGTAGGTAAATGGATAAAATACTCCAGTTCTTATAGACACCTTCTAATACAACGTAGTTTAGATAATATCTTCATTATGGGTATTTAAATAGAGTATACTCTAAAGAATTTCGGATAATGAAGTCTTCTACTTACAATTACACTAGAAAAATGCGATGACCGTATGCCCAGCTACATTATATGTTTCTTTCTTCTCAATTAAAATTTATCTGTTCCTCCTAAACAGGTAGGTACCTACTTATTCACCCTTCCACATACGATTAGCTCCAAATTTATTAAAACAGAAATCTATTAAATCTAAAATTAAAAGAAATCATTGATCCTGACACAAATTAATGAAATGATAAAATAATTGATTATTATAATTTTTTTCACATTCAGTATTCATAATTTTTATAAATAATTTTAAAAACCTGCATAAAAATAAAATTAAGAAATTCCTTTTCAATTTATTTGTATTTATCTGTCATCTCTTAAGATAATTTAACACGCCCGCTATTAAGCCGTCGACGTTAAAATTAACATATTATCAAGAATACTTCCTCTCGCGAGTCAACAAAAAAATGCTTGGTCGGTAAGAAGGTATCTACCCACCTTCTGCTGACTTTCATGGATTCAAACGATATCATTTGAGATTGCCAAAAAAATTTCCGCTTGAGAAGATCGGGGCGCCCAAACCGCGCCATGTATGATTATTTTATATTTATTTTAGCATATAACAATAATGTTTCTTTGTATGGGCTTAGTGAATTGCCCTTCAGATTCATGTATCAGCTGCTATTTGAAGCGGAATGGAATTAACGTAATATAGCACGCCAGTCTGATGTCTGGGTCTGGCTGAAAACACTTGTATTATAATATGATAATTTCCAGTGGCAGCGTAGTCGGTAGCTTGCTTACAGTAGCGCTGACAAGTACAAAACAATATAAACTGTTTAAATTAAACACCACAATGCATTTTATGATATCCTGTTAAATTTATGGAAGGTGGGTACTAACCCACATACTTGTGGAACCCGCGTGGTATTTAAAGCCTGCAAATTAATGTCCGAATAGCATTTCTGCTAGCTCCTTCATATATTCTTCTTCTTCTTTCATGGTCGTAGCTATTACTTAATCTTGGTATTTTTTTAGATTCTGCAGTGAAAATTACTTGATTCTTGCATTTCTGTTTTGTAAACGATTGGTAGAAGGATTCACTAGCTTTGTTCGGCGTCTGGTATTTTTAAACCATGTGATGTGGCTAAGGTATCGAAAACCACGGTTGCGATTCTGAATGTATATATTGACTCTTTAAGGTATCTAAAAGACCGATTTATAAAGTCCTGTTATAAGCTTTTCACGATATGTGCATCGCTGGAATATTTGTTTACCTGTACGTGTATATTTTTGGAGCATTCGCCTTCTTGTCTGCGTCATGATTTCCACGTTATAGAGAGCAATTGAAATTTTTAGGCTTTCTTACCTCAATTGCTATAATTATTTCTATGAAATAAAGACATGCTTTTCTATAAGTCAAGGGGAAAATCCCTAATATATATTTCAACGAGTTTTGCCTATATTTGCCCAACAGCTCAAAAATCAATATTCCAGCTATGATACCTTGATATTTATTATATTAACTATCTTTGGTATGGGTAGCGGAAAATGTGGGAAGAAACAGGGGACCTTTCTTAAAATGGCGTAGAAAAATAAAAATATATAGTTAAATTTGCCGTGTAAACATATAGGTGTGTACATAGAAATATATAATTGAAATAAGAATGTTCTCGTAAAATCTTCTTAAATTTTAAATTGACTTTAATATATTTAATTAGGAGGCTCTACCTACCTCCAAATATCAGCATAAATAAACACCTTAGACACGTTTAAATATATCAGATAATGTACACATATATCAGATGTTATATGCATGGCATTACGCGTAACCTGTCAAGAAATATTTGTTTTTAATGTTGTGTTCATAATAAAAAAAGGTTCTTTCGAAATGAATGTGATTCAATTTTTGAAAATATGACCTATGATATAAGGAAACGCTACAAATCCTCAAAAAAAACATTGTTAACAATACAACTTACTCACACACAAAATATTATTTCTTTCTTATTTTAATTTTAAATTTAAAGTAAACTTAATAGAAAATATACTTATACAATTTTTAATCTGGATACATTTACGGGATATAATACGAATTTGATTGATATATTATATTTATTTTTTTAAATATAATCTAAATCTTGTATCATTTCACTTCTTATCTATTTATTTCACCTAAGTTTCTTGTATTTTCTTCCACGTGAATTCATGGAATTTTTATTTTTTCCCTAATGGCTTTTTCCCCGTCACCTCTCCTCCCGATTGTCCCACCCAGGGGCGAATTGTGTTGCGCCTTATTGTATGGCACATCCTTCATTTGAATGGTTTCACTAAGTTTATCAACAACTTTATTAAATACTAGCTATGCTCGCGCGGCTTCGCACGCGAAGATTTTTAGAGACTTTTAGTTATATTTTATCAATTTGTGTATTAACCTTAAAATATAAATATACAACTTCTCTATAAAATGTATTTAAATACGTCTAACCGATAAGGCAGCGTTCATAAAAAACGCATTGCTCGACCTTTTTTTCGTCGACTTTAGTTGTAAAATAGGTCACCATGAAAGGCATTTTTATTTAAACGTGATAATATACAGCCTATGTCTACTCTGAAAGTCCATTCTAAATACCTATTGGTGGAAGAATTTTTGAAATTGCATGAGTAGTTTCGGAGAATACCTCATATATCCAAACATACAAACTTCACCTCTTCTCCAATGTCATAATAAGATGCATCGTAAATGAATCAATTACAAAAAAATTTAAAACCAGAAAAAGCGCTTTGCCTCGCAAGCACAAGAAAGGATGCAGAAAAAGTGACATTCAAATGTTAAATATCACATACCGAGTTTCAAAATATGCATACTGTGATAATGTAGTTTATACTTTTAAGTTTTCGTGATTTAAATAGTCCTGTTAGCATTATTATATTATTTTATTTTTAATAAAGTTTTGCATTATGAACATGACCAAATATCATTATTGTTTTCATATTTCTTACAACAACAAAAATTACAATAAAGTTTGTTAACAAAATGATAGTTATGTTAATATATAATATTTTTAGTCCACCGGTTTCGAGACATACCCGTCTTTTTGTCAGAACAACCACTAAACTAGCACGTAAATACCACCACACACTCATAGTATTATCTACACACTTACACCTTCCATAAACTTCTCACGTGCGTGTTAATCTAACCGAAGGCTGACATGCACTATGTTTCCTACCAAATGCGTGATGACAAAGGTATTAAAATAAAAATGTGTCACATTTAATTGGAAGACAATTACGGAAAGTCAAAAAAAGATGATCTTTTGGAACTAAGCAGAAATATGTCATTCTTATTTCAAAAACGGTTTATTGGAAAATTTTTTTTTAAAAGTGATTGTTGCATTAGGGGCGCAACGATTACGATTTACCAATTTTGCGTTATTAATTTGATATTAATAAGAAAGTATAAAAAAATAAATAAATCACACGTCGGTAACTAAAAAAAACATTATATTTTATTGTAAAATTCACGTACTTTAACTTAAATATGTATTTTATTTATTTGTATCAGTTAAATGGTAATATTTCAGGAAGATTTTGCCCAGGTATACAGTGTAATACGACAGAGATTGGCTTAAATTATGGTTATATATATTTATAAATTTGTCACACTATTTGATACTTGTCCTTAAAAATAATAAAGTTGAAATAATTCACGTCTTTCCGTTGCGACACTGCGCTATTAATAATCTCCGTGATTTCGTCTCCAGCCTCGCTGCCAGTAGTCTTCAGATGTCCCGCCGTTCTACAATGTTGCATTTCTCCGTGTGAATTCAGATGAAGAGATTACACTGACTCCGATTATATTATTTTATTTGGTATTCTCGGGGCCAGATGCGGTATATTTTATAACATTATTACAAAAACAGATTAGTGAAGGGTATAAATAAATTAACACGGTTCTCGACGAGGTATCCACATAAAATACGCACTTTACTTGCAATTTATTTCATTCAGAACAAATTGTCCACGCAGAAATAATAATTATCTTCGAGGGGTAACTGTAAATGGTAATTATTAATTTACATTATTTATGGAAAATGATAACATTACGTTACACTAATCACATAATATACTTCTAGTTTCATAATATTATCTGTGAGAAATAGTCTACATTCTACATAGATTCTTGTTGAAGGTACTTACGGTATTCAATAAATTAAAATATAATATTCAGGGAAGAGTGGGGACGTTTGACACAATTTTAGTGAAAGTCGATAATTTAATTAATAAAATTAGTAAAAATATACTATGTTTCCACCACTAACCATTGGCCCCGAAACATATTGATAATTTAATTATATAAGTGGTGAAAATAATTTATACTTTTATTAATTATATAAATATGTCACTGCAAAATCATTTTGCTCTTTTTAAAAAGTCGAAAATGTTAAGATTTGAATTTTATTTATATAATATATATTTTTATGCTTTCAAATTATTTTTATTGAATATAATAGATTTATGCTTATGTACTTACGTGAATCAATATTGAAATTTTTATACTACTTATTAAGTAAAATAATATTATAATATCTACCTACTCTACTAATCGTAATAATAGAAGATAAAATTAAAAAAAAAAGATTTCTTTTAAATACTGTGTAAAATTTTCTTAAATTTAATTTTCCAATATTTAAAAAAATATAAAATACTTTATTTTAGAGGTGATCTTGAGATAGATTTAGATTCTTTTAATATAAATTTCTTATGCTTCACTGAAAATCAACACTTGCAAGAGAGAAAATAGCCAAAATAATTTATAAAAAGCTAGTCAATTTATTCCCTGTATTCTTTGAATACACTATTTTTTCGAAAAATTTATTAACCAGAACAACTAGCGAAAAATGCGGAACATAGAATATTGTATTTTTTCACAGTTAAATGAAAAATTAAAAGCACCGTAACCGATGTTTAATCGATGCTGGAGGCTGAAAATAGTCACATTAACCCAGAAATTCCAGAAAGATTAAGCTGTGACACTACAGCTTATCGTCCGGGTGTTTTTGCTGCTTCTCACAATTTTTTCTGCTATATAATTAAAAACTTGCTTGAAAACAGGTGTTAGTTTACTTTATTCCTCAAAATGTTTGGGTCACATTTCTGTAAAAAAATTACTTTCAATTTCAATTAATCAAACGACACCTTAACTAACTAACTAACTAACTAACTAATCATCATGCCGTTTCCCCGCAGAGTTAGGCAGAGAGGATTGAACGCCACACTCTTCTATGCTGGCACATCAATTTTGCTTCGGCCACATTCACACATCTTCTCATACAAGTTCTACGGTTGTAGACTTGTATGTATCCTCAAATACTTGTAGTATCTGATCGTGACAGGTCTTTCGCGGACGCCCTCTATTCCTGTTGCCTTCAATACTCGCCTCATATATTTTCTTATAAACTACGAATTAAAAATCGAAAAACGATATAAGTTATACTTACCCGAGTTTGATTTACTGGTGTCTGCGAAATATACACATAAAAGTATTTAGGTTTAAATAAATTAATTAAGTAAAGCTCTTTCCTGCATACTAGTAGGTAGTAAAAGCGCACGATTCTTATTTATTCATCCTGAAACATTCGTAGCAAATAAACTGAGGAAATCCATTTCAGAACGAATACTAAAAAACGCCTTTGGAGGTATAGATTTTTAGCGGTAAATTAAGCGAACTAAATCTTAAACCCGGGGCAGATTTTCAATTATCCAAATTGAATTCCTTACGCACGGCTATTTCAAAGTTAACACCGTAAAATGTGAAAAAAGCGCGTAAACATAAAAACAGCTTTCCTGTAGGTAAATACATCAGTTAGAACATCCAAGTCTACGTGTGTATCGTCGAACTTGTTAATAAATTTCTTAATTAAATATTTTTGTTTTTACAATTTTATTTTAAAACATTTTTTTCAAATTGTTATCCATTTTGCTGATTTGAAAAAAAAAGAATTGCATACGTAAAAAATTTCACGTGTGCAATTAAACACAAATAATAAAAAAATAGTGTATAATTATGTACCTACCTAGTTAATTAGGCTTCAAACATGTCTATAATTACTAATTTTTAATTAAAAGCAAATATTTTAATTTCCGTTTTCTTTTAGTAACTACGTATATAAAATTTATCTCTATAGTAGGTACTTTTATACCTTTACATGTGATAAAAATATCAAATCCATGCTTGAAATAAACTAAATTCAAAAAGAAATTTGACGAGTTAAAATTCTATCCAAAAAATATTTCTAATATTAGGAACGCAGTTAAATATCTAGTGAATAGAATATTATGAGAGGTTTTAATTTAAATTATTTACATTTCAAATATTATAAAAGCTCATATTACAAAAATTCTTATTATCTTTTGTGTCAAAATGTTTTATGTTAACAAGATGGTAGAATTTGAAATTTGTAACCTTCATCTTACTTTTATTTGTATACATATTAAATTAATTAAAATTCGAGGTACCTCTTCAATTAGATTGGAAAAAAATTTCGCTAAATATCAATAAAAAGTGCAAATAAAATGTTTTCAAAATAAATATTTGAATTTGTAACATACCAATCCTTTCGAAATTCGGTAAATCTCGACCACCGGCAAAGCCCATGCCTTTCCCCATTAACGTTATGGCATTATAGGGTAGACTACCCTTCGTTTACGTACATATATACCTAGGTAGGATCTCCACCCACATAAATCGTCCGGTGTAAGAATAATACTAAAGAGATTGTTTTTAATTAATTATTTATTTTATTTTATATGTGAAAGAAAAATCTCCACTTAACACATTGCGTATATTATTAATTTATATGTATAATTGTGTAAATTGTAAGTATGAAACGACCTTGTTCGAGGTACTACATAAGTATTTATGGCCTGGTACAGTTGCCGGCAAACTTCTTGAAATTTTTTGGCGTAGTGGGGGAATGCGCAGAAGACAAAATTTGGGTCTCTTTGGTGGAAAGGTACATGCGCAAACTTCCCCCCACTACGCCGTAAAATTTCAAGATGTTTGCCGGCTACTGTACACTATAAATTGCAAAAGAGATGTCTACCTCGCATTGACTTCCGCGAACGCCGCTCTGTTTCTGCTGCCCTTTCATTTAATGAGAAAATATTACTTATAATAGAGTGATGGCATTATTTTCATCTATATTTTGACGATTAATGTTTCGTGTTTAATCCTTGGGGTCGTCCATTAATCACGTGATTTTAAGCAACTTTTTAACCCCCCCCCCTTCTCCCCTTTTCATACGTAGTGAGGTTTTAGACTAACCCCCCTACCCAAATTTTTTGGTAAAAAGTATCTTAAAAAAATTCAGAATATTATCTTTAAATACAGGTGTAATCTAATTGAATTCTGGAAAATTAAGCACCGTGATAAGAATGCAACAGTAAGTTAAGGTCAAGCGCCGTTTTACGGTATAGAAATCGCGCGCTTAACAAAAAAATAAATGTACACGTGATATCTCACTAAATCCCCCCACCCCCTTGTGATATTTCGTGATTTTTTTCCGAACCCTCTCCCACCCTTTTGAGCCTCACGTGATTAATGGACGATCCCCTTGTGGAGACCAAATACTTTTTCCAGAGGTGATTTTTTTCTGTAGGTGGGTACATCTTTCTTATTGATTCATAATTTTGATTTTATTGGCATGCTAAATGTGGAATCCCTCTGTCACTGATATGCTGAATCAGGATTTTGTAAAGGATTGCCGTACTAAATGAGAATTACGTCAATGATTGATGTGCTAAATTACCGTTTTGCCAATTTTTAGCTAAAAAACGATTACGTTATGCATTTTTTTCATATAAGGGGAAGATGGGGCTAAATGCAACAGAGGTATGTTGCAACGATCGTTTTAAAATTGTCGCCGTAGATGGTTGCAATGAAATTAATCTATTTGCCAATAGATGGGCATACTATAAAAAAATCGAGTTATAATTAGGACCCAACGTTAAGTTTGGCAGAAGATGGTGCGTAAAAAGTGTTTTCAATAAATCGAAGTGATTTTTTCTGATTAAAGTAAATATTTTTCTATTATTTCTTATATGTTATCACTCTAATTATATGTTAAAATGATTTGTTCTTCTTAATATTCATTAAAATTATCACAAATTTTCTTGTAACAAATATAGAATTCCGACGATACAAATCATTTCAACGTGCCGGGTTTAGTTGCAACTGAGTTACGGGGGCAGCAGGTTGCAATGTGCTCCAATGCCAAGTACATTTTAGTTTTATCTTAAACTTAGAATGATTGTTTTTTCATTCAAATTGAAATAAAATGGGAAAACACTAAAAAAGCTAGTAACTTGAATGAAATTACGATGCATGATTTTATTTTATTTTTATTTTTTAATTTAAAGACTATCGACAGGTCAGAATGACCCTAATGGATAGTCATTTAGGACAAGGTGATTAGTACAGTTACAATTTACGATAATACATTAAAATAAAACATTAATACATTATACAATATAAGTATACTACAATAAGTGATTACAAGATGAACGAAGTTCACATTCTCCGCACGACATAATAGGCATGTAGGCTCCCAGGTCAACTAAGTCAAAAAATGTGAACCCGCGCTTTGTGGCTATAAAATTTTTATTTAGGTTGATTTCCGAAGAATCCGTCTTACACGCTCAAACTATTATCGGTCAGGAGCGATATAATTTCTCTCTTAATGTGAGATATGTCGTGAAATGTGAAATATGTCGATGTTGGGGTTATATGACGTGACCTCGTTGTACTGGTTTAGCATTCTAGGTAGAGGAGAGAAATAACCTATGTTGGTGTCGTAGACCTTTATGTGGAATAGTGTTTGGGATCTCAGAGACCGGGCAGGTATATTAATATCTATTTGCGAGAGTATTGAGGGCGAGTCTAGTTTGTTGCTTACTATTTTGTGGGGTGTCATAAGGTCTGTGATTTTTGTTTTTGTCTTGTTTGTGGAGGCAAATATGAGAAATTTGAAGATAAGATAAAATGTCACAAATGCTTAATGTTGATATACTTTGTCTGTGTAAGGATAAATCCATTATTATAAAATAAAGTGCAAGCATTTTACATTTGCATTAACTGCGAAATACGTGTTTTCGATGGTTACGAGTAGTTGTTGCAGTTTTCCCCAAAGGTGAACATTAGCTCCAACTTGGGATAAAATGCAATAATATCCTTCTTTTACGAAAATGCATAAAAAATAGTTTATATATTTGATTATCTATCAAATTATTCCATAATGTGAATGAAAGTGTTGCAACCAACCCCGTCTTCCCCTTAAAGTAATATGTCACTTTTTCACATTCTTGAAGATTTTGACCAAATGCGAAAAAATTCTACGGTTATTTTCAATAATAGCATGCGGCACACTGTATTGCTGCTTTTGCGATAAAAAAATTAAACATTTTTTAGTGTCGTAAGTAGAAAATTTGCCTTATCACTTTTTCACATACGTACTTGAAGATTTTGACCAAAGGTGATCAAATTCAACGGTTGTTTTAAGAATATGCATAAGGCACGGTTTGCAGGTTGATCCAGGCAACAATAATCTGACGTAAGGAGTGAGTAAAACGTATTTCCTGGCTATTTATCCCTGGCTCTGCAACCTGTAGTGTGTAGCATGCGTCCTGACCTCCTCAAGAAATATCCACTGGTATCTGCAGTGGACAATTTCCTGTCAGTTGCTGATGTCAAAATGAATAGGTCTTTATTTATAGTTTTTGTATATATTGGTCGTCAAATTTCTGGATAAAACACCTTATTTTTTTTAAAGATATTATTTTTTTGAACTACATATTTATTCGTATGTATAATATGTAAGTACTTTGAAATATTGAGTCTTTAGTATTCCTCCATTAGAAACCTTTTGACCTCCAAACACGTCTGCATACGTAAGTGGTCGTATAAAATAGGGTAGGTATTTTTTTTCGCGGAGTGGTAGGAGAATACAATTTAATGCCAGTGTGAATGCACTTATATGTATATAATAGTTGATTAAGTGCATTTGCAAGTGACGCAATGGAACAGTCTTGAATTTATTCAGATACCTAATAGCATCGGTCGATTTGCATAAAACGATTGCTTTGTAAAAAACGTGGTACCTACTTATTTTCAAACCACAATAAAGTTACAAGAATTGTGTTATTTTGTAATCTTGTAAAGTAACGCGATATTGCCTTACTTTTTAAATATATTTTTTCGGAATTTCTAACCTATTTATATTTATTTTATAATTTAATATGTTGATAAAATTGGATATTTAAATATTTTTACGCGTTTCTTTCCAGTTCAAATTGTAACAAAATATTAAAGCCAGATTTTATCTACTAGATATAGGTACCTAAATGTTTTAAGAATTAATATATAGGTAACCTACTGTCATGTAATACCTACGATCATCTTCAAGTGCTGTTTTGATAAAAAAAAAATTACGCTATCACCTCACGCCTTGGACCAATAGATAATATAATTTAATTTCATGATATAATTAAGTAATCCAACAATTATTATTTGAGTTGAACACATAAAATATAATTCGTAGGTATGTAAGCAGGTATCAGTAAATTGGTACAAGAACTTATTTTATATGAGGGTAGGTATTATTATTAATTATGTACTTTTAAATATTATTTCCCTCCTAATTATTACCATTGGTTGTAAAACTTATATTTAATACAATCAATTAATAGGTGGCAATATGCGAATTAAATCGAATTTAATCAAGCTTATAGATTTGCAAATGAAATTATATTTTTCCGTCAATGATGACGTAAGCAGTGTCGTGATTTGAAGCAAATTAATGATCGATAAAATGAGCGAGGAAACGACGCAGCCACAATTGAAGCATTACACAATGATTGAAATCCGTCGCACTGGTCCGCCACAACATGGCGTCGCTTTATTGTGCGAATTTCTAGCGTTTCGCGCGCTGTCATAGCTCGTAATGGCGGGAAAGCGCGCGGTACAGAGAGCACCGGACGGTCACTCGAAGAGCTGCTGCTCAGCAGACATATTACCATCATCTCCAGCCGTGGAAGAACCCTGGGTAAGTGAATTTCTCATTTATATGTTTATACGCTCCCGCACCGCCGCACAGCATGGCGGCCGAGGATTTCGAGAAGCATCTTTGTGGTTTTAACGCGGGTCACAGATGTCTCTTGAACGGTCAAATAACGAAGCTTCGTCAGTGAATCGAGCGCGATCTTGTTTCAATAAAATTCAGCAACTTTATGAAAAAAGGCGAGTCAACGTTCTTGCTGAATACTGTGGTTAACTGACGGAGTCGTATCTTTTTATTCGCGCCACGCCTCGTTCGCGTTGGTTCTCATCGCGCTTTCGAATGAACTTTATCGGTTTGCGCGCGCACGTCGTTTTACGGAGAAGCGAAAGGGGTACTTGAACGAAAGTAGTTTTTGTAGAATTCTAACTTAATAAAATAAAACAAATAAATTTAAAGTTATTTGGTATATTTCTTAAGACATTTGGGAGGATGCTTTTCAATATGTAAAAAATATTCAAGAGTTATCATTTTTCAATTAGAAAGTTGTTATTTACTTATTTTCCTTATCCTAGCATCCATAACATTATAGTTCATACAATTTTTCATGATTATTGTACTATTTTACTGAGAACCTATACCATTATAAATACATAGGTATTGATTACAATATTTACCTGATTTTATTTTATACAAATTATAGGTATTAATGAGAAAGCTATCTACTCAATATATTATTTTGTCAATCTAGCGCAAATAAATCATCGAGTTTCAAGTTTGTGAAGCGTTCGACTAAAACGAGACTTTATCGAGGTTTCAGATAGATACCTAAATATAGTTCCCGTGCTCATCGCGGTAAGTGGTCTAAGGAGTGTTACGATTTCAATATTCTCTAATGTAATTATGAACGTTGGTTACTTTAAATTATTCCCTTTTTATAATATTAGTTATAATTATGTACAATATTTAACAACTTAAAATATATTTAAAAATTTACCGATTTTTTAAAATACTTAAATAATAAAACTTATTATTATTTTTAATGTAGATACGTGCGAAATAAATTAAATTAATCATTTTTAAATCATCTTTAAGAATATCTATCAAATAAAAATTTCTCAATATTTTTTTAGAAAAATTCTATTGCGACTTCTTTGAGATTCAACTGGCAGATTTGTTTTTAACACCCGGTCATTTTGCAAATAATTACACGTAAGTACATAAATATTTTTCAATACAAAATATTTCAAATAATTATTATCCTCTATCACGTTACGTCCGCCATCCCGTACTTGTAGAGAATCGAAATTATTTAATAATAATATTTAAATCAATAATTTTTGAAATCCATACCTCGAATTCTTCACACCTACTTCAAATAAGGAACATTATTGCAAAATTTTAAGTGATAAATTTCACAGATGGAAGAAAAAAGTCGCAATTTATAAAGAAAAAGATGAATAATAAATAATTTGAATAAAAATATCAAAATAAATATTTGAACTACTTATATTATTTTGTTTTTAGGATTTTATTATTTATTATTTATTGAAACTCTCAATGGACATGCTGTCATTTGTGAAGAGCTTTATTTAGTTTATAATTGATTTCCTACCTACTTAGATGGGTAGATACCTACCTACTGACATAAAACAATATTTAATGTCTTATAACATGTTCATTAATCGATTAAATGAACACTTATGTAATTAATGTCTACGTAATTACAGTAATTATATTACGTATTTATATAATTATTATTTTTAATTACCGTGTAAATGATATAATTCTGTGTCAAATTTATGTGATTCCTTGCATAATATTAATAAAACATTTGATGACATCTATTTTACAACTATTACGATTTAGATTCTAAGGTGGCGTTTTATTTGGTTTTTGGTTTGTGGCCGTGGTATAAAGGAAAAAATGGTAAAAAACGTTTTTAAATGAGATAAGCGATTCCCAATTTACAAATAAAATTGTGAGAGGGGACATTGTTTTATTGAGTTTCGTAGTAACGAGGAGAGAATATATATCTTGTGATTGATAGTGATAATTGGCATTTCTCTCGCATATTTTGCAATTCAGTTGTGTTACCTCCCGTTCAGACGCCCCGCTTTCCACATGGCGCTGTATCTCGTCTCCCGTCTCAAATTCCATGTCACGATGGTCTTGAAGACCTATTGAAATTACTACAGTTTCACTTTAATATACAAATGTCGGATATCATATAACATTTTTTTGAATTTTAGAATCTTAACAGCTTGCTTAATATTTTTGTGCTTATTTTATGCTTTATTTCTATTCCTGAATACTCTTACTTTCATATGTATTGTGCGATGCTTAATATTTCTGTGTCTGTTGTATGCTTTATTTCTGTGTTCCTGGATACTATCTCGTAGTTGAGGTGTAATGCTTTCGTATTTTATTTATGCTTTTTGCTTTATTAATTTTGCACTTTATTTCTTCTTCTTCAACGGCTCTATAGCTCATATATCAGTCCTTGCCTCCAACTCCTCCTATCTCCCGCTGCAGTTCTCTAGTCTTTCGTCATTTTTCAAGTATTTGGCCCGCATCCCTTCTAACCTCGTCTTCCCACCGCAGCCTCGGTCTGCTCATTCTTCTTCTTCCACCCGGATGTCCCTCGAGGATCTTCCTGGGCATCATTCTCAGCACATGCCCCGCCCATCTTAGCCTACTCAGTCGAGCATGTACAGACAGCTTGGGAGCCTTAAAAATGTTATATAACTCGTCGTTGTGCCTTATTCACCAAGTTTCATCACCTTTCACGGGTCCCAAGATTTTACGTAGCACGCTTCTCTTAAATATGTCTAGCATCTTCGCAGATTTTTGCAATTTATTTATTATTTGATTATTAAATATTAAACAGGCGTAATGAGCATTTGTAATAGATTTAACGATCACTTTATTAATATCGCATATTTTGTCTGTATACTTTTATTTTAAAATTGTAAATGTTTTGTAAAATATAAAATAAAATAAAAATACTAACATATCGTAGGTTTTTAAGTATATGCGTTATATATACTTTAACATGAACTAATTAAATAAACTAAAATATAAATATATAATTTGGGTGTGTTAGTACTGCGGGTAGACTCACTCGCATAAATGAGAAGAAAACATCCAGAGAGTAGAGTTTATTTTTCGTGTGTTCAATTTCTTCCCAGGTCTGAATTATATATATCATGACTCTATGTAATACAAAATAAAGATACGGCTACACGCGGCGTGGCGGGTGTGCCCGAAGCTGCCATTGCATCGGTCGGCCGACTAAATTATTTACCATTTCTTTCATCGCGCTGCTCGCCATAAATTCTACCTCCGCCGAACGGGCCGGCGGTATTACATCACGCCTCCCATAGAGCGGGGACGTGAGGCAAATTCCAGAGTGTCTACTCACCGAAATGGACTGTATCAAAAAAAAATCCACCAATCAACGCGGTAGGACGCCCCGCTAATAAAACGTTTCTAATTTATTTGATTTTTGTATATTCTGTTGGCGTTTTGGTTTTCGTCGACGAGCGATCGAACTGCAAGCGCTCGCGGTACCTTCTTGTAACGCGTATACAATTTGTATTGTTCAGAAAACAACAATGTTTTAAGGCCTACGTGGGTGGGTGAATAAATACATGTCTAACTAACTGTGTTACGTAGGATGAATATATTAATCAATTTAATGAAGTAAGCATGTGGGAAATTAAAAAATTTACAATTATCAATTCAAGTAGGTATTATATTTCGTCAATTAATTTTATTGTTAATCAAATTTATAAGAAACTTGGTAAAAATAATCACTTTATATATTTAACAAATCGATTTCGGTATCAATAATTTATTTCAGGGTGATAAAAACTAATCCTAAACAGAAAATTAATCCCTTTTGCTTACAATGGTAAATCTTCAATGAATTTGAATACAAATAATTTTAGTAGGTAGGGTATAAAAGTCAGCTGTAAAAATATTTAAAAACTTGCGATGTGCGATGAAAAGGAGGCGCGTGCAGTAAATATATTGAAGCATAAATTTTACGTTTACACATATTCTGGATAAAGAACTAAATTAAATATGTACCCAATAAAATTTCATATGTATTATTTTGAGTTGTGTGATAACAATTGTGATAAAAATGATATTATAAACATGGTTTATTTGTAAATATTTAGTAGAAATTTAAGAAAATTATTTGTAAGTACCTACCTACCTACCTATTTATCGCACGCCGCTGATGAAAATGAAAGTTACATAAAATATTGGAAATATTTTTAGGGTATGACTGGTGGTGAAATTTATTATTAAGAGTTGATTATAAATCTGATTAAAATAAATAACCGCAACAATACATTGCGGTTTTTTATCTCAATATAAATATGAAAAATATAATTTTATAATATCTATTTCCACAACTACCTATTTATTATTTTTAATATTTTAAGAATAAATACAAATAAATATATTTGTTCACGTATACACCTTTTTTTAAATTCTTTTGTCACGTGATCGGTGGTCTTCAATCGTTGGCCCGCGGATCAACAAAATAGATATGTAAGTTATCGCAACATAATCTCCGTAACCAGTGCTACTAAAACCACTTAATAGGTGCACTAGCGCATTTACTCTATCAAATTTAAAGTGTAAAATTTTGTTCTTGGCCCGTATAGATAAAAATAGTTTGTGCGATAAATTTTTGAGACCTCTGGTCTATATGATGATGCTTAGTATAAAATAAATTCGCAGTATTCACTTACGCCGAGGTCTGTGTCACGTAATGGACTTCGTTGACCTTGGAACCCATGCACTTGTATCGTAATTACATATTTAGATTTATTTGTTAATTCATAATGAAACTTTAGAATTAATTTTCTTGAATATATTTAATTTGCAAAATACATATGTAGTTATTCTTTATATTATTATTTTACCTTCCTTAATTTGCAAAATATTTTTACTTTGTACTTTAATGTCTCACTGGGAGTAACTACGAGTGTCCTTACTGACCTGTCGATATGTTAAAAATAATAATATTTTAGAATTTTCGACATTACTACTTACACTTTTTCATTTTTATAAAAGTGATTTTTGACTAGGGCAGCAGAATCCAACACTTTTTTTAATTATCGTGAAATGAATTTTTGGGGTAGTGTAAATTTTACATGCAAATAGTTTGTATTTGTACGAGTATGTAAAATTTGAATGGATTTATTAAAGCGTAAAAATTTGAAACATTTGTTTAATTTCTTGTCGGCGTAACCTTTATCTTTTTTTTTCACTGTTCTTCAATGTTTTCATAATTTCACACTTTTTCTACTACCATCGCTTTTTCGCTGTAACTATGTATCCTATGAATTTAGCTCTAGATATCGTGGATTTGGTACATCGATATATTTTTTACGTATTAAGAAAAGTTTTTACCGTTTTTAAAGTGCTGTAAATTTAAAAATTCCGGTAAGATGCTTTCACAATTCACATCGAATTTTCAACAAACTTTATTTGAAGGAATGCCGCCTTTTCTATGTTCTTTTCGCGAATTTCCCCTTTTCAGCGATAAAAGCCTTGAACCCTCTGAAAATTGAAGATTCTGAACTGCAATGAAAACTTTCTTAATTGTTTAATTTATGAATTTAATGAATTATCAAATATAAGAATTTCCTTTCAAACATTTCTCTGGTTATTTTTATACTTATTTACTTATTTATGATTTTTTTAGCTTCATTTGTCTGTCAGCCACAATAATACAGTCAAAATTTGACATCGATATTTGACTGTCCTGACTAACGATTGTTTTAAATTTTGGCAGAAATCCCGGATCAAAAAAAAAAAAATTACAAAATCAGTTAAGTTATTAGAAAAAACATTTTAAATGCTGGCGCGTTATTTTATTGGACATGCCAGTGACATTAAATTTGTCGGTTTGCATTATTATAAAATTTTTCGTTTTGAGGTTAATAGCATTTTGAAAACAAGCATGCCTTCGACGCAATTCGAATTGATTAGGTACCTACAAGATTTTGATGTAACGCAGACATAAAAGTAGAAAATATCTAATATTATTGTTGAAAAATAAAAAACACACTTTTATTTAAAAATATTAAATAGGAGAACATAATCATTTTTTTAACAGCTACAATACTAAGAGCTATCAAAATATGTACGTCAATAAAGTTAAAAGCGTAGAGCACTTTTTCTTAAACCCCTAATATCTATGTAATTATCACGCATTACATAAGCTGTACATTCACATCACTACCTAAAATTCTCTCATCACAATTCTATTCGATTAGTTATAATAAGTTATGTTATATATACGACATGAAAGGTTGCATTTTTTTTCAATATTTCTGAATTATTTTTTTTAAAACGTTGGGCTATCATTAACAACAGTAACTTATAAGGAATATGAATTAAATAAAATAATAAAAACCATCCAATTCCATTTAGAAAAACTTTTAATTTTATTGGAATTACTGCAATATTATTAATTATTTTATTAAACTTGTATTAAAACGAATGATTTTTTTATAATGGATATAAGAGTAAGTTACTATAATGAAGTTCAACGTTTTGTAAGATATAAGTTAGAAATATTGAAAAAAAATGCAAACTTTGATGTTGCGTAACTCCATAACTTTTGATATTGGGTCATGACTGTTCGAAGATTTTCGACTCATAATTAAGGCAGAAATATAGTCCTGCAAAGTTATTAATGATTTACAAATAACCATGTAAATTGTGGTTGCTCTTAGTACTGAGCCTGTTTAAAAATTCAACTTTTTAGTAATTTTTTTAATAGCGTGTTTCTTAAACTATATTCTTAATTTTATAAAACTTCATTTATTCTGTTTTGGAATGAATATGCCCAGGTGCAGAGCGTGACATGACAGAGATGGGATTTGATTTCATTTATTACAAAAATATTTTCATCCTACCTACCTACCGATCCCGCGCATTTCCTTTGCGAAGATTTCCCAAAATATCGGAAAAACAGTACTGAAATAATATCCTTGACTAAAATAAAATAAAATGAGGCAATTTTTATTCCAAACATGAAATATGTTTTGGCGGACCCCGAGGAACATTTTACTAAACATAAAAAATAGAGAGAAGGTCTCGGGTAAATGGAATTCTCCATACATTCGCTCTGTAGATCGCTACCTAAATTGCGAGTACCTCTGTATACATATACACATGCATACACCTACGCTTTTTTACTTTACTCCATCAGGTACGTGTGTCTAAGCTATATATTTTATAGGTACCCACCTACATACAGAATTCTGGAAGCGCACATTGGGTAGGTACTATGTGATTCGGTGACTAGAAGGTAGTCTTGGAGAAAACATAAACTTACGTAGAAAACATTTTCTCAGGGAACTGGAGTTGCTTAATAATTTGATACGAAAAGCTTAGCAAAGGAAGCGGAGTGGAAATTATCAGCGACAAAGTAAATGAAAAAAACGCAGTATTATTTAGAACGCTGATTCAATAAATTTACGAAACCTAGGTAATGTATTACCCACACGCATAATCTATACTAATATTAGGTCCTTACATATGAAATTCACGTTTTGCCGTACTGGCAAATTTGATCTCAAATATCTTCTCTTTGGTTAGGAATTCCAAATCCAAATTTATACAGCTATTTACTCATGTATTTGTGTTTTGAAAATTATAATTCATTTGTTTTTTCCTCAATTGTTTTTTTCTTTGCGTCACTCAGTTTATAAAATGAAAAACTTGAAATATCGCGTTATTTACGAGTACGAGTTCCACCGTAGCACCAGGCTGCAGAAACGGCTCGAAGGATTAATGATGTGTATGGCGACGGTGCCGCAAAAGAAAACACAGTGCGTTTTTGGTTCCAACGTTTTCGTTCTGGAAATTTCGACCTGCAGAACAAGCCCCGTGGACGGCCGGAGACCAAAGTTGATAATGAAGAATTGAAGGCTATTGTGGAAGCGGAATCCATCGCAAACCACATCCTAGTTAGCTACAGGCTGCGGTGTTAGTGATAAAACTGTTTTAATCCACTTGAAGCAAATTGGTAAGGTGAAAAAGCTTGAAAGGTGGGTACCTCACGAATTGAGTGAAGCAAATCAATAAACTCGCGTTGACTGCTCTGTTGCATTACTCAACCGGCACAATAATGAAGGGATTTTAAATCGAATCATTACCTGTGATGAAAAGTGTATCCTGTACGATAATCGGAAGCGCTCATCGCAATGGCTGAACCCTGCCGAACCAGCCAAACCATGCCCCAAGCGAAAATTGACTCAAAAAAGTTACTTGTGAGCGTTTGGTGGACTAGTGCTGGTGTCGTTCACTACAGCTTTCTTAAATCTGGCCAGACGATTACGGCAGATGTCTATTGTCAGCAACTGCAAACCATGATGGAAAAGCTATCTGCTAAACAACCGAGGCTGGTTAATCGCTCTAGGCCACTGCTGCTTCATGATAACGCTAGACCACACACTGCACAACAGACGGCTACCAAATTAGAGGAGCTTCAAATGGAATGTCTAAGACATCCACCGTACTCTCCGGACCTTGCCCCAATAGATTACCATTTTTTTAGAAATTTGGATAACTTCTTGCAAAGGAAAAAATTCAACTCCGATGGGGCAGTACAAACCGCCTTCAAAGATTTTATCGATTCCCGTCCGAATGGTTTTTAAAGTAAAGGGATCGATGAACTACCTATGAGATGGCAAAAGTGCATAGATAGCAATGGTACATACTTTGATTAAATAAATATATTATAATAAAAAAAATCGGCTTTATGTTCCTCCCATACTAAACGCCAATTTCATATGTAAGGACCTAATATTATACAGAGGAAAGATTTGATTGTGTGTTTGAATTGAATAGGCTCCGAAACTACTGGACCGATTTGAAAAATTCTTTCACATTTAGAATTATACATTATCCCTGATGAACATAAGCTAAAGAATATTTTCAAAAAAATTAGAAATCTGTATGAAAACTTCCATAATGTAACCCAACGTGTGAAAAAAATACCAAAAAAAAACCTTATATCGCGTACGCTGCGGAAATTTTTGACAATAGGTCAAAGTGATGTACTACAGTTTTATAGAGGACATTAATATCTACAAAAAAGTTTGCAATACCATATATCTAAGTATTACAGTTGCGTTACAATAACTTATGTTAACATTAAATGGAAACATTGTTTTTAGGGAACAGGGGAACCTTTGTTTTCCCTCACAAACTTATTTTTTACTGAATCCTTAACCCGTGCAACGCCGGGTATAACCAGCTAGTATATTAATAAATCAATATGAAAATGAAATCTTTACGCGGTACTTTATATAGGTACTGCGCGTTAACATACGAGTATACATATAAAAAAGTCACGGAACATAATATACCTAAGAATTATTTATTTATTTATACATAATAAGTTTCTCAAATGTCGAACGTAGGAAGCGTGAATTAACGGTTTGCGTCATACTTAAGTCCCACTCAGTTAATATCGTTTATTTTTGACGGGCTATGGAGATGCGGTGGTGGCTATGTCGCTTTGCCATCCACACGTTCGAGGTTTGAGTATTTCTCCAGCCATGTAATTTCATATTAAGCAGTGAATTCCAGTAATTTACGGAGATACGGGACAGACAGACAACGACATTATTATCTTTAGTTTTTAACACTTTTATATGTGTGAGTATTAACAGTATTTACGCATTGAAAACAAAACATACACAATTTACTATAATCGTAACAGTAAGATTGTAGCTATCGATTTTCCCTAAACCTTTATTCTGACACATATGTCTCACCTCATCGATATTGATACCTTCTAATATGATTATCTTCTAGTATCTGAATTTTGGTCATACCAAGTATTCCGTGGTCATCTTGTTTTTCTGGTTCCATTAATACATACATACATGCGTCATACATACGTCATACATCTTTCTCGCTATTCTCTGTTCATTCATTGAGCTGGACTGAACAACTTTAAAATCCTTTTCACCGAGGTATGTGCTCAATTTTACATTCTTTCGTAATCTGTTTATTTTTTTCATAAATATTACACTTATGAACTTCAATAATATACACTTGTTGACTAGTTTACCTACCGAAAAACAGCTTTGGTGAACATTTATTATATTAATTACCCTATAGATCATATTTTTGTAGTGAATATTTTCTTATTTATATACCTATGTAGGTCCATATAGGTACATCGACGGTCTCTACGAATAGATATTTTTGAATCTGCGAAATGTCGATATTTGTTTTACTATATTAAACTATCGGATTTGATGTATGTATACTTTTGGACAATGTTAAAAATAAATTGAAGTTTCATTTCAAAAAAAAAAATTTTAAAAGAAAACAAAAAAGAAAATTAACATTCTTTCATAATCGTATCCATTAGTTATCTATTCAGATACGTAGAATATTTTCTGTAATTGACGCAGCCATATTAGGATGCTTGAAGAATGTGATTTAGAAAAATAAACACATGAATATCCAGAGTAATGTACGGATTAACAAAACGTGTGACTGCTCCATCATGGAGTCCAGATTCGACACTGTGAGAACCAAAAACCAACCTTCGAACCATCGAGATGAAAATATTAAGAAATCGAGATCAGATTAGCAATACGGAGACTCTATGAATATGCGTTGAGGACGTTGTAAGATGGGGACGACAGAGAAGAAGGTTCTGAAACGATCATGTAAGCAGAACGACGGGCTCCAGAGCCGCCAAAGTAGCAAGAGATAAAGCTACCCCAAGGAAAGAGACCTCCAGGACGACGTCCTAAAAGATGAAGGGACAGCTGGCAGTCCAACTCCCAAGAGGACAGTGTAGCAGCCATGAAATATCAACAGACCTAAACAAAGATGAAGAAAAAGATGTAGACACGTGCTTGAGAAATAGAATAATCGAAACTGGGCGGAAAATGCATGGAAATAAATTGTTTGCTGATTTAATATATTTCTGCGCCACTCTCATCAGCATGAATGGACTATGTGTAGGTGGGTAGCTACTTAAATTAATGTCAACTCTGGGATACGTCAACTGAAATGTTCTTTGTTGGAATTTCTTTGTCTTTTTGGCCGTCAGCCACTCGCGACATTGAGCTTTGTCTATTTCGCAACGCGCCATATTTGTCTCCATTACTTTGTGAATAACTTTGAAAATTTTGCAAATAACCCCTCTTTCGCCCGATTACGCCACTGGTGAAACGGGGTTCGTACTTTGTGTAACTTTTTTAAGGTCCAATCTTGAACTTTCAAATCAAAATGATATTCATGGAGCGCCTTGTAAAAAGCGAAAAAGTATTTGTACGTAACGGATTTTCTAGAAATGAGATGAACGTAGCTTTTGATATATTTTATGAAATTACCCTCCAACTACGCGCATGACTGGAATAAGGGTCCCCTTACTCCCATGCCCACGAGTCGTTTAGCTTTAGGTAAAAGTTTCAGACTTCGCTCAGAGATTGGATTAGTTTTCTCAGACGTCTGCTGGCTTTGGCCTGTGAAGGATTTTGTCCTCTCAGGGGTGTATCCTGACATAAAATATACGTCATTATATAATTTTTGTTGTGTTTTTTGAAAATATAAGGCAAATAACGTGGCATACATGTAATGAGATTGTTTCGTTTGATATTGAAAACTGAAATTTTAAAAATTTGTTACGTATTGAATGTGTAGTCTTATATTAATTGAAGTTTTTTTGTATAAATGAAAATATGCTAGTATACATTACAGTGATTTTTTTAATCATCTACTTTGTACAATTCATAGTTATGTACTGCATATATTACGTTCCTTCGCAACGAAAGTATACATTAAATGTTTAACAAAAACAGACTTCAAATCATTAATGATACCTACCTTTAAACCTGTGAGTGTGATTTTCGATAGCTAATTAGTTGAAAATGTGTTATTAATTATGAATTTTAATTTTCTAAGTAACGCCACGTGCTTGCGCTGATCGGAGGCAAATAAATCACTTAAAATTAAATATAGTTTTTATTTAATCACTTAAAGACACGATAGTTATTCGCAGTTCTTTAATTCACACAATTTCGTGCGAATCACTCGTCCGCGGAACGCTTTATACTCGTCTGTTTAGAATATTCCCACGTCTATCATCGTACCTGTTCAACATGTTTCGAGGCCAATGGTTCCTACGTATAGATACAATGTATACTAAAAATTAAAATTTGAAGTAAAGACATTAACAAAATAAATATATGGGAGATGAGTTCACAAAAAAAACTTTTACATGATAAAGCACTGTCTCCGCATTGTGATAAAAAGCCTACGATGAATTTAAGCCACTTTTACACTCCCAGACCAGAGAAATAGGATCACTGCTCGTTGTTTATTCTTGGTGCAAACTGTTAGCGGAGCGGACACATTTACACTTTAATAGCCGGAAGGCAAATTACGCAATCAGGACCAAATTTTGCACACATGACTGCAGTTAAACCAAATCTAACATGCGCAGAATGTAGTGACAACCTAGAAGGTGTGTTATGGCGAAAGGATAGATAAAAAATGTTTGACTTACCATCTTATGACTTACCGTCTTAACAGATACTTAATGAAGTAATTTTGTGAAATACACAGAGAAATTATTGATGGCACCAGGAATAGACATACTTGTTCCTTTGGCGCCCGGTAGGTATTTATTAGAATCGCCGCACTATCACAATAAAATTTCGCCCGGCTTCTCAGACGTTTCGCGAATCTAGTCGAAATTTCCACTGTTTATTCTAGACTCTTCTAGTAATTTCCCATTAATCTACCGTAAAACGTTCAAAGGGCCAGGATCTTCTCGATTATGTGAAATTCCTTCTGTTCCTCGTGACAGTATTGTTTTTTTGAATGAATTTAGATTTAAAAAATTCCTGTATTAAGGGATCTTATATAATATTGCATTAAATATTATTTTAAATTACAGGATAAATTTCCTCCATTCCACTCAATCATTCGGTAAAGTTAAGTGATTTTTAAGATAATTTTAAACTCATTCCGGATTCATAAATGTCTTATCTATTGAATCATTTAATAAAGATTTCCAGCATAAAAGGTTTGCTTCGGATGTAGTTTTTCGCATTCAATTAAAACGTTGTACCGAATTTTATTAATATTGCCTCCAATCTGGGTGGTCCCAACTCAGTTAAGGCCGTGTAATTTTCTTGTCATCCTTGAGTTTCAGGAATATGGCCTGCCTCCACAAGCGTTTAATTTCTACTCAAATCTTAATAATGTCCTAAAAAGCTGATTGGCTTGATTTTAAAATTTATAAAAATGCCTTATATAATCATAAAGATGGACTCACATTTTTTAATTGTGACTTAAAACTGAATTAATATAATAACTTACTTTTTAATTTCTTTAACCATTTTCAAGCTACTCATTTGGCTCAAATAGGTATAGGTATTTGTAATATACGATATTTGATAAAAAAATACTCGGATTTTTTTAATTTCGGGGGCTTATCCTGTCTATCTAACTAACATAATATTTTACTGTTGTATCGTACATTTTTCTGAATTATTTGAAATTAGAAGCCATATTGGTTTATTACTTTATTACATGTGCTTTTGGGGGCTCGGCTATTTTTTAAAGATAAAATGTATTAAAAGGTTATAAAATTTCTGACCAAAAACCACGCAGTTATGTTGCCTCAGCCTCCGTATTAGCCAGACATGCACCCCATAACTTTTCCTCTTTAAAAATGTTGAAAAAAAAACGTTTTGCCAACGTAGAGAAGATAGGCAATCAATACAGCTCTGTTGATATATTTAAAGCTCGAACACTATACACATACACAAATCTACTAAGTTTCTATATAATAGTTAGTTTGCCTACTTACTTAATCCATTATTTATTATATTTATATTATATTTAATTTTTTATTTCTTATACGCTAATTACTTATTATTTTTTGTAATTTCCTGCTTATATATGTATTTAGATAGCTGTGCTATTTGAACACTATGTTTCACATTATATAAAAACCCAATTGTCGTTAATAAAAAAAGCTGAATGAGCTAACGCCATACCAAAAATAGCCTTCCAGAAGTACGTTAAAGATAGGAAAAAGTTAGGATATATGTATTCCATCTGATGATAACTACTACTTTGAAGGGCATATAATTAATATTGGTGAATGATTGTATGACGACTGTCTAGATATTTTCAATTCATATAAAGCCTCTAAATGTTTCAATAACTTCAATCTACATAAATTATGTAGGCACTTACGGATAACATGGAAGTGACGTAATCTGCCATACATTTAAATTTAGTGACGGCATTACGGTATAATTATTACTCGCGGTGAAAAAGTTACGATTGACATTTTATCGTAATTGCCGGGTATTGGGGATGTGGAATCGATCGTAATTTGTGATCACTTTCACAGAAAATTTTATTTCGTTTATTTTAGATATGACCGTTTTTATTATCTATATACATATACAGTCATATTATATAAAACGATTATGGTATTTTCAAATATTTAACACTCACACTCAATATTGTTCTTGTAATTTGTAGATAATGTACAGTGCTTCATCTAAAACGTACCGTATTACTCTCTAAACGATCTTCTTCATTCCCAATCACAACAACATCTTTGCTATAGGGATGTGTTGAACATGTTGAAAATTGCCCATGGACAATCGCGAGTCGTTAACTGTACCAATATTGAGGCTTTAGTGCGCATTTTATATTAATATATTGTCATGAGATTCTATACCATAGACTATCGGTGGGGTACCTACGTATGGAATTTTCTAGTGAAATCTTGAGTGTTGCGCGAGCGAGTCTAGTGAAAACTATCGACGTGCATCAGTCAGTACTTATACCAGAGAAGTGTGGAGTATTCTCAATAAATATTTTAACGAATCACAGTATTGTGCTCGGGCTAAGTTCTTGTCCAATGAATTCGGTGATAAATAAACGGTTAGAATTATTTTAAGTGTTTTTTTTTTTCATTTTTCTCTACCGAGATTTCCTGATAACATCAACATTTTATCAAAAAGAAAACTTAGGTTAGAATGTGAGTAAAATTCGAACCAAGTGAGCTTAATAATTTTTGAGATATCATCTCTTCCAGTCTGAAAGAGGGATTTTCTAGAAAAACGCCATAGATTAATACAATTTATTTAAAAATTCACCTACCATGGTGAAGCTCTGCAAATTGCTATAACTCATCCACTTTTTGAATGAGTGATTCCTCAAATAAGAACTTCAAGCTGTGTCAAAGCAAAAAATAAACGATTTTTTGAAAATGTCAAGGTTGTGTTACCCCTTAATAATTAACGTAAGAATTTTCTATTCCATAATTATAGTTCGCATTCAATTAAAACTGTGTGGGAATAAATTCCAAGTCCAAGAAAACCATTAGTTCCGAGAAAACAATAATAATCACTTCCTTCGTACATATAATAATGACATACGCAATCAGTATTAGCTATGCTCGCAGCTGAATGATTTCAGTGCGGTTTTCCAATAATTTACGGCGCCGGCAAGAGGCCTCTTGAAATGTGCGTAGCAAAAACACAACACCGAACCCAATTAACATAAATGATTTACTCCGAGTCTTGACGTGAAGATTGACATGAAAGGGTATTGCCGCATTTTTTCCGTATGAGTGACGACCAGCCCACTTCAAGATATGTTATTTGGCCGAAGAAACACTATAAACTTGAAGATTATGTTTATTCACATAGAGATAAATGCTGATTGATGTGTGTATTTTTTTCAATTCGATTTGGTTCGGCTTCCTTATTAAATCCACTTAAGTAAATTGCGTACTTTCATCGTAATAAAATAAAATATTTAAATATATATATATTTTTGTAAAGAAAAACTATTCGTGATTTTAATACTAGGCTTAAGGAATATATGAGGCGTTTGAACAATAATAATTTCTGAATTTTCTAATCATATTATTGAAAATGTCCTCCATATTTTATTTATTCTTTCTTGTTGTATTATTCTTAACATGCCTAAGTTTTTCTGCTAATAATGAAGTCTCTTTTCTTTTGTTAAAATTTTTTATTCTTTCTTGTTCTTTTATTATTAATGTGCCTAAGTTTATTTCATAACGTATTAATCATTATTAACGTATTTCTACAAGTAGAGACCTATAATTGGCCATCTACGTTGTGCTGTTGGTCTTTCGTGAATATTAAATAAACAAATAAATAAATATTCCATAATAAAACAAAACGATTAGATAATGCGGAGGCCCTAGAAATCAATAAATAATAATTAATCTATAATTAATAACAAGAAGAATCTAACGTACAGCCCTATCTTATATGTTCCCATTCACCACATCATCGATCTCTTTCACCTCCCCATTTATTACCCATTAAACATTAAAAAATGGTTATGTCAAGTGCCCAATTTATATTAAAAATGAATGATAATTGAAATAATTTTAAAAATACAAATAGTAAAAAAAACCTACTTAAAACACATAATAAAATTGTTTTAAACGTTGAAAATAATGTCATTTGGCAGGTGTAGGTACATGATTGTTAAAAATATATGATTGCCCATATTTTATAATGTTTCGTTTGTAGTTTACCCTGAAGAAGGAACGATGGTTCCAAAACTGGT
Organism: Agrypnia vestita; assembly: GCA_016648135.1. Classification (NCBI taxonomy): domain Eukaryota; kingdom Metazoa; phylum Arthropoda; class Insecta; order Trichoptera; family Phryganeidae; genus Agrypnia; species Agrypnia vestita. The sequence continues at coordinate 246,769 of JADDOH010001008.1, read as the reverse complement.
TGGTGTTAACAAAAATATAGTGGTTTAAGCCGAATGAATTTGTTTTTAATATAATATGCAATCAATACCCACGAAGTAATAACCGATTATACTAGAATAAAATAAAATCCTGTCAAATAAATTAAAATTTGTTCAATTGAATGTTTTACAAATATGTATTATAAAAAATCTTAAAATATTTAATAAAAATCTATTTCACCAATCTTAACACTAATTATTAGCAAGTATAAAAATTTAAAAAAAAAAATTAAATTTGTTCTTTGTTCAATTAAAGATGATTGAAATTAATTCAACAATAAGTGATCATATTTATAAACCACTTGAGAATTTTAAGAATCACTGTTTCACATTCATCAGATAAATCTTTAAGTTGATTTATTCAGTTACAATATTTTACATGTAGGTATGTTCTGAGAACATAGTTATTGGATTTTGTCCCCATAGGGACGATTAATTAATAAGGACAAATTATAGAAGTCTCACAGAGACGAATCTATTTATATGAAAAACGTGTATGGAAGTATTTTTATACAATGACCCAGGGCTTACAACATGAACGAGCTGGCTTAAGTCATCACTCTACACAAAGCAACGTTCACCAATTCCATAGTAAGAACATCCACACATCATCAATGTTAAAAGTTCAATATATACCTATGTTCTAATCTGAGAATTTTTATTTTTTAATGTTAGAGACATATCTAGTCTTTTCTTCATCTGGCCGATCGTATAAAAAGACTCATACACTTTTCTCATATAAATAGCTTCGTCTCTTTGAGACTTCTATAATTTGTCTTAGTTTATTATTCAGTTATATTTTTACGTCTCGTGTCTAGGTACGATATTTTAAACTTAAGATAAACTCTGAGATATTAATTTTGGTTCCGTGAGATTCTTTGAAGACAGTTTTTCCTTTTTCGTGGTATCACTTCTTCCGCATACTTAGTATATTTAGGTATTTATGGTTATAGGTATCATTGAGTTTCACTCTAAAAACTAATCGTTTCTTAGACCGTTAACATAGGATTATTATATAATAATTAATTATTTGTATACAAATATTTTAAAGTTATTGCACTCTATTACAGTTGCGACAAAGTTGAATTATGCATAAGGAGTGCTTGATAACAACCGACAAAGCTAGTTGTTTCTCGCTAGTTTCGCGTAATATTTACGTTGATATTATCTCGACACTTTCGATCGGACGATTCGTCAGCCCCATACTTTTTTCCAGTCAGCCCGTCAGCCTTAATGATCCGTTGAACAATTTTATATCTCATAGGTGGAGTTGCCTTTAACATCACTTTATTAGATTTTGTCGATTAGCTCTATTAAATTTTAATATACTATTTCATATTTTCATAATGTATTTATTTATAAGAGACACCTGCGTTTTATGTTTTAATAACGATTATGTTTGACTGATTATGATTTATGTTTTACTTACGTTTCAAGGAAATTGATTTTAAATTAGATAGTAGATTACATACATTTAAGGTTAAGTGTTCCTTGAATAATTACATTAAATACTTAAGAGATCAAAAATTATTGGAAATATTTAAAGATGGTTAGTTGGTTGTTTATGGTAAGTAGGTATTTTAATTAATTAAACAACTTTGTTTGTATTAATCACTTGACTAGTATGTTTACACCTACCGGTTTCGACGCCAATGTATCTTCATCAGGACGAACAAATCAATTTTGTTTTGCTAGAATAAGTAATGCATAGTTAGTTTGTGTCCGTCCTGATGAAGATACAGTGGTATCAAAACCGGTAAACGTAGAGTTACTAGTTAAGTGGTTAATACAAAGTAGTTTAATTAATTAAAATTAATAATAATTATGTCCAATCACAAAGTTACCGCTATAAACATCAAAAATATATTTCTAAAAATTCCGAATTTTACAATTAAATACTGAAAATTAATAAAGCACTACGTGCCAGAATGTTCATTCTAAGATACAAGGTAAAAAGAGAATACCTATAGTATTTTTCGCTCTTAATGTGCTATTTAATCAAAATCAACAGACAGCAAAGAAAGGCGGATTTAGCTAATGCCCACCCAGGGCTGTCAAGCTCATGATTGATGATGTTTTATTTTGCACACTTTTTCATTAATGTTTTCAACAACGACGCATGTCGTTTAGTGCCTTATTTATAAAAAAATAACAAGGTACTTAATACTTGTGCGATATGTCATATAAATAGGAAATCAACAGTGATAGGATTTCAGTGCAGTATTTAATGAATAAGCGATTGCATATAATACCTACTAATCTATATACATATCTTTAAATATTTTTGGCACTTAGTGCCTTATTCATTTACAGTATACAATTGACGACCAACATTAATTACATACAAAATAGATTAAGTAACACAAATTTTCATCAAAAGTGTGATTAATCTTTATTAAATGGTTCGAAAATACTGAAAACGTAAAATAAATTATTTTTAATATTAATAAATTTACCTACATTTTTTGGATACAAAATTCCGTCTGATTAATAAAATAAAATATATATGTTATATGTAAACAGTAGTATTGAATGCAAGTTTAGGTTGATTAAAAAGTTATTAATTATAATTTGCATTGTTATCTGAAGTTAGAAAAAAAGGATTTTTTCTCTAGAAAGGCTCCATGAAAAATCTTACCTTTGAGATGAAGAAATTTTAATTATCATTAAGAAAAACCCTTAGGCTATGAAAGATTTTTACATTTTTACAATGAACTCACTGGATAAAGGACGTGTCGTAAAAAAAACTTTAAAAGAATATTCCGCTGTGCAATTTTTTCGAGATTTATATTAACGGTGGGTTAACTTAAGCCAATATCTCATCAGAACTAAGAAAATTCCTGCTTTAATATCGCTAGCTACGAAATAGAGTTTTTTTTCTGCTCTCTTTGAGCGAACTTTCATCGTAAAAAGATAACATCTAAGTGAGTAATTCGGGGAGATGGAGTAGAAATAGCTCTTATCCATTTTTTACTATTCCAATTCAAAAAAATTAGAGCGGTTATTATGTCTATATTGTTATAATGTTAATATTTCTACGGTTTTTTAATATATATGTATGGTGCATATATTTTTAAAAATGTGTATAGTTTTCTGGGATATTCTGCCGTGTATATGTGACCTCTCTGGCCAACGTTTCGGATCCCATTGCAGGGTCCATCATCAGGGCTGATGATGGACCCTGCAATGGGATCCGAAACGTTGGCCAGAGAGGTCATATATACACGGCAGAATATCCCAGAAAACTATACACGGAAGATTCTGAACGGCCGTGAAAACCTAAGGACATGATTCATTAATTATTTATTTAATGTACAAAGTTACTTAACACGTATTGAACTTAACGCTATTCTTTAATTCACACTATGTCGTAATATATCACTGTCATATGGACACTTTATTATGGCTGGGTAACACTTAATATATCGCTCGTAGAACATTCAATTCAAGCACGTAGTTTTTATCGCATTTTTTTTTCATATTTATTTATTTTTTGATACTCATTACATTACATAGATACATATGCCAAACTGCACAGCAGCTTTACTGCATTTGACCACTTAGGTTAGTATTCGCCCGATTATTTCGCTCGATATCCATCGCTCATTTCGCACCGAATGACCTATCAAAACACGACTCCGCGGCGGCCTAGAGTCGCGCTATTTATATCCAAAAACTGGATTATCAAACCTTCAAGTGCTTAGGAGAAGGTTCCCGTCGCTTTTAGGCCGTTCTGGTCGTTTGTAGACGTTTTCCGAATTTTGTATATAATTATAGACTTTTCTAAAACCTTCCATAGTGTTCTTCCAAAGTGACATTACAAAGGATTCGGACAGAGCGCAATTTCTTATTTCGTATGATAATAAAACTTTAGCTATTTTTATTAATTTTGGTGATGAGGCATTGATACAAAAGATTTGAATACTAAAGAAATTCTTACAAAATGATACTTTTAAAAGGAAATTTTTAAATACTTATTGATTACCCGACAATAATTCATAGAAAAAAGTTTAGGTTAGGTTAGGTCAGGTAGGGGTAGGATCCTTACATAAAACATTACCTTTTACGGGCTTCACGAAGGGGCAGTGTTTGCGTGGTGTTAATAGGTTGTTAAAAGGCAAAGGACCAGTGTGTATCCTTTTCATTTTAAATAATATTTTCTCTATATATTTCTCATAAATTTACCAACCAGTTATTGTTATCGATAGTTACCAGTAAGTAACAAAGTTATCACAAAAAAAAATTCACTTTACCTTATACTGACGTTTAAAAATGTTTGGATCCTCAACTAATGTCAAAACTTATTATTCAGTATTGTCGTATGACTTTTTCTATTGGCGTGTTTTACTCATGAGGTGTTTTCGGTTCGTTTGGGCGACGCCTGATTTGACTCCATAAGAAATTCCCGGCGCAGTGCTACTATCAATTCACACGACGCAACCTTCCTCCAGTACTTATATAAGCATAATTATTATGATGTTGGATCGAATAATGGTTGCCTGGAATGTTGATTAAGTTCAATTAAAGTACATTTACATATTAAATACTCAATTGACCCCTGTACAGAGTCTACCTGTATTTATGAGAACAGGTAGAGTTCCGCGTGAGATATCTTTATCAAACCAATATTTTATTTCTTTTTTTAATTAAAAAAGTAATCGGCAGGTTTTTAAGACCCTTTTATATACCTACATATCCTTCTACGAACCCATATTCAAGTGAATTCAGTATAGATAATTAAATTAAAACTAATGGAAAAATCTGTTAAATAATTTAATCAATTTTCAATAAACTCCACATGTACCTACCTACTCATCAATAAACATCATGTAACAATGTCCGTCACTAATGTAACAAAGTTTTTTTACTGACCCTAGCAGGACGACGACTCTAGTGAAATAAACGTTACGTTATGGCGCTGTTTACACTCTCACGCAAACGGACTACGATTTCGCGATAATTTTATTCGTTGTAAAAGATAAATTTCAATCGTTATTCTGTGAAGAATTGAAGCAAATTAAGTATAATTTTAGTAATTGGAGATCATGTCATTTGGATTAACAGAAAGGGTGAGTTCATTTGTATTGTAATGAATGTTTATGTTAAAAATAATTAGCTTACAATTTACATTGATTTCCTACCTTTAGGTACCTTTTTTGTCGTAAGTAATCAATGGGAGTATAACAAATAACTAATTAATGTAAAGCTGAAAAATACTCACAACAGAAAGTTGCATTGAAAAAATCCATCTTTATATAAAATCACCATTATTGCTAATCAAATGTGAAACCTTCTAACGGCTCGTTCAAATCACCATTATGGTTAATGTTTGGTGTGACTTATGTTTTTAATTCCAAGGAATGGTTCTAAAAATATTTACTTTGTTTATAAATTAAAATATTATTTCATTAAAAACAATATGTACCTGATGATGAAATGACTTCGGTTTGCTGTATAAAAGTAATTTTTTCTTTATTTTCTCTCTGAAGCCGCTTCATTCAAAAACAGTTGTCATGACAGATTGTTCACTGTAGTCGGCATCGCGATGAATGGTATAACTTGATCTAACAAAAAATTGTATGATAGTACTATAACTTTATTATTAGGTATTGTATTCATTGATTCGGGATAAGACTAAAAATTCAGGTAATGAATCTGTGACGTACATTTTTTTTGATATTCTTCGATTTTATTTGGATTTTTAGTTATTTTTACTTTAATAATATTTTTCGTTTCAACTGATATCAAATATCTTTTTGATGTTAGATAGTATCGGTACCACGACTTAATCAGATATAACAAAACATAATATTGTATTTAAGCTTCGATGTGATGTGTAGGTACCTACTTTTTTAAATGCTTTTGAAATGAAACCTGATTTATTTTTTGATTTATTAACAATATACGAAATAAATTGGGTTTTTATAATCCAAAACACAAATAACATAGTATTCAATAATATAGCTATCCAAGTACATAAAAATAAAATTATAAAAAATGAAAAATATCAAAAATATAAATACAATAATAAATTAACAAATTGATACAAAGGAAAATACAATAAGTAACAAGTAGAAGCATTACAAGAAAATTAATAAAATGAAAAAAATTGAATAATATGTGTATAAATAGGTAGATCAATTACATATTCAGGCGAAGTATAAAAGAAAAGTTAAGCAGATTTGTCATTGTTTGTGTAGAGTGTATGAGCATTAAATTTGGCGAATTCATACGTATAATGACTAACTTTCGTTAGTACCTACGTACATAAACATTATTGATACATAATACAGGAACACATCTACATATCAGTAATCTTAATCAGGTAATTCACGTGGACTGACATACCTCAACTTCAGTATCACATAGTATGAAGAAAAAATATTTCCACAATCTTTAAAAACGATCATTGATTTAAAAACATTATTGATACATAATACAGGAACACATATACATACCAGTAATCTTAATCAGGTAATTCACGTAGACTGACATACCTCAACTTCAGTATCACATACTGTGAAGAAAAAATATTTCCACAATCTTTAAAAACGATCAAATATTCAAATAAAATTGTCATCGAGTTCCTTATAAATAAAGTTATATGGTGAAGCATGTCCGCACTTCTCGAGCTTCCGTCGCGCCGCGGTGCGCCCGCATCCGGACGGTAGCGAAAAATTAACAATAACCGGACAATGGCTGGAGCGGCCGCCATTGCCAGCCTGATGCACCGATTCGCTTGCAAATTGGTGCATTCGTATTCCAGTGCACGCGGCTCACGTGATCCTTAAGCCTCGCGTCCGAGTCGATGCGGGCAACATTGTAGCCGATTTATTATATCGGGCGTAATAAGACTTAAGCCTTTGACGCCGGCTTCACAATTTAGGACCCCGACGCCGGGCGAACGCGTAAATTGGATCGCGTACTATTTTAATACGCGGATCAACTTGTCTGTTGAATTATTTTACTCCGGATTAAAATTCGAGTTATTTACAAGTGCGCAGTTGACATTTTTAATAAAATGTCTATTTCATGATTTTAGAAGCGCTTATTCTAGCCCCGGTTATGATTTGTTTAGTGTTTCTGCTTTGATCTTTTCGTGGTCTAGTAAATATTTATGTTTTTATTTTAATTAAACGAAATTTAATGTCGTGTTAAACTCGAGGTAGATATTTTAAGTAAATACATTATGATGAACAAAGTAATCCTATTGATTGAGGTATCTATTTGAAAATTCAGTGGCGTTGTTTCACTTTATGGGAGCCTGGAGGAGATTTTTTTTTGCATTTCCCTTCTGTTCACAAGCGATTGTTAATCAGTGATAAAAAATACAAATGAATCATAATTTCTTCTTCAAACACAGCAAATTTATTTACATTCTGAACAACTAAAACTAAGAACACTGGTTAGCAATGACACCATAGCGAATGAACTTTTAACATAATTTATGTATTACAAAAACTACTGTTACTGTTACTACAAATATACAATCAAGTTACAAATAAGTGATTAAAAACTTGATAAACTTTCATGAATATACAGAAATAATACTTTGATTACACAACATCTATATTATGATTGCGCTTACAACACACAGTAGTGCGTTATTTTCGATTGCCAGCTTCAAAAATTAACCAATTCGTATTGTTTTTTTAGGAACAAGGTGTAAATATTTTTTTGAATATTTGATGTGTGGAAATAGTTATGTATGCATTATTTACCGTTTGAGTCACTTTAAGACGAAATACATCGATATTTATTTATTTAACTAAATTTTATTTTTTCTGCAGACGAGTTTATTTTTGATGGTTTAATTTCTCGGCTAAAATGTATGTATTATTGGAAATGTATCAAACTCAAACGCATACACGGCGTCGTATTGCTTTAAAAACGCAGCATGCAATGCATGGTTTTGCTATTACCAGATTAAAAAAATAACTATATAGTATGTATTGTTGGAAATACATCAAACTTAAACGCATGTCTACACGGCTACGTATCATCTATATTATGATTGCTTTTAAAACGCAGTATGCAGTACATGGTTTAGCCATTACTAGTTTAAAAAAATAACCATAAAGAATGACAAGCAGCAGGCATTAGGCGATAGCTAATTGCATACACTAAAAACCACGCATCGGCCATTACAGCCTATTGCTAATTGCAACAGCCAATCTCAGATGCCAATGGCAGCGTAGCGGGTACTAACGGCTACGTAGCCGTCACTTATGGCCGCGCAGCGGGCAGTATGGCCGCCTGCATTAATTGATGCATTCATGATTGCTTAACTACTAGTTAAGTATCCTTATTGACGATGAAAAATTAAAGTGAAAAACAAAAAATAGTGATAGAAAGGATATGTATCTGGACCTATACATTTTTGGGTGCTGGAATCAAGATGAAAACGTGAAACAAAAAATACACAAGATAATTTAACTTCATAATTTTCCGGTTATTTATAAAAAGGATAAGTGTTTCAATGAGGTTAAGAAGTAAATCCTTAACATCCTTAAGTCCTTAAGTAATCCTTAAGTCTTTAGGTAAACCTTTAAGTAATCCTTAAGTCTTTTAACTGTTGATTATTTTTTTTGAAGATTAATCTTGCAATAGACCTTTACAGAATTTTTAAGTACCTTCACGAGAAAGGTGAATTATATTTTTTAATAAATTGAAACATTAAAATATTTTACGCCCTGCTCTCTGCATCACGCTTGGAACAATATTTTCCAACTGCTTCTCAGTGATTACGCCACTGTAATATTAAAATCTAATACTTTTTAACAATTTTACATAGTAGAAATACCCGTGTATATTTTGTAATATAGAAATTAATTTTGGCGTATATTCTTAAATAAAATAAAAAGGAAAGTGTGTCACATTACTTTATGTAAAAATAAAGTAAAGTACCTATCTCCAATGTATAAAAATGATGAACGAATAAAATTAATAAGAAAGTATAACATTCTTGATTGAAATATTTGATGGCTACGTTCCGTTGTAGCTTTTACACACCTGCTTTCTTGGAAAATAATTTAATACAGAACTTTTTATATCTATGTCTCGCTGGAGACAGATCTTTTCAAACTTTGCAAATAATGTAGGACCGGCGTACGTATGAAGTAATCCCGTAGTACGTTCCTATTACGTTAGAATTTTTATGAAACAATTCATGTGTGTATGTGGTATACGCGGGTTCATCCCAAATCCCGACATGTTGTTTTTCATATCGCCTTATATTATTCTTATTACGGACCCAAACCAAATGGACTCAATTTCGTCTGATGCTACTATCCTCAGCCTACAAGACATATTTTTACAACAAGTAAATTTTCACCTTTTCGGAAAAAAATAGCCAGAGTTTTCTCATCAACGATGCATAAAGTCATTATTTTTTACTCGGTTCCATAGTAACTCGTTCCTTTTTTGATTTTGGAGGAGTTTTGGCTTGAGTGACGGGGCGTAGATAGGAGTACGTTTCTCTGGTACAATGTTACTGTGCGCGCTTAGAATGTGACCGATGATACGCTGAAGGTTTGAAACGAATATATTTAGTAAGCTAAGGAGTAGGGTCTAAGCGCAAAACTGGTAAGGAAGGTAAAATGAGCTCTTTCGAAATAAGCTCAGAAGAAAGATGGCTGAATTTTTTCTAAAAACCTTTTTATTTATTTTAAAGGGAGCCACAACCAAAGTCGACAAATTGCTGCTGTCTTAAAAATAAAATATATTCAACAATTTTATACCTCAATATTTCAGTCGTGTGTAAAAGATACTCCAGCAACTAATTAAATAATATTGAGGAGAAAGAATAATTTGAGAAGACTGTTTTCAGAATAATTAATAAAATTAAGTGAATTTTTAAACTGGCTAAGAGATACGACTTAATTTGATATTGAGAGTAATTTGTACATTGATATAGTTTAAAATATTTTATTAATATTTAAGCCATCATAGAGAGGTAGGAGTGTAGTAATAAATGAGGAGAAACAGTTTGATAAAGTTTAATTAATTTTTTAGACTAACTTGAATCGTTTTTAGCAGCGGCGTGCAGTCAGTAAGTTATTTAACTAAAATTTCTATGAAATGTACCAAAATAATATATTATTAATAATAAAATTATATAATAAAATATAATATCGAAAAATATTCCTCTCACAATTAGGTACCTATTATCATTTTACTTAAATTTTCATGTTAATTTCGTTTTTGTTCCAAATATATGATCACGTAAACTCATGCTTGAATGTACTGACTGCACGCGTCTATTTTTAGTATTAATAATAACTAGCTGTAACCCGCCGAAAATGACGGAACACTGATTCGCGTCTTTGCTAAGCCCTAGTATATATTTAAAGTATCTTTTTGGCGGTCCACGGAGAGACGGCCGTAGCGACATGCATTAAGCGGCCGGTTCAGGTTTGCTGGCCCGGGTTCCAAGCCCCATCTTCAGCCGTTAAATTTTTTTTTAGCCGTGAATTCGAACTTAATTACCGACGTTACACGAAGTTGCGGATGGAAAGACAGGTTACAAGTATACAGACGGGCGGACAGACATTGAAATTATTATGTTTGATGTGATAATATATACCTACATAATATTGTTTGCATTTTTCAGGTACACTCATACACTTGCGGTAGGTACCAATATCAATGAATTATCTCAGTTCAATGACGTCATAAATAATTTCTCTTATATTTTGTCCCATATATAGTTTAATAAATGTTCGAAAATCAAATAATTCTCTAGAGATCACTCGATCATGGTAATCGCGCCGCAGCTTTAACGTGTACGGGCAATAATCTACATTAATATAATTATCTGAAGTGACTTTTTTAAAAATGGCCTGCAAACTTAAGCTATATGCACGCATATTTCGAATGAAATATCTCTAGAGTCCTCTGGCACTTTGTCACTTAATCAGATATGGGTAATTATTACTCTCTGTACGCTCCATTTTTATAATAAATTAATCAACTGAGCTTTGCGTGTCCAACCTAAGCTTCCCATGTGTTTAATAATAATTCAATTCACCACCATAGATTTATTTCTGTCATTATTTACGAACTTTCACCTAATATCACTATTAAAAAATGATTCTCTTGTATAAGTAAAATATTTCGAAACTAAGCAAATTAAATGGAACAAGGTGAATTTGTGGTCAATTTTTTTCAAATGAAATTTGAAACCAGCGTTAGTAGCTCCACTATAATATTTCTTTTATCATTCAAGTCTTCATATTTGTATATTTTAAAGAATCGGGTAGAAATGGGCCATCTTATATAATTTTTGAGACATATCTAAGACATTTTTTAAGCTCGCTTAAAGAATGTAGGTTTTTTTTTTAATACATTATTATAGTTCCTGAATTTTAAAAACATTAATTGTTTGTCCCTTGTACGATTTCATTCCATTTTTTGACTTGTAGGTCAGACTGGGGATAAATTTCACAATGTTGTCACGTGTCGTGGCTGCGGGAGGCAAATGAAAACACTAGAAATTAATTAGCGATTTATTAAATAATAATTAATGGTTTTTTAAATGGACATGGTCACTTTACACGATATAAACTTAATTCTATTCCTTAAATCACACTATTTCGTAATATATTACTCGTATATGAACATTTTATTATCACTGGGTAATATTCTATTTATCACTCGTAGAACATTTAAGTCTCGCACGTAATATTTTAGCATTTATTTATTTCGCCATTAAGGTAAGTAAGCACGTGCCCGATTATTTCGCTCGATATCTGTCGCTTCGCAATTCACAACTGGGAACCCTGGCCGTCGTCCGCGACTCATTTCGCACTGAACTATCAGTCAAAACATTACCTTGAGCCGCAGGGCAGTCCCGGCATTTATACCCAAATGCTGGTAAATGTAAACTTTCGAGAAGAGTCTTTTCATTTCTAGTGTTTGCGATAAGGTTTTCGTCGCTTCTAAGCTGTTCTAGTCGTTTGTAGACGTTTATCAAAGGTTTTAGATAATTGTAGACAGTTAGAGATCCTCAGATAGTGCTGTGACATATTACAAGGGATTCGGACAGCGGGCATTCCGTGACAATATATATTTTTGCCGAACTCTATCTTCACTTTCACTTACTTCCCCATTTACTTGGCTTAGCTCTCCGTGTTAAGAAACGCCAAGATGCTCTATTATGGACTATCTCCTGACTTAGTTGGTTGACCTGTTCTGGTGTGCTCATAACACGACAATCAATTAATCATCCCTCTGGGAACAAAATCCCGTAACTGTGTTCTTAGAACATACCTACATACAAAAATATTGTTAAAATGTATACTGGTGTACGAAAGGAATTTAAAAATTTAAAAACACCGATTTTCATTTGATTGTTTCTAGTATATATGTTCAAATATCATGTAATTGTTTATACCTACATCAAAAAGTATATTGCTTATTACTGCACTTTAAAAATATAGAGGTAGGTACTTGTCATTACCAGTTGCGAAAATCTACGTATACTAACTAGTTCATGAAAAAAGATTACAGATGTCTCTAGCACAGTCCATTCAAATAAATGAAATATTTTCTGATTTGAAAATATATAGTATTAACTTTCAAAATTTGATAATGTGTGGATGTTCTTAAGAAGGAATTGGTAACCTTGCATTGTGAGGAGTGATCACTTAAGCCAGCTCATACAGGTTGCAAGCCCTGGGCCATCGTATAAAAAGACTTCCATGCACTTTTTTCATATTCATAACTTCGTCTCTGTAAGACTTATATAATTTACCTTAATTAATCATCCCTCCGGTGACAAAATCCAGTAATTGTGTTCTTAGAACACACCTACATATAAAAATATTGTTACAATAATGTATGTTGACTGATATAGGCATACATTCGTATGTATATACTCTGATAGATATTATATCTTGATGATATAAATATAGTACAGGTTAATGTAATGTAGATAGAACACTCATTTAGAATATTATGAGTAGGTAAAACATTGCTAATCCAGCAAGTCATGCAACGTAGCCATTAATGAATGAATACTAATCTTAATTACGTTCATAAAGTTAGCACGTGTTTTATAAATATTCTTAACTGAAAAAGTAACGTATCTATAAAATAGGTTTACTTAATAAATTATTTTTTACTTAACCAAGGCCTTTTACTACTTACTACGTGGCTGGGTTGCGTAGAAACCATATAACTTCATTGTATATTGGATAATATGTAGTTTTTTTCCATAATATTAAAAGAAGGCACGATAGAAAAATATTTATTAACGTATTTTTTTGTTAAATGCATTTATTATTACTACATTGTGAACGTAATAAATAACGTAAATAAAATTATATTTTCTCAATGTTGTGCAAATAATTTATTTAATTTTTTTTTCAGTAACTTTTTCTATTCACTACTTTTTATAAATAATATAATAAGTATTATTTGTGCCTTATTTCAATTAACTGAAAAAAAAAAAATTAATTTTAATACACGACTTTCTGTAATGATACATATCTATCTACTTTATTCGCAACGTAATCTAAGTTATTCACTATAGAAGACAAATATCGTCTCTCCGTACTTACACTGTGCTTACATTGTGCTTAACTCACTTATTAGCTCCGTTGCTATTACCCAACGTCACAGAGATCCGAGATACAATTCAGTATTCAAGTCCGGATCTCGGAGACAAGTTGAAAGCATCCAAATATATACATTTCTGGAGCCAACGGTGGAGCCAAGTTATCAAACTTCCAGAGTTGTATGACCATTTTTATGGAGAAGCGTAAAGCCGGATGACTTTGCACTGTGACACGGGAAAACATTTTCATTTGACGTCAGAATTGGACGCAAACACAGCTCGAGGGAAACAAGATTCGTACTTTGTACGCATACATACATACATGTACAATATATCATATACACTGGATCCTCACCCTTCGATCGGTGTGTACCAAAAATATACTTTCGTAACCAGGTATGTTCATACATACGCGTATGTACTTTTGCAATTTCCCGTTTCCATTTTGTCAACAAATCGAATGGAAAAGATACGCGATTTGCTGAGTTTTTATCGATTCCTTCTACTTTACACAGTGAGCAGAAATTTTTAAAAATACTGTCGAATACTGATAGCTTTATGTGGTAGACATATTCATATCAATAAAGTTATTCTTTTCTCTCTTACCTATAATTTCAATTCTGTAATTTTTTTCTGTTCTACTCTTTGGGTTTTTTGTATATATTATTATGTAAAAGGTACTTCTGTGCCGTATATTGAAATAAATAAATAAAATTTACAATATTCGAAATCTGACATTTTTATAATAATAAAAAAAAAAATATTTTTTCCCGTTGAAGTATCGTAGTGATTAATTTGTATTCTCGACTTAAACTTTTTATACATTAATTCACTTAATTCAAAATTTAATTCTCAAAAATAAAGGTTTATAATTTTTGTTTAGGTTTAACGTCTCAAAAGAATTCTTATAGAGTTGAGGCACATTTTTCAATCTCATTTTATTTATTAATGGAAACAAATACATAAAGCTTCTGTCTAATGAATTTAGTTAAATATGACCAATAGGAGCTGGTCAATAATACAAAATGAAAATGAAGTAATATACATAATAAAACAAATAATAAAATAAAAAATAATGGAAGCGATAATAAATCAAAATATGTTACTTTATATGGTTCATATTAATTTATTATCTGATGTGTATTTATTTTTCTAATGTTTCGTATAAGCAAAATATTTTTTCATAGCAATATTGAAGAAATATTAGTTTATTTCTATATTCTCGATTGCGTGAACCTACTTCTTGTTTTTACAATTATTTAATATTATTACACATTTTATAAGATTAGTCCATATTTTATAAAAATAGCTCTAGGTAGATATGTATATGAGAGTACTTGTTCAAATTGTTGGTATTTATTACATCAAAATACACCGAGATAAATACAGAACGCTGCAAACTCTTCTCTAATTTTTTATACAAGTCTTCCATATTAAAATATATACTATTTATATTAAACGCTTTATTGAGTATTCTGTGATTTTTTAAAATAATTTTAATTTCTTTGTGATTCGCTAATGTGTGCTATAAAGTATGCCTACATAAATTGAAAATTAATCATTCTTGTATTTTAATTATTATTATTAAGTATAAAAAGTTAACACATTTTAAAAATTCTAAATATAATATTTCACTGATATGTCTACACGGCTAAGAAAATAAGTAAAATTTCTCAAAAATAGAGTGTTATTTATTCTCAATTTTATAATGCATTTCTGTAACATTACACATTTAAAAGCTATTTTAATTTTGTTTTTGATCTGTATACTTTTGTAAAAAAAACAATTAATATATATTTTAATATTACGTATACAAATATAAATAATAGTTTTAGTGAATAGGTATCTACGAATTGAATTCTCGTGAGGATTTTACGAGTCTAGCTTTCAACTTAAAGGTCTCATCTTCCAAAACTATTGCAAAATGCGACATTTTATATACATAGGTAGGATTTCGCCCCCGGTAATTTCGCGTTTGCCATTTTGCTTCAAGAAAAGGCGGAATACCTTTCCAGTTTTAGCCATTTATTTAAACGAAAGCTCCGGACGAGGACATTCTGTTCGGGCGGCGAACGGCCCACGATTCGGGGGCGGAATCGTTCCGTAGGAAAATTCGGGCGAATTTTAAGGGATTCTTGGTATTTCTGGATCATTTAAGCTCAGACATAAGACCCGCGGGGATTATAAAAACAAGTTTGCGACGTTTTGTAGAAGGAAGCAATCTGAAGAGCCGCGTTCTTTCCGCGCTTTCCTCTGGAGGAAATGGTTGCACCATTACTTCTAGTTACTTAAACACTAAAGCCGCAGGATTTTATTCTGGCTATATTTTCAAATAGTCCTTTTCTACATTGGATTTTGTGACCTTAATTCAAATGTAAAGTGAATGAAAAACATCCCAACTGTGAAAATCTACCCTTCCCACAGTTTTTCATTTTGTTTACAAATGTTTCTTCTGCCCCCGGTATAACGTATTATTATCTACCCGCAACACGCATGTGCTACCGTTTCTTTGTTCAAAATTTTTGGCAGTGAGAGTTTTTTATACAGGGTTTTTTGGAAAACATTAATAATCTCGCAGGTCGCAGGTCTATATTCTTGATGAGTCGAAAATGTTCATGACCTAATATCAGTAGTTATGGAGTTATGCATTTGGTTGTTGGCATTGTTGGCGGAAAGTTGGCATTTTTTAAAAATATTTCTGATTTATTTCTTACAAAACGTCTAACTATCATTAAATAACTTATTTCAAATACGAAAAATTCATTCGTTTCAATACAAGTTAAATAAAATGATAGAAATTCCTATTGGAATTTGAAGTTTATTTTAATTTTATTTGACTTATATAAGAGGGAGTGAATTTTTCATATTCGATGTAAGTTACTGTAGTGATAGTCCAACGTTTTCGAAAAAATAGGTCAGAAATATTGAAAAAAAAATGTAAACTTTGATGTCGCATATCTCCATAACTATTGATATTAGGTCATGGTTGCTTGAACGTTTACGATCCATAGCAGGAATATAGTCTTACGAGGTTATTACCTAATATTTTCCAAATAACTCTGTATATATTTATTATACAAATGACTATAAAATCGATCATGTAACAGAAATAAGTTGCGAATACAGAATAATAACATAATTTACAGCTAAAGAAATATTATTAATCTTTATGAGACTCGTTATACTAAAGGTATACTAATTTATTATACTAAAGGTATCAAATTCAAATTTTTTCTGAATTTATTTACACTAAGCTTTAACAAAATAACACTATGAAAATCAGCGTTTCTGAACACACCATTTTTCAAAATTGAAAATTGAACTACGGTCGGCTTGTAGGAAAATAGATGGTCTTGTGAATGAACTCGACGTAATTAATATATTAAAGCTGATAATTCGTCGTGGAATTCTATTTTAATGATTTAGTGTTTTAATTAAATTACTAAAATGCATGATTGTATTTTGACCAATAGGGGAACGACTGGAAATTCGGACTATTTTTTTTCAAATGCGTTTTAAGTATATATTTTATAGATTTTTACAAATGTGTATTGTATGAAATAAAAGAAAAATTATTAGGCTTTGCAATTAATTAAGTATCAAGCAAAATAATTATTAAAGATAGGTATCTACATAATTAACAAAATGTGAGATCGGAGTTTTGTTCCAATTTAGCCAACTGGTTCTGTTATTTGGACCACGAGGTTGCTGAATTGAACATTAACAGGCTCTGAGGTAAAACATAAAAAACTATAATTGAAGAAAACAAAAATCATAATAGTATCGGTAAGAAACTTACAAAATACTTGAATCTCTTCAGATAGTATAATAATCGCAAATTTCATGATTTTTGGTACAAGTTTCATGATTCCGATAATGGCAGCGTACACACTGTACACACACGGCTTGCGGTCCATTTTAATTAACATGATGGATACGTCATAAAATAAATTTAATAAAATATAACCTACAAATGTCAGCAATTGTTTCTCGTACGTTGACTGTATATACGTTTTTGCTTCTAAACTATACATTATACTGTATGCTTACCTTTCACATAACTAAAACCTTAGCACGAAACGATAGAATTGACATTAAAATAAACAAAAATATATTTTTCAAAACAATCTACGAACGTTCAATGTCACTACGAAAATTATATGGCCGATGTTCAATGAAGTTAGATGCATATCGCTTGGTGTTGCCAGTATTGAACTTGAAAAACTACTTTTTGAGATATGAGGGTGGTCCAATTTAGTTACCGGTCCAATATACTGTCACGTGTCGTAGCTGCAGGAGGAATTAAAGAAAACGCTGGAATGCAATAATGGATGTATTGATTACTGAATAATTAATTAAACAAACGTACAAAGCCTCTTAACACTATTAAATGTAACGCTAATATTGAATTAAACTGTTTCGCAAATTTATCACCCGTAAATAGACACTTTATAATCGCTTAAACACTTTATTCACTATTCGCTAGAACGAGCTTACTATTCGCTCCGGTTTATTTCGCTACGTAAGAATTTTTTCCAGAATATTCGCTCAAATATGGCACACGGGTAAGTACTTCACTTAATTATCTGTCGCTTAGTTCACATGCCTAATGGTAATACTGTGTTCGATTCGTGATTCGCCGCTAGGGCCGCGTCATTGGAAACGTCAAAATAACAATGGCCCTCCGCGGCTTGATTTATACCCATATTGTTGAGTTTTTCGAACCTTCGAGACTTTTATAGTGTTTTCTCGCAAATTTTCGCAATTCCAGATGTTCCTGGAACTTTGGAGACGTCTCTCAAAAGCGGTAGACTACGCTAGGTTGTTCTGGAATCTTCGGTAGTATTGTGAACATTTCAAACAACTGTCACTTGATATGAGTGCGTGATTCTGTTTAGCCTCGTTACAATACTTATGAGAGATAAATTCAAATTATCTAAACATATTATGTTCTTGTTATGTTATTTTTGTGTAAATACTTTACATAAAATAAGGGAAAATTTTCGTAAACAGTAAACAAAATATGCGTTTATAATTTTCTGTATCTAAATGCTTCCCATTTCGTTTCCTCCGCCAACGCTCGTAGAGTTTATTGTCTAACCCACACGATGCTCCACACTCCGTTGAACATTGACGATTACACACGCTGCATGAAATATGCATGATTATTTTATTTAATTATATCTTGAAATATGTAGGCAGTTACTGAAGCAAATACACAAAGTATAAATTGCATCACTCCAACAATTGAGGTACAATCGTGGTGGGTCCAAAGCCGGTTGTATTTCAGGCTTGTTTGACCTATCTGACGGCACAATTCGTCTGTCGAGTGTGTCGAGTAAATATTTGTAAGCAATATGGGGCCTGGCTGTTGTCCTCCAATGGTGTAGGAAATGGAAGTAAATAATGTATGTTTGTACATACTAAACACAGTCAATACACACTTCACTTTGTGTTTATTTACACCAATGCTACGGAACTAATTCACCTTTGTTTGGTTTTAATTAAAATTTTGTTGTCATAAGAGACTGGGTATTTCTATGTGCGAGAGTTTCTCGGGAATATTACAAATGATTTGACAGTATCAACTATGAATTCATTAAATCTACAAAAAGAAAAAATGTAAGTTTTAAATGTAATAGTCGTGTATCCTCCAGCCTCAACCCATCTATGTATAAATCGTTTGCATATATTATGTATTAAAAATAACGACTCCGAATAAATGTCATAATCACTTGCCATTTTGTATAATTTAGTATTTTATGAACTGAATATATAATTCCGCCACCCCATTGAATATAATTTGTATTTAAATCAAGATGTTACACAATGTGCTGCTTACGAGCATAATGTGACAACAACTTTATCAAACATATTTACTAGTATTTTTCGCTAAAATTTTCTTCACGTATAAACATAATATGTTATAACCATCTTTTGTATATATTATATATACAAAAGATGGGTACAGTAACTTACAGGTCTTGCGGTTAGGACTCTCGCCTCGTAATTCAAAGTTCGCGGGTTTGAACCTTACTCCAGACCAGCAAATTAGCATTTTTTCATAGCACAAGCTTTTAGCTTACTTTGAAAATTGGAAAAATATTGATATGACTGATACATATTCCATGCTTGCATCTCTATTTAAAAAAAAAGATATACATATTCGTTTTCATCTATGGAACTGAATCATGGCCATTGAATGGAAAGAAAAGCGGTGTGCCTTCAAGATGCTGTAAGCTGGCGGAACCGCAAGGCGTACTCGTATTCAATATTCAACCTCAAAAGAGGTTCGGTAACAAGCAGGAAAAAAATCATAACATACCTTGAGCATTTCCAAAAACAATGATGAAAGTCTCAAGATACCCAATTAAATGGATGTTTGAGGGGAATCAAGCAAGAAGAGTCTTGTATAATAAAAAATAAACAAATGACACAATAATTTTTAATCGCTGGAATCAATATGCCTCAATATGGATGGAATGGTTTCAGATAGATCAGGAGATCACCATGCTCAATATTGAGCACACGATGGATAATAATTCAAAATATGAATATTTATTAAACTTCACTGTCTTTTCATAATTTTTCGAGTTCACCTAAAATACGAACTTTTTGTTTCGTCTAACCCTTGATCGTTTGTGTTTTCTTACATTTCTTTTTTATCCACAAGAGCGTACTCACTATATAAGATTATATGTGCATTTTATAATGCTTCTTACTTTAAATTACCTTGTTATCGATGTGGTTGAATGGATTTGTGATAACGGAGGTAATGCTTATGTATTATATAAGGCTCGAGTTACTAAAGCTGTTTATAATTTGTAAGATGGCATGGTAAAGAATGAGGATGCCGAAACACGCCGAAGGATCTGTCAGAGGTTTTTTTTTTAATTTTTTTTTTGCGCTTCAACAGGCCAAAAGGCCCATAGGCCAATAGGCCATAATAACTGAAGCAAAATACATTACAAAACAACCAGTACTTTTATTTCTCATTGAAAAAAATGTATTTTCACGTATTAAATTTATAAATTTGATAATCTTTTAATCGGTACACGGAATGTTATAAGTTTAACCGGTATTCAAAGGGGGCAGACATAAGTCACACGCTCGGCATGGAGCCCCTACTTCTACGTATAAAAAAATCACAAATGAGGTGGCTTAGACATGTGCCAGAATGCCAGAAGAACGAATACTAAGAAGTATTCTCTTGACAACCCTGGAAGGAAGGCTATCAGTGGGGTGTCCCAGATCAATCTAAGAGAATAAAAAAGTGTATGAAAACAGAATGGGTCTGGATTGTTAAACTCATACGGAAGCAGAGCAGACAGGGGAAAATGGGGAAAACATAATACCTTCTTGATTATTTGGGCCCCCCGATCCTACAAAGATAAGGGGTTGAAGATGATGAGTTAATGTGAAATTCTATAAATTAAAAAAAAACAATGAAGCTGCTGGTTTTCCTTTTACTATTATGTGAAACGTTAAATTTGAAAATTATCAAAACCTAATTATATAAAACAAAATTTTACCTTGTGCCGTAATATTAAGCCAAAGTGGGTAGA
The DNA here is from genome assembly GCA_016648135.1 of Agrypnia vestita. Taxonomy (NCBI): domain Eukaryota; kingdom Metazoa; phylum Arthropoda; class Insecta; order Trichoptera; family Phryganeidae; genus Agrypnia; species Agrypnia vestita. The sequence goes on along the minus strand of JADDOH010001008.1, from coordinate 225,628 downwards.
AATATCGTAATTTATAACAATATTAGATTGACTATCATATTTCGCGTAACTACGAGTACTACAAGACTTAAGGGAAATAACATTGAATATTAAAAAAATTAAAAAAGTAATAGTAGTAATATTAAATTAGTTTTCTGTATTTTACGTTTATCGATAAACTGTTCGATACTGTGTCGATAAACGAGCATGAAGCTACTGAACTATTAATACTTTTTTTCTTAATAATTTTCTGGCATGAAGCTACTGAATTATTGATATTTTTTTCTTAATAATTTTCTGGCAGCTCACTCTACAAATAAGTAAAAATAACTCAGTTATCTAGGTATTCCTATTAGTGTTGTCACTGTCAATAATCATAGTAGGATCTTTATTGAATCGTTCCATGAATTATGAGTTATTTTTTCCCTTAGGTACCTTTTTATTGGTCCTGCCAAACAAGTCATCGTGTGTATGGCACCATTTATGGAGCTTTTCATTACATCGGAACGGCCCGATTGTTTCTGTACAGAAACTAACACGTCACACGAGGCTTAAGTCATGGCAATTTATTTTTATGGATTATTGATGTCGTCCATTGGAACACGTTTATTGACCATTATTGGCTATCAGGAACAAAAACAATAAAGTACTCCGACATATGAATTCTTACAAAAAGGTGGCTTCCACAGTCGTTTTTATGATGGCCCGGCACCCATAAAGGGGGCACCCGATCCGCGATCATACTACAGGTTCCCAAAGTGGGGAAGGGTAGGTACATGTTATCCGCACGCCGGGAAGTGTTAGAAATCATTGTGTTGTAATTCAGTTTTATCATTACCATATATTTTACTTTTTTTCCTTCATTTTTAAGACAAAAATATTAATATAATAACAAAAAATTCGTAATCACAAAAGTAATATTTCATGATATTTATTAAGTAAAGGTTACTTATCCATATTAATTACGTCAATAAACCAAAATACGAAATTCCTTAGTATTGGCAAAAGGTTATTTATCCATATTAATTACGCCAATAAACCAAAATACGAACTTCCTAAGTATTGGCAAAAGAATTTCTGAAAAAATATGAAATTCGTCAATATCGATTTTTTTTATTCTTGATTGTTCATATAAAAACAGTGTGCTCTGGAACTTAAATATATATAATAATTATTGAGTGTTTTTTTTTTCGATATCCAATTTTTCCCTTATTTTTTTAATGTATTTTGTATATAGGCTGTGCCCGCGCGGCTTCGCACGCGTAGATTTTTAGAACACTGTTTGGATCGTCATAGAACTTTTGCGAAGCTTCTAGGACATTCTCCTTCCAGAACTTTCAAGAAATTCGAATGTACAGGAACCTTCTAGACACACCGACACATTCCGCCACTCAGTTTAGAATCTTATAGAACTTTCGAGAATTTTCTAGAACTTTCTCCTTCCCGAACTTTCTAGAGCAGGTTTTTCCGGAACCTTCTTGACTCATCGACACAGTCAGCGCGCCTATTTTGAAACAATCTGAAGCATTTGCGGCCTTCCCATAACAAAACAATGTGCTAGAATGCACTTTTTCGTCACCCACTCCCACTCACGCTCAGCCACCCCCACCAAACTCGCATATTTTCAATGGGACACTAAGGGCTATCCACCACCATAACCACCAGGGGTTGGTATAACTGGTTGTGAAGAAAACTTGGCGGATAGGGAAACATGGGTTTCTTTATATTTATATATATTATATATATATATATATATATATATTGATTAGTCATTGTCAATAAGGTTATTGATGAAACCCTACTAGTCCCTGGCACAATGAACTGTGCCACTTTCGTCAATCATTCGATAAATAATCTTTGTAATGGCGATTCCACTACTCCAATAATTTGGTTTACTCATTATTTAAGATTTACTCAACGCTAAAGAGACTTAGGTGTTACATGTGTGTACATAATATTTTTGAAAAGTATCCAGTATCCACAAGATAAAAAACTAAATTTGTAGACGGGAATTTAACTGTATTGATTTTTGATTTCAATCATAGCAAAATTTGCTGAAACGCTGGACATATTTTAGAGTAGAGTGCTACGTAAAATCCTGGAACTTGTTAAACGTGGAGAATAAGATACAACGAGCCATATAACATTTTTAAGGCTCCCAAGTTTTCTGTACAATAAGTACAATCTGCTCAATAAGTAGGCTGAGACGGGCGGGGCATGTGCAGAGAATGAAGTCATCGCGGATGCCCAGGAGGATCCTCGAGGGAGAGTCGGCAGACGTAGGCTGCGATGGAAGCCGAGGTCAGAAGGTAGGTTGTCCTAAATACTGCGGGTGACAGACTGGAGCACCGCAGCGGGAGACTGGAGGAGTTGGAGGCGAGTACTGATGGAGGCCAAGGCTTGATATGAGCTGTAGAGCCATTGAAGAAGAAGAAGATTTTTGATTAACTTATTATTATTCTATCATTTTTTAATGGCATATCTGTTAGAAATTCATGACTGAAGAGAAATGATTCTCAATAGGAATCAAAACAAGAAAATTCTTGAGGAGGCCAGGACTCGCCAGAGATTATCGAGCCAACATTGACGAAGAAGATTTGACAAAATTTATAAAAAAAATATAAAATATATACACTATGTAAACGATATCCTTTATTAAATATGCTATAACTATTTTTTTACAAAAACAAACCACGCCCCAAAAAAAATTATTAAAAATACGGTCAAACATTATGTAGGTAGGTACCTACCTACAATTAATTTTGAAAACATTGATGCAAGCTTCAGCACACAAAAATCAATCGAACCTTTTTCATATCCTCATAAATGTAAATTAATATTTTTACACACGACATGTAGGCAGGCAGGCCCCTAAGAATCCTAGCATTCCTCGCCCGTGTACCTCATTGGCCGAGCGGACGCACCCCTGGCTGGTGTAACAACATGGCGGACGACTCCCTGCGCAAATGGCGGGAAGGGTGGCATTAATATCATCTGACAACATTGTAATGGCGTCATTCGGACAATCGATTATGGACAACGTCTGTTCCAACACGAAGGTTTGTTTTTTTTACGAAGAACATTACGTACAGCAATATTCATTTCTAACAAATTGAGTTTGTTAATGACGTTGCGTCATTATTGCCGACGACTTTATGTATTTGAAACATTTTTCATTCATTATTATAATTAAAATAAGGGAAATATAAGTATTAACACATTATCGTAAGTCCTTAAATTATAGGTACTTTCTAACTTACTAAATAACTAACCATTACTCCGTTTTCTTGAGAGAATAGAATGCTACACTTTTCTGTCTTGGTCTTGTTTTGTCTCGTCCACTTTCATAATTTCATCATTCTCAATGCTTGTTTATTTTTTATTTATCTTTGGGAAAGTTGACAGTAGATCTTAAAATTAACATACACATTTGATAAAAAAAAGTAAACAATGCCAATTATGAACATTCCGTTGATGATTGTAAATGATATGAGCAAAGTGTAACAATATATTTTTGTTTATAAAATATGTTGAGCAGAGGTGGGGAGAATGGAGTAGGACACAGGATTAGGATAAAAGAATTAAGGATATGAGTAGATATTTTAGCTTTTATCAGGGTTGTTTACTAATATTTGGTTTATCGGATCATGCGAAGTCTTTAAACATTTACCTAATATATATTCTTTGCCATCCTTTCATCGCTTAAACATCTTATGCTTGCAATCCATCTAAACGATCCATTCTTTATTCTAACTAATACGTTAGAGACATCATTAGATGAACTCTCAATTCGAAAATTCTTTATTCTATCATATTATATTGATTTTTCACACGTGTTCCAACAAACATCAGTTATTTAAAAATATATATAAAGATATGCAATGTTTAATGATTATCTCATTCCCACGAAAATGGTTTTATTATTTTTGCCGACAGTAAATATATAAAAAATAAGAAATCGAATTTAAAAAAATCAATAAAACTCAATTAATGATAGTTATTAGCATTGTAAATTGTTTCAGAAGGTATAAAGTTACTGTGTTATATAATAAAAAAATCAAAATAATTTTTACTACTCAATTTAGCTTATTCCAATAAAAATCACAATTCTGGACATTAATTAAATTTACAGGCGTAACACGTCATGAATCTGATTTCGTTGCGCTAAAAGTGTAATTTATATGACATTTATTTCACAGGGTGTTTGCAATTTTATTATCACTTCACCTCGTCCAGATGATGGCGTTTGTTTCATCTCGATTGACCAATTTAAGGAAACAGGGTGCTACAATTACTGCTACATCACTCATAAAAAGATCGTAAAAGCGACTTCAACGACCATAAAAATGGCTACGAACAAAACGGTAGTTGAGATGTCGTAAATTTATAAAAAGGACCTTTTTTCTAAGCTGCCACTTGGCATTTAATTGATTTTAAATGTCGGAAAAAATACAACAAATCGATTATTTTACTATGCATGGGAATTTGAAAATTAATAAATATTTTATTTTAATTAATTATTTTTTGATAAGTAAATAATATATGTATATATTGTGTAACATATTTAGAACGTAGGTATCTACTTGTGATTCAATATTCTTAGGTATGGGCTTAACGAATAATTCTGCTGCAATTAATTTTTTTTTTGGACTTTTACTTGAGGTATTTGAATGGTGTAGAGGTAAACAACATCATAAAGATAAAGTGGTTGGGAATTAAAGCCTATTTCGAAAAAGGTTCTTCTTATTTTTCGTAGCTCGAGCGCGGAGATTTGTTAAAATGTTATTAAAAATAGTAAACAGAATGAATTTTTGTTTATTAATAAAAAAAAACTTGCTGTTTTATTTGCTAATTAAGAGGTGAATAATTAATTAATATCCCATTTATTTAAGAATTAAATAAAGATATTACAAGAGAAGAAAAAGCGTATAGAGAAATAATAGTATAGAGAAAACGTAGAATATATCTCGGAGCAGTGTTTAGTGTTGCAAGAATCACACTAAAAATCTTTTTATTAAGCACAGTGATTATTTTTAATGTCACCCACCTGCTTCCAAAATTACTATATTTTAGACGAATAAAAATATTATAATTTGAAATTATATAATTTAAATATAATATATTTCTTTTTGGTAGGTAGATATATAGAATTTAAAACTAACATTATTTTTAAAAAATAACGTAAAAAAAGTAAGTCTCTTCAGATGGAGAAAGGAATTTTTCAAAATCAATAAATCTCTTCGCTATGGGTAAACCGCATCGCAAACGAAAATAACAAATCCGAACTTCCTTGTTCATTTTTTTAATGTCCCTATCAAAAAAAAATTCAAAGCGTTCCCACGAAATATGCGAGCTAACGTGAACAGTTATATGATTATTATTCTCTTGACCTCGGTCGTGGTAAAAACACTTTTGAAAACAAAACTATTAAGCTAATTGACGAACGGTTTTGCATTTTTTCTACCCACCCTTTGAAATCGTTTAGTTAGCACAAAAACTGGGAACATTATTACGTGAAATTGCTCCCCAGGCCCTTATTTTGGCGTGATTTTTTCCTTTTAAGATCGGAAGTCTTTGTAAAACCATAGAGCTGCAAGCTTTGTGCGGTTTCATACAAAAAGTAAAGGATTTAATGTAAAAAAAACTTGTTTTTCTACACTCCTTTTTATTTGGTGACTTAAACTAGACGTCCATGTTTTTTTTCAGGATTCGACATGAATAATATTACGGTCCCAATATTACATCGTTCGAAGAACAGTTTGGTAAATAGCTAAAAGAGAATTTGCAAGAAATATCGATTTAATCAATCCAAATTATATAATTTTATAATTTAGCCTAACCTAATACGGTTTAAAGTTTTATTTGGTTCCGTGTTTGGCCTAGAAATTGTATTTTTATCAAAAGGGTAAAAGTTTATTGAGCGAAGCAGAGGCGGCTCGTAAAACTGTGGGAAAAATTTACCAAAGTAAGAAATTATGTATTTTTTATGAATCAGAACCCGAGATGAATATGATTATACATATTCATAGATTACACATATTTATGTCAGCTAGAATATTTCTGTTGGTTCAGTGAGATGAAATAAGTATAATTTATTTATTTTTCGTGTTGAATTATGCTTGGTTATATCTTGAATATGTTATTTTTAGGTATTTAACGTAGCATATTTTTTAAGCGATACTTATCTTGAAAGAGAAAAAGAAAATATATTTTAAATCTAATACAGAAAAAAATCCTAGAGTATTATGAATCATTAATTAATAGTTGGCCTTAAAGTTGAGTAGATTTGAAAAATTCATAGAGAAAAATCAACAAGTGGTGAAATGTAAATATATTTAAATCGAAATGGAAATACCTATCATTCAGTATACTCAGATATTCATCATCTCGATGCAAACACTCTTGGAATCTGGCCCTCAAGTTTGTGAAAACTCGTTGAAATACTGCGCGTATAATAGCGGCCATTTTCTCCCAAACATTTGCCTTCAACTGGAAAATCGTGGTTGATTTACTGGTGCAAACACAATTTTTCATGTATCTCCAGAGAAAGAAATCAAGGGGAGTCTGGTCTGGACTCCTGACTGACTATGGAATATCTCCTTGGTGCGATATCAGTTTTCCTTCAAACATTTCTTTTACGACTGCCTATGACTCATTAGACGCATGGCATGTCACACCGTCTTGATGAAACCTCGTTCGTCTGTCAAAGGCTCCAGTCACGGGAAGAAAAATTCTCGTAAAATGGTTGTGTAGCAGTCAAAATTAACTGTTACAGATTGCCCTCACTCATTCTCAAAAAATAGTGACCGAATCTTTCTCCAAAATAAGCCGCAAAGGTTTTCTTGATACGGTAAGCTCAGCTGGTCTTTCGAGATGAAAATCCGAGATCGAGTCTTATCTTCGCGGACACATTTAGGTGATGTAATGTGAACTCAGTGCGAAATAAACGCAGCGCAACAATGCACAAATCGCCATTTTTCAGTAATAATAAAAACACTTTCGAAATACTTACGTTCTTCATGTTGTTATCATTCATGTCAGAGTTGATGTTCTTATATACATATTATCTAGTTCCAATTCAATGAAGTTTTGTAAAAAATCTTTTTATTTTTATTACCTACTCTTCAACAGGCCAGGGGCCCAACTAACTAAGCAAGACACGTCACAAAAATACCCAAGCTTGATTAAATTACATACATTGAGTGTGACCTCATCAGGAATCGAACTCGGAACCCCCGGATCAATAATGTAATGTATGAACAATTTGTAAGCATACTTTTCATAAATCTTTCATATTCTCAATCAAAAAAAAAAATTTGGGTCATTATACTCTTACATAAATACAATTATCACCCATAAACCACTTCATGTATATATACAAGTATATCTTGTACACCTGATAGGTATGATGATTTGAAAGTATAAAAGCAAAGGCAGCAATATCCAAAAAATAAAAAAAATGTTTTGAATGTACTGGATTCTTGATTTTATGTATCAATCCCTTCCAAAATTTCCTATAAAAACTCTAATTCAGTACATTCTATATAAGTAATCCTCGATGACTGTATTCATTTAATGTTGATTTATCTTTGTCACGTAATTTATGAGTTATCGCACAATGGAAATTTTTCTACATTAAAACATTTTTCATGTGTACCCATAAACATGTTTTTACTACACGTTTTGAAAAACAGTAAAGTAGGAACGCTTCATTATTTCATACATACCTAAATTGTTTTCATAATCCTTCCATTCTGGTCAACGCTCACAAAATTTTAGATTGCGTATTTCTTGATTGTGTCATACAAAACACGTGCGGGCGTAATGTGGATGCCGGGATAATCAACGTCCGTGTATGGTCGAAGGGTTGCCTTCGGAAAACGGAGTATCCGATCATTTATGTCTGCGGGGCCCTTTATTATTATGGTCCATTGTCCGATGTTTCGTTGTTTGTACCGTTGGCTGTTACCAGCTCTCATTTCTAGCCACGTACACCCGAACCTATACATTATATATTATATCTCTGTACATATTCTTCCCACCGGCCTTCGAGCCGGCTTGGTACCTTCTGTGTAGCGGGATATTTCGGGGGATTTGATGTAAGTCATTTTGTTAAGAGGGATTCTGTAATGCCTGGGAATCTTGAAGGACACCTCAATATAAATAATTATCTCCTTATTATACTATAAAAAACCCGTCTAATGGAATTAATCAAGATATATTTTCATAGTGGGATAAAATGGTTTGTCTGATTAATTAAATAAATACATCAAAAAGATTTTTTAGTATAATTTATAAGAATGCGAAAAGTGTGATGTAAGAAAAATGGCCTTAATCCGATTCTCTATTGCTGGCTAAAGTAGGCACGTGGCAATAACAAATATCTATATACCTGTCTGTTCTACAATAAGTTTTAAGAATATTCAGTGGTATGGTGTAAAATGTTGTATGACAATAGGTATGTCTGCACGTCCGATTTCCAAGAGACTAACGCGCTACAGGGTTAAAACAATTCAATCAAATCAACAAATGAATCAAAATGTTTATATCAGTCTCACTAGGATTACATAGGCAAAATATCACATTATAGTGAGTTGGGAGAAAACAAATTTAATTTTAAATGTACAAAAAAATATTGATTGATAATCATTTTAAACAATGAAAATGAAACAACAGAATAAAATTGTAGACTTACTTATCTATGAATACATCTACTGTCGCCCGCCAAAATTCTTACTATTCATATTGAATTGTTTTTTTAAGCAATAATTATAGATGTCATATATATTTTTTTCTGTCCCTTACAGCATTTACAATGTGTAACACTTTTAATGAATTTCTAAATATCTTGTTGCGATTGACTAATGTATATTATAATTTATAACTATTTCCTGTAGTTTATTTTATCTTCAGTCGTACCTACCTACCTTCATAATAACATATTATATTTAAATAATATAATCTCTTCACGCGGTAAACTTTGCATAATATAATATAAAAACATTAAACTTAAAATGAGGTCGATCAAATGGAATAATAGCAAAATAAATTGCATATGATGTAGGTAGTTACTTTTCTACCTTCAGTTGTATTTTTGATTATATAAGACTTGTTTCATTACCTATTGTTTGAAGAATTTAGCTTGGTAAATAAAACATGCCAACCAGCGAGAGAGATGTTAAACATTTGACCATATAATTTTTTTGAACTTTTTTCGATATGTTTTGATTTCATTAATTCAAGCAAACCATATCGAAATATTTAAGCAAACTGTCATTTGTGCATTTTTCATGGCGTTTAAGTATATGTTGTATATGTATATTGAATAAAAAAGTACGAAAAATATGTTGTGTTCAATAATCATCAATATATTTTGGTAAAACTGGTAAAATTTTATTTACAGTAATTTTGCGATTATGTACGAATTGTAGATTATGGTTTTGGATGCGTAAGTACCATTTTATTTATAACATTTCAAAAGCGTTACCTTATTAACATTTCAACCCTTTCTCTAGAGTGAAACATGTTGCTGTTATTAGAAAAATAATTCACAGTTTTTTTACGTAGAGGTACATACATATGCTTGCTGAACCTCCAATTTGAGTTAGGTGCCTAGCATATCTCTCATAATTTATGTATAATTAATTATTTTTTTAGATTTTTTGAAAATGTTGCTATATTTGATGTTTTTATTACTTACTCCAGTATCTTCAACTAATTTAGATATTTTGTGTCACCATGGTATGGGTATTTCTGTAAGATATAGATGTCTTATTTTTAAATTTAGATAGTGTTGATTGCAGTGTTGAATGGGATTTTCTTTAATCCAATATCGGACGTATATATCCTGTCTTCAAAATCTCTCTCGAAACATGCGTTTTGACTTAATGAGGTCGTCAAATAACTTTGAAAAATGCATATCAGAACCTTTGAAGTTTTTTGAAACTCAAACTCGTTGAGTGCACAGCTACGATGAAGTTTATTTATTATGTTAATGATGTAGCGATGTATGTATATATATATATATATATATATATGTAATTACACAATATATTATTTTATCAATTATTCCGCGTCAGTGAAGAAGAGATTTATTTGTAGAACCCGGGTAATCTAATTCGTTAGTAAATATTTTTTGCGAATACGAAGCGTCTTTTTCACGATTTGTCTGTATATTTTAAAATGAATTTTCAGAAACGATAATAAAATTTATATTTTAATATCTCAGATTTAACGTGTTTCCGGGCCCTCATATACCAGGTATTCCAGGTACCTACTTCGAAAGACATGTAACATCTTAGAAAAGGCTATTCATTTAATATTTATGTGTTTATATCTTTCTGGAAACAACAGAAACCATTGTTTTTTTAAAACCATTGTCGATAATGAAAATGCTAAACAATACTTTTGGAGTCTTTAATAACAATCGTATTATTATTATGCAGCCTCGCAATAGGTATTTCAATCATTATAGTTACTGGACCATGAGTTTTGATAAGCTTTTAATATTAAAAACAAGCAACTCTGATTTCTTCTCGCACCTTCAGTTCAATCTGCGTTAGAGTCGTGTTGAAACGACCGGAAAAAACATTTCGGAAAACAGTTTTTCCCGTACGCACACACCGTCGCTAATAATACGGGCATACACTGTTTGGAGTTTTATAGTAAATCACTATAAAGTGAAGCCATGGCGTATAAATTGGCAAACGAAACAACAACACAGTTCACAGAACCGTCTCAGTTTTTACGTGCATTCATTTCGCTGGAGATAAGCTTTCTCGTATTGACACAATGCTGGCAAACTACACCAGTCTTGGAGTTTACCTTTGAGGAAAAGGAACTCGAACACATTGTCGTCTATTTTCCTGCAGTGAAAAAATAAATTAAATCGCGACTTATTAATTTATTATCTATTCGCGACTCTTCTTTGTGTTCGTTAAGTCCACGCGCTACCAGGAACACATTCACTCGAGAAGATACGTTTGTGCATTTTGTTTTAGTTTTGTTCGCTGTGAGACTTTTTGTAAAGATCATCAACTGCCCTCCAGCTCTGCAAGCAACTCATGAAATTGATTGATCATGTATTTTCCTGGAATAAAAAAATCAAAAAGGCGAAGAATCTGTGTGCTATTCGCGTTTGAATGTCGGAACGCTACCAGGAGCGCATAAACTTGAGAATATATTTCCGTGCATCCCGATTAAGCCCTGCTGAGACACTTATGTACATATTATCAACTGTCCCGTTCGAAGTGTGGCGAATCCGGTAAGTTTTTCCCAATCAAAATTCTTAAATCTGCACCTTTTTTCATTAAACAACCCACCTTGTCGGCAGACGTCGCATTTCTATAGGTCGATTTGGATAATAATATGAGCCGCTATATATGCGAGGAACAGGTTCTGTAGGTACATGCCCATTTATTTATCGTGTTAGTATTGGGGTATAAGCGTAAAACTCACACAGCCATCCGTTACAGGTTGTTAAAAACTTCGCCCCTTCACCGCTAGGCTGCGCCGCCTACCAAATGGTTTGCGTCTTGGATAAATGTTTTCTGACTTCGTAGAAGGCTTTGTGTTGGAATATTTTGTAGAAATATTTAGTTGGCATTCGCGTTACGAGCTTATTTATATAGACTTTTCTGATTTTAAAATTTTTATTAGAACAAAAATTAAATAAAAAGTAACCGCTATTTATTAGACAGACATTTTTTATTCTGTAAGTAGATTCTAGTAAGATTCTAAAATAGATAGATTTTTCGAGGTCAACGTATATTTAATGTGATTTTCGTAGTACTTACCTATCTATCAAGCTGACTGCCCAAGAATGATACTCATATAATAATAAACATTTGAAATCAATTATTATTAATTTTGTCTACAATTATTAAATGATTTTTTTATAATAATCTCAAATAAAAAATATAATATGACTATATTTTGTAGGCTTACTTTAATAATTTTCGTAACAATTTAATTTTTTGTGCCGTAATATGAAGGCACGTGATATATAGCTTTTCTTATTTTTGAATTACATACCTATTACATATTCTTACTTTATTACTCCCTTTATATTAACTCGTGGCGTCTGCTTGCTTGACGAAAAAACTTTGGATCGATTTTTAACCCTTTTACCATGATCCAATCGAGCTGAAACTTTGCAAGCAGACTCGTGGCGACGATCAAGAAGATCTTTCAAATTTTCGTTAAAAAAAATAATAAATTATTGGATTTTTCAAATTTTTAATGGTTTTTTCATACAACTTACTAAGTTGTAAGAAAATATTTCAACTCGTTTGGTAGCCACGGAACATGATTATAGTATGATTTTTGGAATTTTTTTATTACTCCCTTTCCCAGCGTCGCTCGACCGAAGCCCAACGCGTAGGTTAAGCGCCAAGCCAGTTTCCACTAGTAAATGAGAAACGGAGTATAATAAAAGCTTGGTTTTTTATGGGTTACTTTTTTTTCTAATTATATTCACCAGTGATGTAACCATATAAAATGTTTCTTACATATTTTGAGAGATCAATATTGTTCACCAAAGCCTAGATTATAGAATAAAAACTCTCACTATGAGCTAATTGATATATTGAAATCTATACTCACCAGATTCAACATAATATAAATGCTTGTCTTGTGAAAATAGAATTCATTTGTCAGAACCTCTGAACACTAAGCGAGTGTCTTAACTACTTGACTAGAATCTAGAATTGGGTCCATTTCCACAGTTTTTATTTCTTCATACAAAAATGACATCTTAAGTAAATGTCAAGAATCTTTTCCAGCATACCGCCAAGATTTGTCTCGTCGCTACTTGTAGTATATAACGTTATACATTATAATATAACGTTTACTCCATGTTTATCATTTACCAATACGTACATATTTAATATACTCATTTTATTATTAAAAGGCGCAATCGAATTAATTATCGTTTATGTATAAAATAATTAATAAATCGTACGCAATACTCCATTAAAAATTAGATTAAAAAACGTTATTTCCTTAATTAAATGTACCAAATTTATTGAGAATAGTTAAATACTATTTTAATAAAAAATCTGCGATGGTAAAAAATTGTAATAATATAAGTAATTAGTAATTACAGAGTAAACCATCAATAGATAATTGAGAAACTATGTACATCATCACAAAACGGTCTCAAGCTCTCTCGGGGGCACCACAATAAATACTTATCCAATAGAGAATAGATGATATATTATCAATTTGTTTAATTGTTTAATAGTGTAGCGAGGCGCCCTCTTTGCGGAATAGTTGAAATTAGTTTTCTGATTGGTTGACATAAAACAGATTCTCGTGCGTTTACAACAGAGGGGATTCTGAGAGATCAAATTCAAGATAGTCTATAGTAATATGAGATCATTCTGTGGTGAACCATTTCAGTATGAAACCATGTGTCGTACCTACCCACCTTCCCTAAATTAAGGGTACTTAATATCAGACGACTGATATTAGATTAATTGATGGCTACACCCTTGTCTAGTGATAGTTTGATCCTTGCTGCAGGAGACCAATGTTTTCAAAGAACCATCCAGCTGGATGAAGGCCTCCACATTTGTCTCTTACCTTTTTCTATTCGTCGATATTCGCTGCCACGTATTTCCGTTGAATTTTGTAATTTCGTCAGTCCAACGGATTTTAAGGCGGCCCATCAGCCTCTTGGTTCCCCCGGGTAATACTGGATAATTGCGCTCATCCTGGAATTTTCCGTCCTTCAAATAACGAGATTCGCCTGTTGCCATTTAATTTTATCGGTGTATTCAATTATACTTCCTAAACTATATTTTTAAAAAGTAGATACCAAATTAATATATTATTTCCGTAATCAAGTATTTTTCGATTTTATTTCCGGATTACAAAAATAATAAAAAGAAAGAGCCATCTTATAGACACAAACGTGGATGCCGATTGTGTATTTATTTGCGTATAACAAAAACAAAGCACTATTTTACAAAACAACATTGAATTTTACGGCCTCTGATTATACATTATTCCTGGTTTAATATACTGCAGTAAAGCACGTCTCTAATTGTTAGCAATAAATTCTACTGTCTGTTTTATTACGAGTTAAACACGCAAATTATCTATTGAATTCTGAAGGGTGGATACAATCTTTCAATTTTACAAAATTTACGAAAATATTTATAACTCTTAAGTATTTTTCAAACAATGCGAGATTCGTATTCAAATTTAGCATCCTATCGACAACCCCGCGATTATGTTCAGTTAGGAACAATACATTCATTTATATCCTTGCACAATACAATGCAAATTCATCGCGTACGAAACATAGATTTTAATGGCCTGCGATGTTTGTTAGTCTGAACATAATAATTTTTAACAGCGGCGCATCTGCCCTCTTTAAAGTTAATACAATAATATTTTAAATGAAAACACTTTTATTTAATTTAATTAAATTTAAGGTTTAAATCATGCAATCCGAGATGATGAGAATGTAGTTCATCGATGGTAAACAAATCAAGCAAAAAAAATAAATGTTCAATTTTAAAATAGCTCTATGATATTTAAAACGGATTGTATGAATCAATTAAAAGCAACAAGAAATGTCTTTCCTAGTTTATTTATTAAATTTAAAAAAAATATATTGTTTACCACCGATATAGGAACCCGGTACTTTTATATACCGCGGATCGCGATACCATTTCTCATTTTTTAAATATATTTTTTTCAATTTTTGCTGTAAAATTTTCTAATTGATTCATCTTTTTAATAAAATAATATACAGTAATATGTAGGTATGTAAATCATCAGAAAAAATCCTTCACAATAGATAAAGTGATGATTTCTCTCGAATCTAAATATTTTATCTTTTTATTTAAAAAAAATAGATAAAGCACATGTCGCATCAATATTCGTAGGTGCATTTTCAAACAAAGCTAAGAGCCTGTGCTACGAAAATAGGACTAACTTGCTGGTGTCCTGGATCGGGGTTATAATCACCAACCATCAGATTTTTTATATTTTTTATTTATTTATCTTCATCTTGATACATGACATAGGAAATGGAGCCCCTCATCTCACTAGGAATAACCTGTGCCGAGATGAGCATCTGAATAATATAGTGAGAACAAAATACTAAAAATATAAAATAAAATACTATATAACTATAAGATTAATTAATTAGTTGAGGATATAAATATAAAATGTGGATATAGTATACAGTATACAGGGTGTACCAGAGCTAGCAGCGGAAACTTAGCCGGTAGATTTCTGCCTATGTTATGAGTCTAAAATGTTCAAGCAACCATGACCTAATATCAATAGTAATGGAGATAATCAGTATCAAAGTTTGCATTTTCTTTTCAATATTTCCGACTCATTTTTAGCAAAAAGTTGAACTATCATTCCATTAACTTATATCGATTATTAAAAATTCATTTGCTTCAATGCAACTTAAACAAAATGATAAAAACCTTGCAAATTTTTTTTTTCAATTTTTGGCAAGGTTTTTATCATTTTATTCGACTTGTTTTAAATCGAATGAATTTTTAATAATCGACACAAGTTAATGTAATAGTTCCACATTTAAATTAGTTCAACAAATAAAAAGTCAGATGTATTGGAAAAAATGCAAACTATGATATTGCATATCTCCATAACTATTAATATTAGGTCACGGTTGCTTGAACATTTTAGACTCACAACATAGGCAGGAATCTACCGACCAAGTTTCTGCTGCTAGCTCTGGCTATATATATAACCTATATATATATATATATATATAGATATATATATATATATATATATATATAGGTTATATATGAAAATATGAAAAAGAAATATGAAAGATTTCAGACCTTTTGTAGTTGACAATATTTTTAAATCGTGAAAACAACTGCACCACGACATTTTTTTAAAGTTAGTCCATACTAAAAATTCACATTTCACATATGTACTGTAATTTTACCATGCTTATCTTCATTAGCTTCAATTGTTTGTCTAGACGGAAACTTATCATCGATATTCCACCCGCTTCCTATGTCCAATCAAACTGAAAATTTGCACACATATGTATTCTCGACGACACCAATCAATTATTAGATTTACTAATTAATCAATAATCTGTCATAATTAATTAATCAAAGTTTTATATAGCAATTAGTTCAGGAGCTCACCATAGATGGCGCTAGTTTCCTAACGAAGTTATTACATAAAAAAAAAAAACACGCTTATTTTTAATTGTAGGTACTCAAAATTAATCCATATCAATATAGTAGGGGAAGGTGGTGTCAAAAGTAACAAAATAGACATTCTGGTTTATAACAAAATAATTAACCGGTTAAATTACCTGATTTTTTTTTTCAAAGCACTTCCATATATTTAGGAACTAAGTGTATGGTTAAAAAAATTGAAGGTATTAAGAATTTTTGTTTATTTGAAAATTAAAAAAAGAAGAAAACTGTTACATTTGACACCACAGTGGTGTCGATAGTAACACTCGTGGTGTCAATTGTAACATAAGTTGCACAAAACATAATGTGTCTACTTATTTTTATTAGGTATATTTTTATGTACTAAATGACTATAAAGTTGTAAGATACATAAAAACAAAACAAATTATCTAATTATAAAAACCAAAATTTATAAAATAATTAGAAAAAAATCTAATTTAATATGCTTCCCTAAAATAATTTTAATACCGTGAAAGTATTTCAAATTGCTCAATCATTATCAGATTCACAATTGAAACACATAATTTAATTGTTTGGTTTGGGCACAATTCTCATGCGCCCATAATTTACAGGAGGAACGCTGGATCCAACCCTCTTTGTTTGTTGAATATGGTTTGGTACAAATTAAACATAAAGCATCATCAGTTTCTTCTTTTTTCTCGGTTATTATACAAGTTTTTGTTCTTCTTTTACCTTGCTTATTTTTTGCAGCTTTGTTACTCAATACGAAGGATTCCTTCTTATAAATGCAATCAGCTAATCTTTCGAAGCCATACCAACTTCATCCCAACCAGTGGGATATGTCAGAGTTGATTTGTTGATGTTATTGGAGTAATAATTGTTGATAATTTATTTTGACTAACAAACTAACTAACCATCACGCCGTTTCCCCGCAGGGGTATGCAGAGGGGATTGAACACCACACTCTTCTATCCTGGCACACCACTTTTGCTTCGGCCACATTTATACATCTTCTCATACAAGTTCTACGGTTGTTTGCGGCTTTAAATAGGGCCATCCTCAAATACTTGTAGTATCTGATCGTGCCAGGTCTTTCACGGACGCCCTCTATTCCTATTGCTTTCAACACTCACCTCTTGTATGCATGAGCCTCATGCAATTATGGCCAAAAAGAATCTGTCAAAGGAAGCAAGACTAGCGGTACATAATAGCGTTCTAGTGCCAACCCTGATTTATAGAAGTGAAGCCTGGAATTGGCAAAAGAGGAATGAAAGTAGACTGAATGCGGTGGAAATGCGGTCACTATGACGCTTGTGTGTAAAATCTTTGTTCGATAGAGTGAGGAATAAAAAAAATTTGAATTTATTAAAATTCACATTAGTCAGCTAATTCTTTTTCTGATTAGATAAAAGCTTGTTGTGGGGTAAATATCCTAATACTGGGGCAGATCCATCTTTTTTGATGCGTTCCATATATCTATGAGGAGATACGTGTCATATTTCGATATGCTTGGCTGCTTTTCTTATTGACACGTTTCCATTTTTTTATAAAATCTTTTATAAAAGTGTGCCTTCTCAAAAGTTTCTTTGGATGTTTTTCCCCATTTGTCTTTCGTTCTCTAGGTTTAACCATTTTTAACAACCAGGAACCCAAAATGACATTAACTTCCAATTATATTACATTATTATCTCGAAGGTGTCAATTGTAACATGTTACAATTGACACCCTTTACACTGTTACAATTGACACCTTTCGCCACATTGCATTAAGGTTATGTTTTATCTTAAACTATTAAAAAAACCGTTAAAATATATACGCATCATGATAATAAATAATATTCTGAATACTAACACACAATAAAACAATAAAAAAAACTTACAATTTGACGAATACAAAAAGATGACTATTTAATGATTATTTTACTTCACTAGGCCGAAATACGATGATATCCAATATACCGATACTTTCAAACTGATGTTAATGCAAAATAGCGTTCGTTGATAGCTATTGATCCCGTCTAATAGACGGTACTGCTTGTCCCATTAAAAGACCAATATTTAAAAATATACGGCGACTGTTACAATCGACACCTGTTACTATTGACACCACCTTCCCCTATGTGCCCACCTTTTATTTGGAGAGTGAGAGAGCAAAAAATTTTTGGCCGAAATTTATTTTTTTACTTTTTAGTAAATTTAAATATAAGTGTGTTTTTTTATCATAGTTTTTTCATGTAATATAATTTTGCTAACTTCATCTGTGTTTCTTCACTATTGACCAAAAGTGTTTCTCAAACTTCACAATTTTTCTTTGTGTTTAGATCTTACCGTATTCTTGCAGCATCGTCATTTTACAGAGCCTGGGGAAGACTAACACGTATTTCACGAAAAGGAGGCAACCAAACCATTGCATTCATTCCCACCAGTCAAATTACCTTCGACAGAGAGGTCCAGTATATTTTGACATGGAGAAGAAATTTTTGAAAACTACCACTTTGGATTTCCGAGATTGTAGGAAAGTTACATGATTATTTCGAAGTATTCCAAACGCATTCTTTTCATTGAGTTTTCGGCAACTTCTAATTGATATATTACATTGACTGTGAGGGTTCACTATACCTTACACTAATGTTATCCTCAGTAAAATTTATTACGATTATTTTAATTCGTAAGGAAAATAACCTAACCTAACCTTATAGAATGTACATAAACAGCCTCGATGTGTTGTAAAATTAACGAAGTCCTCTTTATTTAAACAATTACTTTATTTATATATTTATTTCACACAAGTCACAGGTTTTTAGAGTATAATAAATAGTTAGGTGTTACTGATATTAAGATCTAATTCACATATGCCGCTGGTTCTGATACTGACACTAATTAAAGTGCCTGATTTCTATAAATAATTTTTTAAAAAACTAACCCATAAAAACCAAGTTTTTATTTTACTCCCTTTTTATTTTTATTTTATCAGGTTTCGTGCCTACAAGACGCGTCGCAGTCTCTTCATACAACTTACAGAGTTGTATGAAAAAACCATTAAAAATTTCCGAAAATGTAAAATTATACTATAATTATTAATTTTTTTAACGAAAATTTGATAGATGTTTTTGATTGTTGCCACGAGTCTGCTTGCAAAGTTTCAGCTCGATTGGATCACGGAAAAAGGGTTAAAAATTGATCCGAAGTTTTTGCGTCAAACAGACACGAGTTAAAGGCAGTAAAAATATCGGTTTAGAGTCAGGTAGATTACATTAGAATATGTTAATATTGCACGCATGTTACAGTGAACGGGAATTAAAAAAAAAAACTTTATCATATATATGCAACTAAATATATACATTAATTAAAACTAAATATATATGTTTAGTAAAATACTAGCTATTACCCGTCAAAAAATTACATCATTTTATTACATATATTTCGGCCGCCAGTTAAGCCTGTGAGAACAGCGCTATCTAGAGTAGCGTAGGGTCTTGATAATATTAGTGATGGGCATTGCTTTATTTGCTTATTATTATACTATGCATCATTTTAGAGAACTTGCTTTTTTTAATACCTCAATATTATTTCAGCCATCTGGTAACATTGTTACATAGAAAATTCGATTAATACGAATGAGTCAAATGAAATATGCGATATAGTAATGAATGCACTTATTATATCTATTTTTCATTAATCTGAAATATTAAAGAAAATCTTAATATATTTTAAAAATAATATAATTCAGAGTAGTTACTTTATTAAAAAACACCTAAAGTCACTATTCTCATTTTATTTAATAACACTTTTGAAATCATACTAATTTTAAAAACAGAATGAGATCATCTATTGGATAGGAAGTTACGGATGAACATTCTAAATTATTATTTTGGGGATTGGATACAAAAGCATAAGTTTCAATAAAACACAATTAAATGAAAATAAAAAATTTAATGAAAACAGAGATTTTTCATGGCACAAATTCCCGCTTAATAATCTGTTTGTGTGTTTCTAAAATGCTTCATAAATATTGTTGTATTTATTAGAGTGATTAATTTTTATAAATTCGTAAATAAATTTATTTAAGAAAGAATTTCTCGATTGGGTATGCAATTGAACACGCCACAAAATGGTAAAATGCTACCCCTATTTTCATAAATTTCAAAAATATTACCAGCTCTCGTGATTTTCTCACGTTACGGACAAAATAGGAGGTACGCCTGCGGGACTAGGCGGGAGGTCTCAAGCCGCCAGACTTGAATACAAAGTACTGCACTAACTTACAAGCCGCATGTAACGCTGCAACGTAATTATTCATTCTCATTAAGCATCCGGTCTCAAACGCGCGAAAGAAACATCAAAGTCGAAACACAAATAAAAAAACTAAAATAACAACACCCTGTAAAAAAATCTCTTCATACCTACTCTAAAATATTCCAACTAATACGATGAAATACTACTTTTTTCTAAGTGCCACTCTTGATATTGCATCTTTTAGTCTGAAAAATCCTTTAATCTGATCTTGGTCGATATAAGATATCTGCTAAGCAAAATGATTGTCGGTAAAAATGTATTTACCGATACCTACAACACTAATATGGAGAATATTTCAGAATAGTCATTTTTTACTCGTTTGCTTATTTTATGTGATGTGATTTGTTCCTTCAGCGGGAATTTAAGTCTTGCTGTCGGTAGTTTGTATGAAATGTCAGACATTTGTGGTTCCAATTAAGTGAAGAAAACAGTAGCATTATGTGAGTTCTTTATAAAATTATTTTTGTTTTTATTGTTGGGCTTGTCTTTGGAAAAAGGGAGATTTAAAAAATATTTTTTGTATAATTGTAAGGATTATAAAATGTTCATGTTGTGGAAAATATTGAATGGGTTCATACTTATATATTTTTTTTATTCAAGCTTTCATAAAATACACAACAAACATTCGATAAAATATTAATGAATTTTAAAGTACCTACCTTTTTTCGAGAGTGATGAAAGTTCTTCACATATAAAATATAATAGAGATGTTTACTATATTAATTTTATCATAGAAAACATTTCTATTATATTTTACATATAGAACTACATACCATAGGTACTTCAAATAATTTTAGAGTAGGTACCTTACCCATTTTCACATGTAAAATATATGATGTTGAAATTAATATCTCAGCGATATTTCCAGCCTTTTATCGTAAATCGATATAAAAACTTACTTACTGAAATTGTTAAGATAAAATAAAATTCATCTTTGCCATTTTTCTGTATGATTTGGGGATTCAATACTTCCTTTCCATTCATCTTGGTCGTCTGCTGCTGCCAAAAGCTGTATATGAATATTTTTAATATATATACGTGGACTACTCTGAAAACGGTCGGCATTAAATAATATTTGAAAAGTGGTAGGTAAATTATTAAGACTATCGATGTCATAAATATGCAATTTCTAATAATAAATATTCAATGAATATTTTTTATTATTTAGTCTAAATTAATCTTCATTTTTATTTTTTCATTTTCTTTTTCAGTGCCGAGTTTATTGGACGCATGGTATTTAATTGCTTAATACATACACACATACACACACTTAAATATAGAATAAATAAAGGAGTAAAATTGCGTCAGGTTTCAAAAAGTCTACAGTGAGAAGGAAATATATTTCAATAAAATTCTTTATATGAAAACATGATATATATTTTTCATAAATGTCTTCAAGTTTGCTATGAAGTTGGTCGCCTTTGAAGTGCGAGTCTTCAATATCCATACAAATTGGCCGACCACATATGAAGGCATAAAGTTTGGTGTGCTCCTCAAATTTGAATCATATCCCCAGACACATTCTGAGAAACGAGAATCCTTCCCCTTGATCAAAATGAAAGTTTTTTCATTTGGTTTTCCTTCAAAAAGTACGCCATCTCATGAGACGTGCGCTCACAAATATCATGTATTTGTTTATTTGTTTCGATAACAAAGAAAGTTATGAAAATGTGTCTTGAAAATATAAAAAAATATTTATTTTTTTATAGTAAATAGTTATCAATTGGTACCTACCTTCACTAACATTATCGCTTTATGTACGCGATTAACAAAAATTTTGACCGAAATTAACATTTAATGTTAACCTTACTTTTAAATAAATTTTTAAACATAGAAATATTTATTTTAATAAATATCTATACATTTATTACATAGTATAATTTTAGAATAATGTTTTATGATACAAAAAAAGATGATTTTTAAAAAATAGAAAAATGTAGGTATACATCGAAAAAAAAATTTTTTTCATCCCGGACCGGAGTTATATTTCGAACCCGGAACTTCTTCGTTGGCCATTTATTATTATAAAAATTTTAAGACTTGTATGGAATATGTAGTACTTGTAGTCCTTGTGTGGAATATGTATATATTTTAAAATAGCTGTACTCGTGTAGGTATTGCAATTAATTGCAAAAATATTTGAATTTGTGGTGAACGAATATTTTTTGAAAATTAATTATTTCTGTACGCCTCCCCGTTTTATCCATCAATTTCCTACTTTCTCCTCAAATTATCCACCCAGTCCTACTCCTCTCTTATTTAAATTAATTCGTCTATCCCTTTGAATTATCATAATCCACCAAAAAATCGGTAGATAGTTTGAGTAGGTACTCTCTGTATAAGATTTTAAATTTAAAATTTTCTCCCAGTTGACGTAAATTTTATTAAAACATACCATTTTATTCGGCAGTTAGTTTTATTGTTATAGCGTCAAACCATAAAAAATAAATTTATTATTAGTACAAGGTTAAGAGTTAAATTTTCATCCACGATATTCTTTTTTTTCAATATCCTATTGTCTAGTACCTATATATTTTAGTTTGAAGAAGTCAATATTTTTTTTCCTTAAACTATGTTCGAAGTCTTTTATAATAATTTGCTTTATTTAATGCTTCCATTTTCCCGCTTCCAATAATATTTCCACAATTCTTTATTGATTTCACTCAGCACTTTGATATTTCTCACTTGGTTAACTCACGGTGACATTTGACATGATATTTATTGACGGAACTGTGTCAATAGTAGATAATCGTATCTCTGTTTGAATATTTTTATTAAATTTGAATGTATGTCGGTGTACCACATTTAACTACCAGCTGTGAATTCCTTATGAATATGTTTTTTTATATATTTTATTTTTATTTTTAAGTGTACAGATTATAAAAAGGTCATGAGTGAACCTGATACATATGAAGTATGACAACCCTCAATGTAAAACTATTTTATTACAATTAGGGAAATAACAAATTACATATTACTTTTTTTTAACTGAATAATTAGATTTAATAAAATTAAAAGTTAAAAAAAAAAGTTTTACGATATATAAAACTACTGCATAGTGCGTAGCATGAAATTAAAAAAAATAATTTTTTTGTCATTTTTGAAATAGACGTTTTATACAAAGTCACAAGTAATGAGAACTTATTTTTATACACGATATGGATTTTTAATGGTAAGCCATTTATTTCAATTTTATTTTACAAAGTAATACCAACTTTAATACAGTTTAGACCAAATAGACATCATAAATAAATGCCAGATCAACTGAATAAATAGCGGAGTCTCGTGTCCAAGACAATTTCGTAAAATAAACTAGATGCTGACGAAAAACTTTGTGTACATTTACACAGGGGGTTAGCTGGGTAGCCGGGCCTCGGGGTGGGCACACACCCCCTCTGCAATATTGTCGACAGTTCGAATAATAAAGCGCAGTCTCTCTTATGAAAATAAAAGATAATCAACTCAGTCTTCTCTTATGGGACATTTTACTCCAGAAGTTGCTTACACTAATAAACAGAAGTACAACATTTGTTTGGTCTCTTCTTCTTGGCGTATCTAATTTATGCGAGTGGGAGAGAGACGCGTCTCTTTAAGAAGTTTTATGCATCATGTTGCCTAATCCTGCCGAATTAACAACAAAACCCCTTTTATATATTGTGTATATAGTAATACCATCTGTATATGAAAAATTGAATGTCTGTTCTCTACACAACTTCACACTCTTTGACAGATGTAACAAAATTTTGAATCAATTACCCATAAGAACCAAACGCAAAACTTATGCATCCTCCCTTATCGCTCTAGAATAACGCTGCAAAAGACCGCGAGACCCAACTACTAAAGCAAAACACATTACAAAAACATCCTGGGTTGAATAAATCACAAAAATTATTGTGACCTCGAGTGTCGGACGTGGAACCGTTTACGCGAGAATCCATATGTCATGTCCACTATTTATTGAGATCGATTGTATTTGTAATCATGAAGAAATAGGTTCGAATAGGTAAGCATTGAGTTGAGAGGAGTAATAATTTCATTGTACATCTAAACAATTTGATATTTTGAAATAAATAAATCATTCTCTAAATACGTGGATTTACAAAATCATATTATATAAATCCATCCTAATGTATTTTTGTCAGGACGGACGTGAACTAACTAGTGTATGTGTAAGTCTGTATTAAAGAAGAAATAAACGGTTGTATTGAAAAAAAAACGTTAAATTAATCAAAGAAGTTTTAGTAAAATGAGTTATTTTAAAAAAAATATAGGATCTTGGAATAAATGTATCTTACTCAAAAATTATTTTTATTTATTTTTCTTACCATAATTACTTTTTCTTTCTTAATTACTCTCATATTTATGTACGTACTTTATAATTATACCATTAGTATTTATATAAAAATTTAATAAGCTGAAAACGTAAACATAATAAATTGAAATATGTACAACTTCCAAAAAATTTGAAAGACATGGTATTCTATCATGGGTGGAAATGGTGAACGTTACATTTTGTAAAATGATTACTTAAACTAGCCGTACGATAGGTCGTAAGCCCTGTGAACATCCAAAGACTTCCATACCTACTTTCCCATAAAAATATAATTTCGTCTCTGTGAGACATCCATAATAAATATTATCTAGAATTCCTAAACGTTAACATTCGATTGTATTGAAAATAACTTTTCCTGTAATGTAAAATTTCCCATTAAATTTATAATAACAGGTATTTTCTTTTACAAAATGTTTTGATAAAAATACTTTTATTGCGTTCATTAAATCAAAGGCGCCTTTAAACAAAGAAATTATATATTCACCCCATTTGGTAGCCAATCTGCAGTTACCACCCTTTAGTTTTTAATTTCCTGTTTACAATTATATTTTTCGCTTTGTTTTTTTTTTTACTTATAATATAAGAATGATTCACCATAGGATTGATTATACCACGTACCTACCTGCCTGGACAGTATTTGCTGTTTATGTGGTCACAATGAAACTAAGTGCATTTTTCAATTTGCGGATGCTTGAGCTGCGTAGTGACTTAGTTGCACGAGAGTGATCTGTTTCATCTGCAATATGGTCGTTCGTTTTCATGTTGGTACCTAAACAAAAGTACAAAAGATGCTGCGAAAATATTATTATGTATTCAGAGTACCTATCCATTCTAAATATTAAAAAAAACTATGTATCAATAACATTAGAATATCTTTTTAAACTAAAATTTAGTGGTTTCATTGATGTCGCACTTTTATAATAATTTATCTTATAATTCATATTTTTATTAAATGTAAAATAAATCAAGTAGCTTTGTGTATAAAATTTCAATGTAATTTTTTCAGGAAAATCTGTAATCAATCATAATAATTTTGTTATCAGTCCGTCCATCCCTCTTTCTCTTTGTCTGTCTCCGTAACTTCCTGTAACGTTCGTAATTTTGTTCACGGCTTAAAATACGAAGTTAAACGGCCGGAGACGGGGGCCCGATGAACCCCGGGCCAGCAAACCCGAACCGACCGCTCAACGCACGTTGCTACGACTGCCTCTCCGTGGACCGCCAAAACATATTATAAATATATACTAGGGCTTACTTAGCAAAGACGCGAACCAATGTTTCGTCAATTTGATGGGTTGCAGCTATTGTCTGTAAAAAGAAAAAACTTCATTTGTGTAGGTACTGCTATTAAATATCTAAGAGCCCATTATTTCAAATTCATTAATTAATATAAAATTTAAGCGTAATAATCTGAAAATATTGAATTATATTTCTAAATATGTATTATATATCTAAATATATTCTCAATACGGACTGATTAACGAAATTGCAATATACAACGCGCGCGCAGTGGACTTCCTAGAGGCGGCATTCTTAGAACACCGCCTGAAATTCACAGAGCAATGATTGAACTATAAAAATCAGTATTGTATATTTCAAAATCTGTCCTTCTCCTCTCTGGCTTCTTCCGACTCACTGTCGCCGTCAACTTTTGGGGTCAGCTCTCCTTGTCCTTAGGTTGTATGTTCTTCTGTCTTTTTCTGATAACGTCACCCAATCCATGCTTTTGCATCTGACCATCCCTTTGCACCACTCATGAGTGTTTTGCCTTCCTCTGAATGTAATTCGAGAGAGATCCATGAAGATCATCTGGTTAACAATGTAATCTGTTAACATCTCAATCTGCGCTTCTTTCTTCTTGCTAATATCTTCTGTCCACCTGATATTTATTTTTAATCGTTGACCTCGTGCACCTTAAATCATCTCCAGCTATCTACTTACCTAGATCTCTTTACATTTTTCTTCTACCAACTATCGTACCGCATAAGTCACACGAAGATTGTCAGAACCAGCATCTAAAAAATACAAAGGAAACACAAACCTTATTTCATACGCAACATATATTTAATATTAAAAAATCGATTTCAAGTGCCAATACAAATTTCTTCACTGTACCCTTCATATCATTAAACCCATTCTTCCTCTTATTCATTTATGCACAGGCAGGCTTCATAACACTTCTGTGATTACTTCGAGAATTCCTAAGATTCCCAAGGGAAAGCCTAGATTGGGCATGTATCGCCGTCGTGTATTATTTGAGGAACTTCGCACAAACATTAGGGTGATCCTAAACCCTATCCCACACATGGTTCCACATTGGCTTTCCCAACTTCGGAATTAATTAATCTCGCTCCGAGACCTTGACATTTAAATATTTTAAATAAATAAATATCATTACCTGTTAGTTCCATGGTCATGTTTTGATGTAATGTCTAATCACACAATTTGATAAACCTTTTCATGGAAATGTAGCTGTGTAGAAATAAAGGTCTAACGAGCTCATTTTAAAATTAATATTTTCTCTAATTCTTGTTTGGAATTCCTTGAACAGCAATACGCACTGACACTTCAATTTGTTGCTACTAAAAATTCACAAAAGATTATCTACAATTCAAGTGTTTGAATATAATGATCACCCGAAGAAGCTGGAAGTAACTGAAAAGGTGGAAGGTCAGAGAGGAAGAGGGAAGGTCTCCCACTCGATGGACTGACCAGATCACGAATGTCGCTGGCTATCTGAACTGTGACAGCAGAGAAAAGTATAGGATGGTTATTAAGGGCGTAAGCAGACAGTCCGGGGATTACAATCCTCGGTAACGAAGCAAACAACTCTGCAGAGAAGAAGAAAAAGAAGACGAAAAAAAGACGTTGCACGTAGAAATGACTGGTGAAAACCTAACTATTTAAAGCTAATCCTACTAAAAATGGTTACCTTTGAATTCTACCTTTTACTAATTTTATCTGTTAGAAGGAATTGATCAATGCTCCGAATGAAATGATCATATTTGTATTCAAAACTTCTCCGATTTGCAGCTTTCTTGAATTGAACCATTGGTTGCAGAGTTCACCAGATTTGTCCATCACATTCCACGGTGACGGTTTCTCTCAACTCTGCCTTGTACCATCTCTATTGCAACCGTGCGACTCATAACATGTCTAAAGTATTGTAGTAAGAATTCGCCTATTCATAGATAGCACCACCTGGGCAACCGATACAGCTCTGTTTATATATTTAAAGTTTAAACATACAAAAGACAAATAATCTATTTTATAGTTTGTATTTTATTTACTGTATTTATCTTTCTTATATTCTTTGATTTTTATTTTCTTAAGTAGGTACTTGTTATTATATATTTAATACTTAGAATAAATGTACTAATAGGAACCTTCACTGGTCACATTAAGATAATGCGTTAAGACACATTATGTATTGAACTGAATTATTTGTTTCCTTGAATAAATTTAAAAAAAAATACTTTGAGGCCATTGAAATTTTCTCAATTAAAAGTCTTAGAAATCGCTAATTATTTACAGAAACATTAATGAAAATCATGGCTGCATACGGGTATGTATTTTTTATCACGTTTGGCTGATGGTTAATTAAGTAAGGTTAGGTTTATAAAAAATTGTAGATGTTGGAACTTTAAGTGAGCTTTCTAATATTTTCAGTAAAAACAAATATAAATGATAAAAAATAGTAAAAACAGACAAGATAAAAAAGATAGAAAAAGTATCTTAACATATTTGTAGCAGAACGTAAGAAGCATTAATTTTAAAATAAATGATGGGTGACTTTTTGGGAATTGACTCGATAAGAATGATATTTATATTGAATATACCTACTTATAATTACTTACAAAAACTTTTTGGAAAATGAAACATTTTCAAAAATTTGTTGACAAACACAGTAGCGAATTCGAAACGGAAACTGGTTAATGATTTGATTAAAAATTTTACTCGAGCAACGTACACTTTTCCTTCTGAAGATTCAAAAGTTTTAAATAACTTGAAGTTGAACCTCTCGAGTGAGAATATAACAAGCATCTGAAACTTTTTTAATTTATTAAATTATTGTGCCGAGAGCAAAATACATCCTTTTACCCGCCAGATAAAATTTAAAAATGATGAAGTTTTTAAATACAGCGAGAACGAAATTGATAATTTTTTCGATAAATCTATATCGTATTTATCTTTTCATCATCGAATTTATTGTATATTTTTTATTTAGAGGATATTAAAATAGATTTCTATACACTCATTTTGTGAATCTACATCAACTATATTTTTTTCCTTGAAAAGTAAGTAGTTCAGATTTTTGCTTTACTGCTTTTCTTGTAGTTAAAAATTAGTATTGCAAGCAAGTGCAATGAATGAAACGTTAATTGATGCCCTGTACCAGAAACCTCAGAAATAATTATATTTTTTTTATGTTTACATACACTTATACAAGAAAATTAAATAAAGCATTGTAAATGTTATTAATTATTATTAAAATACGGGAATAATAATCATTTTTCAGAAAGGTTAATATGAAATTAAGTCTTTATACGACCAAACTTTGCTACAAATTTCAATAAAATCAATAAATTAAATTTATTTGCGATTACTATTAATTTAAGTCATATTATAAATAGCACAGCACATTTTAATCATCAAATGAAATAATCTGTATTTACAAAAAGTATCCACTTCGTGCTAAAGGTTTAAGTTTGATAAGATTTTTTTTTTAAATATTAGAGACATTCTGATATTCCAGATTAAAAATGGATTACTTGAATAAATAATTGACATTTACCCCTGCCCGATACAAAAATATTTACCTCTCCGCATAAATGTAGGTGCTATCGCCCAAGGGTGCGTGTAACAGGGGGGTGCGGATATGAAAGTTTCATGCAACTCAGGGGTGTAGCCGCGGAGCTCCTGGCATTTCCGTTGGACGGGGGCCGAATTACACCCCTGGCGCGGGGTACGTCACGAGATAGTGAGACCGGCAGAATAGAAGATGGCTGAAAGCGAACAGTCACAATAATTTTTAGATATATTTATATGCAAAGGATAGCTACCCATTGGTAGAAGATGTGTGGGTCTTATTTATTTATTTTTCATATAAAATAAGATAGCTTTGCACTGTGTCAGTTTCTTGATAGGAATACCACCAGGAAATAAAAAATGTTATTCTTAAACAAAACTGTAAATTGAATACATTCAAAACAGCTTTGATTAGTTTTTATGTTACCTGAAAATAATTTCAGGATAGGTTAAATTTTTAATTTTTAGGTAGGTTTTATTTTTTAATGAAAACAATTTTTTAGGGAAGGTTTTATTTAAGAACATAGTATTGTCATTGATATATAAAACAAATTAAGTGAATTGAATAATAGATGTATCATTTAAAAAATACTACAAAATTTTGTTAATCGTAGATATGTGGCAATATTGGTAACGCTATTTTTCTGAAAGAGAAAGTTTCGTTTCGAAAGATTTGTATCCTTGTGACTGCCCAATATTTTTTCGAGAGACATCAAAAGACCATAGCCAAAAAACGATTCTCGAATTCTGAATAATTATTGCTACTTAAATAGTTCAAGTGTTCCTTAACTCGAACATCAAAATTTTTACACGTTTTTTCTATATTAAATAATCACAATCATTATTTGTATTTATTTTATTTTATATTTTGATTGTCTATAGGTACTTACATTTTTTATTTGTTTAGAATATCTAAATTTTGACATGTATCCTGACGAAGGGGCCATTGGCCCTGAAACGTATTGATATTTTCACTATAAAAGTGGTGAAAACAAAGCACATTTTTATTAATTATATAAATAAATTGTATTATGAAAGATTGCTCAATATTAAATTCATTATAAAATGAAGCTGTCATTTTCGTAAGTTTGACAATCTTCACCTTAGCTGACCTGGTGATGTTTGTGTCGTGACTAATTTCCTTCGATTTGATCAAAGCTGACGGAGTCATGGTATTTATCATTTTAATGTACCTAAGTAGATTGTCGGTCTTGTGGTTAGGACTCTCTCGTGATCCAAAGGTCGCGAGTTCGAACCTCACTCCAGACCAGCAAGTTAGTCCTATTTTCATAAAACAAGGGTTAAGCTTAATTTGAAAATAGTAAGAACATTGACGGGACACGTATTCTGTGTTCACATCTCCATTTTTTAAAAAAGAAAAAATCTTCTTTTGATAATTAGCGTTATGTCATCTGTTGTTATGTTTCCGGTATGAAAATTTGTTAAAATTATAGGAGTTTACTTATTAATATAATTTTTAAATTATTATGAGAAACATGTATACTTTTTTAATGACAGAAAATTATTCTTAAATATAATTTTATTTTATTTAATTTAGTGCAAAAAAAATCTTTCTGTTCAATATTTCGAATTATTTTTTTATATATGTACATTTATTAATATACATACGTAATGAATTGTAAGCTCACGCAAAACGATTACTCAAATCAACCTATTTAATATATTTTTTAATAAATAAATTTATATGTGGGTGCCTACTGACAAAAGAATACGTATAAAATAACCTACCTGGAGAAATTGGCTTCCGAGCGCTTTCAGATGCGTTGAAACAATCATGTCTGTTTTATATTGGTAAAAGCTATGTTCCCTTTCTTATTTGACAGGTATTTTTGGGGAATAAGACCGAAACCTTTTCAGACTCCACCGCAAATAAGAAAATAACAAATATTCCTACCCTTTGCCGAAACAATGTCTTCAGATGGGTGGCGAGGGTGGGTGGGTTATTTTCTCAGGGCATTCCACATTTCATGAATATATGGAAAATAGATTATATCTGTCTGTACACTCATTTCCAGTTTTTCACTCGTGTCATATTTTGATAGCAATACTTCTCATTAATCGCTTAAATTTTATCGGAGTGGGCAAAAAATCACTTCCACCATAGAACTATTAATGACAAATAAAATGAGGTGTCTGCATATTGATATTTAAATAGAAAATAACATATTGAATCATGTAAATAAAGCACATACCTTGTGTGATATTGATTTTTATGACGTGGACGATTTAAGATTTATAGTTGACAGACTCATTATTATAAAGATGCGATTGATGTTATTTAATTTCCTATCCTTAAAATAACAGAACATGAAACCAATCTATGTACTAATGTATTACAGTATGTAGGTATTACATTATGTATTACAAGTATGTAGCTTCGTCAGTGGCCGAGTGTACAGTACCTACCATGAGTAAAAATTCGTCCTTTAACTGTGTTCTCTCTACGTGAGTTTAATTAAATATTATAAAAACTGAGCAGTAAAATATATAATTAAGGCTGTACCATGAAATAATAATAACGACTTTTATCAAAATAATATTTTTAAAAATTTAAAATATTTTTCCTGGCGGTAATTTCTATTATTTTAAACCCTGGCGATTGTACTGGGTGGAACGTGAAATGGTTAACGTCTTTATTTAGTCCTATGCGTATAGTATTTTTGACCGGTTACGCAGGCTCAGCGGTAGCAACATGGGTTAAACGGCCGGTTCGGGCTTGGTGGGGTTGAAGCCCCATCTCTAGCCGTTTAATTTGTTTTTTAGCCGTGAATTCAAACGAAATTACGGACGTTACACAAAGTTCCGGGACAGACAGACACAGATAAAGACAGACGGACAGACAATGAAATTATTTTTTGATTTAATTAAACTCCAGTACAAAATTTCTTATTGTAAATTAATATCTGAGAATCATGAAAATTTTTGATAGGTTATTTTCATCATATTCGATAGATATTTCGATAGAGGAGCACAGTTGCTCTCATCATCAGGTATAGTTAATAACTAACTTAAATACAAAATTTATCAATCCATTCGGGCAGGTAAGGGACCCGCAGGTGGGGAGAGGGTATTTTTTTGGCCAATAATGGGAAGAGCTCTAGAAGAGAATTGGTGAAGTGTAGTGAAAAGTGATATTATTTATAAATGTGTTTCTGGATTTTTAAGGATTTCAACGGATTCGAAATTGCCCATTATCCATAGTCTATGAGGAACCGAGTGGAGTAGCTTTAATTTGTGATTGTCGAAGGAATGATTGGTATTAATTATGTGATGGGCAAATTTGAAGAAATTGTTAATTTTTAGGCAACGGTTATGTTCTTTTATTCTTGTATGTAAGTTTCTCTTGGTTAACTCTATATATTTTATATTTTTTATCACAAACACCGAAAATTATTTGATAATATGTACCGAAAAACATATTTTTAATTAAAATGTTGTTCCACGAAGTAACTGCCAAATCTTTCAATGATATAAAATTTTTCGTTCGCTAATAAATCAGCAGTGTAGTACCTCAGTGTCTATTTCAGTTTTCGTTTACAAAGCAGTACACGTTACATTTTACTCTTTAACTATATTCAATCAGCTTCCAGATCTCTCGGAAGGATCTTCGCCTTATTCAAATTAAATAGAAGTTTATAAAATGAGCAGCGCTTTATTTCACAGCAGATTAACTTCTTCGTCCTTCCTTCCTCTAGGTCTTCTTTCCAGAAAAGACAATAGGTGTGATATTGCTCGTGAAAGTAAACTCCATTCCGTACATTGTGTCGGCTGTGGGGGGAGGAGAGCGGCGGGGGATGGTCTCACTTTCCCGCTCTTTTGTGTGATTAAGTACCAACCCTGTTTCAAGCCTCGGAAATTTGGGGCTGATGCGGCGACCACAATGCTTTATTTCACGGTATCACAAAATGCCCCAGGGGATGCTTTACGTATAGTCAAAACTTTCTGATCAAAAACTCTTAGAAAAGTAGATAGTCAAAAATGATTACTATTTCGATAGTCCTTGCATCAACACGGAAATCCACCAAAAATGCATTTTTGAATTGTATGTACCAATATATATAGAAAATACTATTTTCTGCAATACAAAATATCAGGGGAAAAACATTAAAATGACATTAATGTGGACCAAACATTAGATGGCTCTCCTGTAAAATCGCTTTTTTGTTGATTTATTAGTTAACGTGGGGACCGTGGATAAGAAAGAATTAGAAACAAGAGTGCAATTATGCATATAAAGAATATCCGGGGCATTAAGTTCAATATAATTATCTGGAAAAATGTGTCAATTCAAAATTGTTAACTGATTTTGAAAGCATGTTTGTTGGTTCTGGTTATGTTTTTTTTTAGCTATAAATACTGTCGTTCAAATAGGATCTTTCCGGCAAACGTTTGGATCTCATTACAGAATCCATCAAATGATGGACTTACACAGCAAAACAGCCCAGAAAACTATAACCAGAAGATTCCGAACGGCCATGAAAAATTGAGAATGATATGACGATTGTGACCGAAGACAGATGATAAATTTACCGATTTTCACTTTCAGTCGACGTGTTCGTGACGTGAATCAGGTTTGTTTTGTGATATTTTTCTTCTATAACAGAAGGTGCTCTTGCTTCTTTTCGCTTTTCGCGATCCTTGGCCTTGTTTAATTCGACGTGTAGTGAGGTGCCGGTCATTGTCATTGTCGAAAACAACTTAAGACGCATTTATTTAGACAATCCTATAAAAACCTATAGAATCTGACCACAACAACGCTAGCTAATGTTTTCCACTCCTATTGTGCACTCCGCGAAAACACCTAATTTTTCATGCACTCCTATTATAGTATTACTATTATAGTACTCAATTTTAATTCCATTTCTTGCATGCCACCTAGTGAATAAATAATAATTATTTACTATTAGAATTACTGTTAGAAAAGAAAAAATAAGTTTTTTCTTTTCTAACAGTAACTTGTGTTGTAAGATAATAATTTTTCTGTGTAAAGCGCCCTTGAGGTGAGTATTCGCGAAAACAGCACTATATAAGTTATCCAAATATTATTATTATTATTATTATTATGTTTCGGTTTTGTTTTGTTTGTCTTGTTGGAGATCAATCTCTCACCCTTACATTTCCAGTGATCATTTATCTACGCTCTACGACTTCTAGTAATATATCAACTTATATTAAGTACGAAAGAATTATTTTACTGCATAGTATGGAATAATAAGGAGATCCTGAAGATAGGCATGCATAGTAGGTATACAACTTTAAAACCACATTTCGATTGTGGTTTTTTCATTCTTTCTCAGAATTCATATTTTAACTCTAAACAAAGCTTAAGAGAACACCTTAACTATTCACCAATTAGATTATTTTGTTGTAATCTTTTTTAAATAACATAGCTCATCAAAGATTTTTTGCAGGCAATTCTCGTCAATTGTCGTCCTTAATCCTTCCTTGCGAGTAGGTATGTGTATCTGCAAATAAACAAAAAAATATGCAGAATCATAGAAATTAATTCATGTAGTTATGTACATATGTATATGAACTTCGAATTTATAGATATGTATATAATATAGGTGTATTATTTCATTTAATTATAAATGTCATAAAAAATTGTTTTAAATGACGAGAAAGAACTCATTCAAATATTTTTTTAGTATTGATAACAAAAAGCTTTAAAATTATAAAATTATATAAGACTTTCAACAATGTGCCCACGTTATTTATCGCCCAAATGAATTTTTTTGGTTTTTGGACAAGATGATCGTCTGAAAAGGCTAACTATATTTGAAAAACCCCAAGGACTTGAAGAAATTACTCTCCAATGTGGTGGTCATTTTTGTACGAAACCTTCAAACTTGCTTAGAACAGATCAAGGGAGATACATAAATTATAGCCTTTATTAAGTTAATAATAAAAAATAATGTTAAAATTTATTTATTCACCTATTATTTAATAATTTTATTTTTCTTTGTCATGTAATGTCTGCATTCCTTCTTAAATATGATGATTTTTCAAAAATTTTCCGTACCTACTTTTCTAAAAAAGACTTTCATACCTAATTTCACATAAAAAATATAATTTCTTTACTATGAGACATCTATAATACATCTTGATTAGTGATGTCCCCTGGGATAAAATCCAGTACGTGTTCTTGAAAAATTTGGAAAAAAACTCAAAATATTCTGAATATAAAAAAACTGGTCTTAAAAGAAATTAAAAATTGAAATAGTTTTCAGGCGTATTCTAGTTTCTTGTATTAATTACGTCTGTGAATATCTGCGTTACGTGTAATACAAGTAACGTACTGTCCTGAGAAGGAAGCATCGCACTTCGGGTGCGAGAGATTTTTTAAAATGAAAAGTGTTTTTTCATTTTAAATTTTCATATGAAAATTAATGTATTTTATTTATAGGTAAAATAGTGGCACAAAGTAAATTTGAAAAATTCTTGTTTGTTTGTTCTTGTTTGTCAATTTAAATTTGTTAACATCTTCTTAATTTACCAACTTACCATCACGCCGTTTCCCGTGTGGGTAAGCAGGGAGGATAGAGCGCCACACTCTTATTTCTGACACACAACTTTCGCCTCATCCACATTTATACTTCTTCGCATGCAAGCTCGACGACTATTGAGGCTCCTAAGAGGACCATCTTTCAGTATCTAGTTAATCTGGTCATGCCACGTCTTCCGCGGTCGCCCTCTCTACCTGGCGCTCTCAATTATATTTTTCTTACCATTCCCTCCTTCTTCATTCACTCAACAGGCTCTAACCACCTGAGCGAACCTTTTTGAATTCTATTAACTACGCTAAGATCAGCTTTTTACATTCATTCCTCATATCTTCATTCTTTACTCTATAGTAATGGATTTGTCACACATACGTCTAAGTGATCTCATCTCCACTGCATTAAGTCGACTTTCGTTCCACTTCTGCTAGCTCAAGGCTACACTTCCATACATCAGTTTAGGTACCAAAATTCCACTGTGTACCGCTAGTCTTGCCACGATAGACATGTATTCCTATTAAAAATTATTATTCAAAGCACCTTCACCATATTCCCTATAGAATCATTATCATCGCTCTCTTTTACTGAATTTGCAATTTTTATGTCTCTTTTGTTACTCAAATTTAAAATATACGTGAATAAATTAGGAGCAATTTTTGATGATATTGTTAATAATTTAATCGATGAATTTACTTTCATCAATTGAATTAAGGTAGGTTTTACATAAAAAGTAAATTAAATGTTACTGACGTCTCATGTGCTTATTAAAAATTATTACCAAAATAATGCCATTCTAAACCATTTTGGATGTTCTCTTTCATGTAAATAATATTCCAAATCCCAAGTATTTCCACTCGTAGGAAAATTTGAAAGGAACTCAAATCGTTACATTTTAGAGAAGTGACAAATTACTTGTTGATATATGAATTGATTCTTTTTAGATAAGAAAACAACTCCGTTTCTATTGTAAGAAATAAGAAAAAATAAACTCTGAATACTGCTGGTAATTATTTAAATAATCACATTTATCTACATTTTTATAAAATCTATGTACGCTACTAATACACGTGTGCTAGAATGTGTTTTAAAAACTAGCTATTTTATATGCATTAATGTTTCCGGGTTCAATGCACATTTTGATTAATTTAATTTATACTCGGCGAAAATGGCACTCGGGTCTGGCGGAGATTTTACTGCCAGCCCAAAGTTCGGGAAGAATATCTGAAAATTAAGGCAATACAGTCGCACAGTATACGAACCTACGGCTCATATTACCGCCTACCGCGCACCGCCTATATATCTTGCGAATTCAGACTGACAAATTTGGCATTCCGGATTGCGGTTTGTTGGAGAAGTTTGTAGCTTTAACCGCTCGATTATAGATGGCGCTCGGTGTCAATTTTGGTTGGGCCTAATTGAAATTTAATTGAAGCAATCCAGGAAGTTCGGAGGGGAATCGTCTTGATTTGGTAATGGGTTTGAAACTAAGATACGTCTCAAGTGGTTTTAGAGGAATATATCATTAAAAACTAAAGTTAATTAATTTTACTAATTGACACACGAGTGTTTCTTTTGTTTATAACAATGCCCGGTTTTTATGAACGATTAATATATTTTGTCAAATACATACTTCATATTCTTCCTCTTATAATTCTTCTTATCTTTCAGGTCAGATCTACGCCAAGACAAAAAATGTAGCATATTATCTTCTGCCTTCCATTTTAAAAAAGCACGATAATGTGTAAATGTGTAATCACTCTAAAAATACTGCTTATATTAATAAAATGGCTCTAATACAGTAGGTATTAATTGAATTCAATTGAAGCTAAAGATTTTTTCAATTACATTACCAAGTGCCCTTGAGGTGAGTATTCGCGAAAACGGCACTATATAAATTCCAAATATTATTAAATAATATTATTATCAAATTGTATTCAAATTATTTTTTTTAGTTATATTGTACAACATTTTATCGTGCTTCGCATTTGTTTTTATTTAAATAAGACTTTGCTCCGTGCTTAATATTCCCTTTGTATTAAACAAATCGTGAACTGCTGCGTATTCTGACAATCTTAAAGGTCAGACAAGTTAATTAAAAACAATGTTCATGCGGAGATAACTATGTACTGAATGTACAATGTTATAAACGCCAGTAGTAGGCTGTATTTACTACGGGACATAACATGCTGATCATGGGTGGTCTGAATAAATAACGATAGCAGTAACAGGATACGCAGGATACATAACATTCCATTCCATTAATTAAGTTCTTTCACCATTCTACATACATACGCAAACACGATTTTACAGTTACGTTGTGTTGGGCTAGTAGGAATTTATATTACGAGTAGCTAAGCGATAATTTTTTTAATGTATAAGTAATACAAAGTGATACCTATAATACCTATTATAATAAGTACTTACAATAGGTATAATTAATAAAAATGAACTTTGTTTTCACCAATTCAATATCAAATGAATAACGATTTTAAAATTTTACATGCAAATTAATTTGAATTAGAAATAAAATTATACAGAATTACTGTTAGATAACTTAGAAATTTTCGAACTAAGATAAAGTGTTCATAGTTAATAGAATATTATAAATAACCAGGTCCTTTTTATAAATATTTATCTCTTAAATTTTTTTTCATGTTAGTAGGAAGGTATTTAATTAATATTCAATTACCATATATAATTTTTATATTTTGATCGTCTATACTTTATATTTTACGATTTTTCATTAATAATTTGTTAGTATACATTGTATCCTGACGAAGGGGCCATTGGGCTCTGAAACATTTATATATTTTTCAATACATAAGTGGTGAAAACAAAGTTCATTTTTATCAATTATAATTAAATCATTAATGATAACACAAAAATCAATTTTCTCTTTTTGAAGAAGTACCTATATTATAATAAATTATTATTACTGGATTCTGTCCACAAAGAGATAATCATTTACATATTATTATTTTATGCATTTTTAAAAGTAAAAAGTAAACACTAAATATGATATAATTTTTCATTGGAATGAAAGAAAAATTGAATCAATGTACAATTTATATAAATTCAATTTTCAATTGTTAGTTAGTAAGTCAGTATTTGTAATAATGGCTCGCTAGTTTACGCCATATGCAGATTTGAAAATATAACATTTCAAATTTTTGCACATCTCTATACCTTGTTTGTCGCTATTATGTAGAATTATTAATATGTTTTATAATATTAATTCTGCATAATATGTTTTATAAAGGTACATTTAACTAACCAATGAAAAGATCATTATTAAATATTTTTGTAGGCGTCAAAATCAAAATTAAAATCTCATTCAGGTATGTAAAATGTAAGTAAATTTTATAAATTGTCAATGAAAAATATCAACCGATATTTAATAGTAGATAGGCACGAGCGAGGCACGTTAATCTCACTGGGCATATTAATCCAAGCATTTAAATTATATATTATTATCAATCAATTTATTGATGAAAAATATCAAATTGACTGAGGCTCATAAAATGCTATTGAGGCACAATAAATAGGCTGAAGCACATTTATTAGAGCTTTTAAATTATGAGAAATATATTCACTGGACTATTGCAATTTGGTTGATTAAAATTTTTTGATATAAATATTACCTACAGAGTAATAAATAAAAAATATATCCTTATTTGACTTTTGCTGGCAGCCCTGTTCTCTGTAGGTACATTTTCTTCATGTTGTCTCATTTTTAACATAATTTGAAACGAATGAATATTCATCATTTATTATCACTTCATTGCAGTATATGAATGTTCCCTTGAAATGAAGTCCCTACATACCTGACTACCTTTAGCATATCTGGCGGACGATTAGAGAGGTACTTCGTATCTTCTGACTCGTGAAAATTTATTTTAATTTTAAATAAATGCAAATTTTTTATAAAAGGCCGTACTTAATATTAATTATTTTTAATCTTACTACGTATTGTAGGTACCTACCGAGATATTTACGAAAAAATGTTGTTTTCAAAAAACTCGGTCCATTTAACTTTATGTATAATTTGTAACGTTTTAATCACGCTTTTGTGCCGAGTCTGCCTTAGCACATTTTATCCCTGCCTTTGAATTTACTCGAGTTCTTAGAACGAAGTGACATTGTTTAAATTAATAGATATTTTAATTAAACAATACAAATATAGACGCGCGCTTCACAGTACATACAGGAATGTTTTTTAATTGAATTTATTAAGACATCGCTTGATCTCGATGAATCTAGAGTTGTCAATTTAAGCGTCTCATCGTAATTAAAATAGGAGCATAACTTGGGAACGGGAGCTTAGTTTATGTAGCTACATATAAATATTGAAACACAGACACATATAGGTACCTACCTAATTACCGAGACCTTATTTTTATAACAACGAAGAACATTTTTTAGTACTACGCTTTGACCTTGGATTAGGTTAGGTAGATAGTAAAATGTTTTTTAACAAAATATTTTCGTTGTCACGCTAAAATGATGATTTTTCTTCATAAAGGTGCGTTTTTGGGGGTCTTTTTCACACTACCCTATCGTGTTACAGCTTTCATTCTATGACACTATAGGGGTTGAACTTTTGAAGGGTGGATAAGCTAGTAAGCTCAAGTGCCAAAAATTAAGTTGTTTAAAAAAAAACAAAAAAAAAAACTTTTTATTTTTGTATAATTCATACGGTATTATATAAACCAAGATTAGAAGTAGGTAAAATAAAAATACATTATCTAACCAAACCCAACCAAGTCAAGCTTACTTTTGTTTTACAGTATAATTACAGTATAAGCCAATACATTTAGTTTCGTCGCAACATGATTGACGTAATCTTAAGGTATTTATCTACCTATATAGAAAAAAATTCGCATACGAATACGAATATATTAATATTTTTTGCTGATATTTCCGTAAATGTATAGGTATATTATATTATTTCATGGCAATAGACAGCACAGATTTTTTAAAATATAAATCTAAATCAAATATTTCATCACAATAGGTGAGGGGAGTACTTGCGAAAACGGCGCTGTATAAATTAACCAACTATTATTATTATTATTAATATTACCTATCCATAATTATTATTATCTAAATATACCTATACATATAGTATGCGTATAGTGGTCACTTGAGTGAAATATATAAATATAAGGTGATATTTTATAGGTATAATGCCACTGCTGAGTGGACTAAGATGTTTGGTAATCAGATTTTGGAAACAATGGTTTGAATCTCTATTTAGCTAGTTAGTATTCGGTTATTCGTTGTCGGAAAAGTAAATTTCGTTTAAAGATAATTAGTATTGAAAAATTTTTATGAATCAAGTATTATCATAAACAAATAGGTATAACTTTATACTAGTACCTACCTACTAGCCGTACGCCCATGAAAAAACATGGTAATTTAGTGGGCGTGTCACGGTTGCCTGTTGCCCGAACCATTGCGTGCTGCGTGCTGATTGCGTGCCACACTGTAATTATCTAATGTTTTAATTCAAGTAATTTACAGACTTACAGTTTACAATTTACAGATTTACAAACAGCAAACCGACGGACAGGTGGACAGACAGGTAAACAAACTAGATTTGGATTACGTATTAACTTGACTCATATTTGAGTGAAATAAATAACATTTAAATATGTAAAATATATCGCACATTCTAGAACAACTCAAAATAACATAATTTGATCATTGCTGTTCTTAGGAGGGTTCGGTTTGTCTAATTGGGTAAGCAATTTTTGAAAGAGTAGTACGAAAACACTGGCAATGACTACACAGCGACTATCATTGGCAGCGGTGCGACATTGCTTTATCCAAGTGATGGGTTTATATGTGAATCATCATCATCATTCTTGGCCTACAACTCTTGGTGGGTCTTGGCCTCCTCAATAATATGTGAATACTATGACATTAATTGCGCTAGGAATATTATAAGATGATTATACAATTTCAATTTATTTTCCTATAAAATCGTTATGTAGAGCTTATTTGATTACCCACTCGTATACGAACAGCATTTGACTGATAAAACTTTTGGCACATACCTCCCCGACATTTCCACCCTTTATTTGAAGACAGCGCAAGAAGTTTGTTGTATTTTCACCAACGACGACGTTCACCAAAATAATTTATTTATTTAATTTTGGCGCAAGGGCAGCCGCCGCCCGTGGAGCTTCCCGCCTCTTTGGACAGAACAATCTCATCGCCAAGATTCAAATGAAAAAGCTAACTTCTGCTTTAAACTTTCTTAACGAGACTTGATTTAGGTACCCACTTTATCTGAATCAGTGGTGTTGGTTAGCTGCACACATACACATAGAGACTTATTCTTACTAAAGAAAAGTGGTTGACATAGAAAGGAAGACATTCTCAGTAGGACCAAAGTAGAAGATAGAGGTCACTAAAAAACAAAGTTTAAATTACAATATTCTGAGCACTTCAATCGAAGGAATGACAAGCGTCGAAATGAAAATGTGCGAGGTAAAATTGAACAGAGATGAAGTAAACCCCCTTTTTGGAGAAGGGGTTGTGAGACAGCGGAAGAATGCTCCCCTTGCTTTTATTTAAGACGCGATTAAAATGCAGTCAAAATATTTATTCTTGTAAAATTAAGTAGATACCCTAGTAAACAAAACGTATTTTTTTAACTATTTTAATTTTTGTTTTAAACCGATTCTCTTCGAGTAAAACATATTTTTATTATAAAGCGCCGCTTATTTACGAAGACATTATACTTTTTAAGAGTATTTACTTTGACTTTTTCATAATTGTTTCAAAATTAACAAGTTTGTGGCATTTTTTTAAAGAAATTTACATTAGCTCGTGTCTACATATCTTGGTGGTCTCTGGTATGTAGATTTAAATGTAGATTTAAAGCATATCTTTCTACTATTTTCACATTAAGAAGATCGAGTTGCACATAAATGAAATGAGGATGTTAGTGTTGAGATGAGGCATGTTTTCGGAGTATGGGGGCGAGAGAGCCATGGGAAGAGGGGAGGATACCCATTGTTTTCGCGGTGTCCCAAAAAGTAATTGTGCAAAATTTGGAACGAAAATTAAGAAGGAGAGGAGGATTTCTTAAAGAATAATTGTGTGAAATTTTGTTTTTTAGAATCGGTCGAAGGATGTAGGATTTTATGCATAAAAAACAAACACCAAAATTGGTCAATCAGTTATGCGTATAATACCTTATTGAAATTTTCAAATAATTATCCCACCAATTTAATGACTTAAGTGTATAAATACCTATAGCTAAAGGTATAGACTGTCACGACGTGACATATTGTTTTTGCATCGTTTGTTGACATAAAATTTATTACGTATTTGGTAATCGGGATGGCCTGCAATATTTGATTTAATTTACCATAAAATATTTCGCAATTTAAAAACACGTTTTATCATGACGAAGAAGCCTACTTGAATAATTAGAAACGTGAAGACAAAATAATGAATGGTACAAATGAAAACATAACTTCCTTCACAGTCTGACACTTGGGCCTGAATCCAGAATCAATATTCAGATGATTTAAGGGTACGCCTTAAAAGTGTCATTTTGTACTGAAAATTACGCTTTTAAGGTGCACCTTAATCTTTCAATCATCTAAATATTGACTTGCTTAAAATAAAAGATAAGCCACGTTATTTTCATAAATTCTTTTTTATTTTCGGAAAATATATACCGAAAAAATAAATACAAATATCACACGAGAGGAAAGACTCCTACCGACAATTAGCTGACATTTTCTGGGAAGCACATCCGGATTCGAGCAAACACTTCCGGCGGAACTGTCGGGGATCTGGATTGCCGTGTGCCGGGCCGGAATTGATGTTTACCGGGTAACGAGCGCCCCACAGGGCCGCCTCAACAATTTAATCTGGCCCGCCCGCACCGGGAGGGGACAATTATGCAGAGGTA
Source organism: Agrypnia vestita (assembly GCA_016648135.1). Classification (NCBI taxonomy): domain Eukaryota; kingdom Metazoa; phylum Arthropoda; class Insecta; order Trichoptera; family Phryganeidae; genus Agrypnia; species Agrypnia vestita. The sequence continues at coordinate 181,586 of JADDOH010001008.1, read as the reverse complement.
GGAAAATAAAGGCCGGGGAAGAGTACCTAGATATATTTATATATATCTGCAGGCTTTAGTTTTGCTCGGAATTCGTAGCGTCGACTGGAAGGGATAATTTATTTGTTATATTCATCATTCATTTTTCATTACAAAAGTTTATTATTATTGCTCAGTTTGGCTACATAAATTGTAGAATTTGAAATAATATGATATCATAACGTTACTTAGTACCATAGTATAATTTATAAATATTATTTTATATGCACGAATACTTCTTATTGCAAATATTTTATTTAAACACTTTTTTTGGAAAGTTTGTAATGAAAAATGAATGATGATTATACACATTTTTTTAATTTTAAGTTTGTTTTACACTCCTTCAAAGTTCTGGCTTCAAAAACACTTTTAAATTTATTTACTTAAAAAAAACAATATCGTTATCTACTGACTTGGATTAACTAACGCTACTAAACTAACCAACGCTTGGAACTAAACACGTAGAATTCAGTAAAAATTCTAGGATAGTTACATTATATTTATACTACATATATACATATAGATACTATACAAATAATTATCTACAGCGCTCATAATATTATTTTTCATTGTCATTTTCATTATTTGCTTTTCTAATGTGTAGTATTTATTCAGAATATTTTGAAAACTTACGTCCAAATTTTTCAGAACAGAACTAGATTTTTGTCACAGGGACATCATTAATCAATCAATGTATATTATAGATGTCTCACAGAGACGAAACTGTATTTAGCCAGCCGTACTATAGGTCGTAAGCCCTTTGTACACCCAAAAGACCTCTATACCTACTTTCCCATAAAAATACAATTTCGTCTCTGTGAGACTTCTATTATATACATTGATTGATTAATGATGTCCCTGTGACAATAATCCAGTTCTGTTCCGAAAAATTTGGATAGGTATACTAAAAATATTCTGAATGAAAATACTGGTAAAAAAGGTGTTAAATAAAAAATTCTAACAATATTTCTGGCGAATCCTAGTGTAATGCTAGTAATTCGTAAGAATTTCACACAGATAAAGTATATTGCTAACAAAAACTCTAAAATCAATATAGATGTCTCATTAGCGACATCTGTGGTCATTTAAGAGGAATGAAAAAGCTTTGGTGTCGGCCGCGCTAAGGATTGTTACTCATATGTGAAACGTGGTGTATAATTTAAATATATATTGGTACAACTCCCAACAATTAGTAGACATGGTATTCTATCATGGATGGAAATGGCGAACGTTACATTGTGTAAAGTGATCACTTAAGCCAGCCGTACGATAAGTCGCAAGTCCTACGTACACCCAAAATACTTCTATACCTACTTTCCCATAAAAGTACAGTTTCGTCTCTGTGAGACATCTATAATGTACATTGATGTATTATTTATTATCGTCATGATCACTGGCAGTCGACCTTTGTAGAGGAAGACTGTCCTGCTTTAAAATCAATATTCAAACAAGTACCATAACTCAGGGATAATTTTGTTTTTTACCCTCCTTATACAGACCTTTTATACAGATATGCTCATATTTTCAAAAATATGAATACTTGAATACTTTTCGTTCATGATCAAATGTGAATATTTATTTGAAAACTCGCTTTTGAATTTCGCCCAGCAGTTATATTTGAGTTGCAGGTCTGTGAATTGTCTAACCAAAGCCATCTAATCTTCTCTCTGTTGATGTGATATTTTGTGTAGGTACCAAAAGTTAGGTCAAAATTTACTTAATTAAGTATTATTGTAGGTACTATGAAATGATATTTTACCTTTTATAGACCTAAATTAGTTAATAACTTTAAAAATAATCAATGTAGAAACCGGTGGTTACTTTATATTTATTTATTTAAAGTTTTCTAAACTTAAATTTCTAATAACTATGCTAAGAAGTATTAGTAGAAGTATACATAGGTAAAAATTGACATGCTATTAATACTTTTATTATTAATAATATAAATATCTATTCAATTTTAGTAATTTTACGTTAAACTTAACTCTTCAATTCTTATTAAATGAATGATTTTGAATTTCACTCTATTTTACTATACATCTACCTAATTAGTTATTAAGTATTAGTGTCTCAGAGATCTAGCGGTAAGACGCTTCCCTAGTGATTAAATGAAAGGTGGATATACAGACTAGACACAATATTTAATTATATATATTATAATGTACATAATTAACATAATCTATATAAATAAAAATGTAAATTTTCGTTTGTACAAAATCGCTAATCTTTAAAAATTCTTCACCGATTGCTTTGAAATTTTGGCACAACGTTATATTCAAATACGAGGATGTTTTTGTATAACTACTTTGTTTTTATATGCCTACTATTTATTTATATACATAAAAATGTAAATGTTTGATTGTCCAAAATCTTAGTTCTTCTAAAGTTCTTCAACTATTGCTTTGAAATTTTGACACAACCCGACGTTCCATTCGATTTCGCATACATTATTTAAATAAAAAGCGCCAGTACCTACCTTTATATTGATACTAGCTGTTTGCACCCGGCGTTGCATGGGTTAAGGAATAAGTTGAAAATAAATTTGTGGGGGGAAATAAAGATTTCGATTTGAACGGTATAGATTCGCATCGAAAATATATCAGGGGGAGGGGATAAAATATAAAAGAGGAGGGATAAAATGTCTCCTTTGTTACCCACCGGGTCCTAAAGAATAAGTTTGCAAATTTTGAGTCCGATCGGTTGAACGGTACAGATTAGCATCGAAAATATATTAGGGGAGGGAAGGGGTGAAAAAATAGGGGGGAAATGTCGCCTATCTTCCCGCGGGAAATAGGGTGATGATAAGTATGTCAGTTATTTAGTCATTAAAACTTAATAGTTTTTTACTGAAATATGCGGTACCTTCAGCTATTATATAAGTGATGTTAGGCTATTAAATTTAAAAATAAAGTGTGCTTCCATGAATAGTTTACTCTTACACTATCCGATATTAACTTTGCAGAGTTGTATGTACTTACATGTATTATATAAATAAATTCATTAAACGAGAATGCAATGGAAAATATCGCATTATTCATGACGGAATTTCAGAGAACTGAAAGATCCGCGAGTTTTCAAAGTACCTACATTTTGACCTATTTTCTCAGCGGCCAACACTTATTAACATTTCATACATGCATATATACATGCATAAATACATGCATATAATGATATTCTGGAAGACTGCCAGGGCGCGATGAACGGCGGAACTAAAATGTGTGGAAGATTCCCAATTCTTGCATACATATGTACCTATAGTTAATTTTTTTGTTAAAATGATGTATGTCGGAATAACTAGGGAACAATTTCTGTGTAATGTGAAACATATTCCGAGGGCCATATAATGTTACGAAAACTTGTTAAATTTATCATTAAAATAATAATTCGAAACTGTGGTATTTTGAACTAAATATATAATATATATATATATATATATATATATATATTATATATATATAGTTTATATAATTTTTCTATTTTCTGTAATGAATGTAACGGATGAGCAAATTTCTTTTGACACAAACTCTCTTATCTTTTACACAATAATACTAATGTAATTTCTGAAATAACTTAAAAATTAATTTTAAAAAGTAGGTATATATATATTTTTTATAGTTACTCTAGGTATACGCTTTGAATAAATAAATAACAATAAAGTAAATAGAAACCACGTACTATATTGGACCTGAAGGTACTGAGTGAATAAGGAAAAAATATATTATTATTATTATTTATTTCTTACGAGTGCGAGTCCTCGCTACATACACGACTAGGTACGGCTGCATCGTTTACACCTGCCCTGAGGCGGCCCTGGAACAATCAATACATTCGTTCTGATAAAATAAAATCAATATAGATTAATTTTATATCAATAGATTTCATACATATTTTTATGTCTGTATGTGTAAAATTCGTTGACATACGAATGAGTATCGACATGAGCACAGAAAATATATAAATACCTAATAGCTTTATTTGTAGATGGGTTTTCGCGTAAGTGTAAATTGAAATCGTGCCTAAATATGAAAGCGAGAACTATCGGCAAGTGAAAATAAAATACAGGAATATATTTTTATTTCTCTGGACAAAAAATAATAAAGTAAAGATTTTTCTACATGTGATTTAATATAATAAATTGAATGAAAGAAAGAAATTCAGGAATAGTAGATTGTCTAATATAAGGGAAATAAGACGTGTTCAATCACAATTTTAACTTGGTACAGGCAATGATATAATAAACTGTAGATACGTTACAAGCGTAAAATCCTGGCAACTTAAAAGTAAGGTAATTGCCTTACTTGCATTCGTTGTCAAACGGACCTTCTTTGTGATCGGGCGCGACGCTACGCCGTAAACAAAAAGTCCTGGGGAAAAAGGAACAGAGTATCGCAGACTATTGTAAGAATGAGTATGTTATTTTAGTCACTATTACTTCAAATTACCTGATTTTTATGTCTACACGCAGAGCGTTTGTGAAATAAGAATGCCGCGATTTGTTGTCTCTTTCGATGCAATATTTGCTGCATATCTATGAAAGCCGGCTAGTATGGGAAAAATGTGTCTGTATTATAAAACGTCAATGGGTACAGGGGTTTTCACCAAATAAATAACCTTTTCTATTATCGAGACATGACGGTGAACTGAAATAGGTAGTGCACACATTGCCTAACTCACTCGCACACTATTGTTTAATTTTATAATTATTAAGTATGCTACTACTTCAAATTTAACAAAACTTTCCTGGTGTATCTACTTATTTGTACAGACTGAACACGTAACCATACCATTTTTAAAACATCTAATCGGTACACTAAAATTAATGTAGGTAGGTACCTATTAAATATTTGTTCTAACGTGCACGTTAAAAATTTGGACACCCAATTTCGACACCAAATATTAAAAAACGCCTTTGTATCAATAGGTGCAATTTATTTATTTCATATACCTACCTAAGCTTGCGTATAATTTAAAGCTCTTGTTTCCGACGGCCAATTGTTAGGTATTTTCATTCTGTTCATAAAACTTTTGATCATGATTTATTATTATTGTACCTTAACATTAACAAGAGAGTCAAGTTAGCTTAATCAACCAACAAGGTTACATAAAAACAAAATATTTGATTCTTTCTGAGAAACGGGAAAAAATCTGAAAAAGTTCCGGAATTGTAACTCGTTGGTAACCAAATATTCTTCAATATAGATACAAATATTTTTTAACTGTATGTTTGACTAATTAATTCATGTATAGGTACCTATTTCATTATTTTTTATCGTATATACCTACCTACTTCTCACTAAAACGCGTTATCTTTAGAAATTTAAAATGTTACTTAACATATCATTTACGTAGCAGATATCAAATAGGTATGTCTATATTTCTAAGATTCAAGTTCGTAAACACGATGGTAGATAGGTACACAATAATATTTGTAATTTTATCTTTAGAAGTGTTGAGTAACCAATTTTTAAGAACGAATCTTTCTTAATTAATTAAAAACGTATTATTTGTATTTATTTCGATAAATAATTAGCTCAGTAATTTATGTATTTAATTAAAATAAATTTTTGTTCATAATTAACCAAGGTTGGTAAATTAAGTACTTACCTGAGGATGGGTAAGCAGATAAGTGCACGATTGTTATTGAGCCTCGCGGGCGAGACACCTGTGTGGGTACTAACAAAGCTCAACAATAAAGAATAAAGTTCATTGCCCATAGAAAAAAAATACTGCTATTTCACTTATCGTAATCACTAATTATTTCCAAGTTATGTTACCTACTTACGACAAAAAAAGTTGATTCTTGTTTTTTAAGTGCTTCGAGGCGCTAAGAGAAACCGTTGACGATCGTGAAATTGCAAAAATATGTTAAGAGTATATCCAATGATCAAAAGTCTTGTTTAATGACTGCAAGCAGATTGTAACGCGCATACAATAATATCATCAGCATTCCTTGATGCCTTAGAAGGGGTGATGCCAGCGCGTTATGTGATTTTGTGTATCACGTTTAATATATTTTTAAATTCCCGTAAAACGGAAAACAAATATTTTATTTTTTATTAAAAAAAGCGTTTTATTGTGAACTTGCAATTGTCCATGAATTAATTAGAAATGCATGCAGAAAAAATCTGTCTATTGATATATATTTGAAAATGGATTTGGTATTGCTAATCCTTGAAAAATAAATTTTCTGAAGTTTTCCTGTAGGTAGGAATATCGTTCTTACTTATTTTATTAATTTTTAAAAATTTTTAAATACTTTTTATAACATAAAAATTCTTTTCACGTTTGAATATTGTAACATCTATGCGGGTAAGTAGATGTATTCACATAATTTGATTCGATATTATTAAACATCAATAAAATTACCTCAAAAATAATCATATAGGTACCTTACTTATCAGCATAAAAAGATTACTTAGCTCATCATTTAGAGCTTAACCGAATTGTTTTATGTCAGATGTCTCAGAAATGAATCACCCACTTTGTATATGTATATTTGGTGTGCAATTCGTTTAATAAACAGTTAAGGCTGGCGTATAATTTTACCACCTTTTTCATAGACGATGAAATAAATACTTGCCGTTAATTAATTATTATGCGGCAATTGGACGTACGTACTGAAAAAAATCACTGGGTGGTCTATGGAATTGTTTTTTAGTAGTACCTAGATATTTACTTACAGTAATGTTAATATAAGTAGGTACCTATCTATATAATTTTAAGGAGAAATAATAATAGAACGTCACCTACTTCTATCTACTCGCATCCACGCTCTATTTTCCCCGGGATGACCAGTTTTAAGGTACATTTATGATGTTGGTTTATACATATTTTGCTGTGCTACTTAGGTAAGTACCTACTTATCTAACACAACAGCTGTAATTTAAACTAGTTGACATAATAGTTATTTTTAAATATTTGTTTAAATTATCGACATGGTCAATAGACGTCATTATAGATTAAAAAATGAGATTTTCCAATTTTTTATGCTGGATGTTTTTGTTGTTGCTGTAAAATTCTTTATCCACATTTATTAGACTGGATGGCAAACCACGATAAGGTTCTGAAAATTTGCTAAAAAAACAGATAAAATTATGTTGTAGAAAATTTTATTTTGATACCTACAAGTTATTTCAAAATAATTAAATATCTACGGCTCGTTTTTTTCCTAACGTGTGACACATCTTACGTTGATTATGAATATTATACCTATTTTTAATAAAATTATGTTCATATTTTATCTACCTACTTATTATTAGGTAGATAGGTATTTCGTGAAGTAGCGACCTATTTATTACATACCTAGGTACACTATATTATGCTGTATTAAATTATAAATAATATTTTTATTTATAAGGACTGGTAATTGAATTGTATACCTGATGAATATCGTATCTATTATTAAAAAAGTTTTTCAAAATTCCTTTAGTACCACACACATTTTTTAAATTTGATTTAGATAATCGAAATAAAGGTATAGATAGGTAGGTATATATCAAAAATGACAACCTTTGTAATTCTGGGGCGCTATGAAATTTCTTCCAAGCTCGAAAACAGCACTGAATTGGTTTAAAAATAGTGTTTTCTGTGATCGCCAAAAGGTTGAACACCCGAGTCTGTAAGGAATCCCGGCGCGCTTTATCTAAAGCCGTCCATTTCCTCTGATTGCCGCCATTTCTGTGCCCGTCGGCCGTCGGCGGGGCCGTGCGCATGCCCCAACATGGCCGCCGCCGCCGTCCCGCTCGCGCCCGCGCGGCGCGGCGCCGTCTCGCTCCGATAACTGGCGACTGAATGGACGGCCGACTGCGCGCGCACTCAATGTCAAATCAATTCTCGGCCGAGTACTTCAGTTCGCCACCTGCGACATATTCAATTCCGCCGGAGTTGGAAAACTTTCCAAATAAAATAAAAAATTGGCCGTATTGAAATGGAAATTGCCTGCGTGCCAACGGAAAATATATTTTATTTAATAAAACAGTCAAAATCGTATGCAATATTTTTTGATATGCAATTAATACATACGTTCTTGTATAAAGATTACTAGCCTTACACCCGGGAAATAATAATTGCAGTATTTTTAAGCTGAAATTTGTTCATTTAAATTGACTTTATACTGTTAAACCTAAAACTAAACATGATAAAATAATAATATGAACATGTCAAAACCGTATAATTTGGTGTGGCGGCCATTGCGTGTTGTCTGATGTCTGCCGCCCGCTGATTGCGTGTTACACTCCAATTATCTAAGGTTTTAATTCCAGGATAATCAAGTCACTGACGTTGCGCACTGACAGACAGACAACGAAATTATTATATTTAGATTCTGTCATTTGCACGTCACGCTTTTAATAATGGCCTGCGATTTGTAGGTAGGTACGTAATATATTTTCTGTGTATAGTTTTCTGGGATATTCTGCCGTGTATATGTGACCTCTCTGGCCGACGTTTCGGATCCCATTGCAGGGCCCATTATCAGGGCTGATGATGAACCCTGTGAATGGTACCCACCGCTTGATGATGAACCCTGCAATGGGATCCGAAACGTCGGCCAGAGAGGTCATATATACACGGCAGAAAATCCCAGAAAACAATACACAGAAGATTCTGAACGGCCGTGAAAACCTGAGAACATTTTTGACGTACTACCTATAGGTATGCCGAATAAAATAATTTTAAAATTTTCCGCCTCTTTGTCACGTAACTGTATATGAAAAACATATCCCTGTTATCCAAATGTGAAATAAATAAATCCAGTAGCTTTGCGTATCCAGCCGAAATAGATATTTTCTATTTTCAGTACAATATCAGTACAATAGTACCTACCGTAGCCAAATTTTTTTAGCAAATTTTTCAACACACCTGTAAAATTTATCATATTATGTGCGAGAAGTTCTCCAGTGTTTCAAACAATACAATATATGAATTAAATATAGATATAAATCTTAAGGCTTAGCTAAATTACCTATATTGTGTCAATCTTATAATATTATGTATACGGAGATATTACCTGCGATTGCTGGTATGTACCTAGTGTTTATCGAACCTAAGAGATTTCCGATGAGAATCAGGCACCTGCTTTTCATCACATCAATTTTTTAATTAGGTACCTACTTGCGTATCTACATTTCGTTACTCCGCCCTTACCTACCAGTTTTATTAAATAAAATTAAAAATACGCTCACGCAAAACCAATCGAGAGACTCTTCATTTCCTTTCCCATGACATGGGCGACGTCGCCGTGGAGACAATGTGGCGAGATTCAGGTACCTACCTATCGAATTTCCATATTTTTTCGATACGCCTCACAAACGCGTGATTGTAACATTCCAGTCACGTAACTGAATTACTGGCTCGACTAGAGTTTCGGGAGATGGGTGGAGTCGGTTCGCGTGAGAGAAGGAACCGAGCTCCGGAACGACCGCCACCTACGGGCATATGGGAATTACCTCCACCGAAAAATTTGCATATTTTATGATAACACGTATTTTTTCGTTCTTTTTCGCCGGGCGAGTCGGCATCAAAAGCCCGAGAGTGGGGAAGTATGTAAGATCGATATCGGATCAATTTCTTTTCCCAATCAAGTCTTGCGCGCGATTAGGGCCCGGTATTGATTTGCGCGTCAGCGCCTTTATCTTTATCGTAATGATTTTCGCAGCACTGTTAACGACCAGGTTTCGAGAGGCCAAATTGAAAATCATCGTTATTTATTCAGAATTGATGATTTTTATGGGATAGCGTGGACTTAATCGAAAACATTAGTTACACGGTTTACAAATTGAACGGCGTAAATGTATTTTGAACGTTTTATTTATTTACTGAATTTAAAAATCTCCGACAATCAAATAAATTAGCTAGAGTGAGCAGTGTAGAATAGAGGCACCTACCTATATACATTTTATATTTTATATTTGGAAATGACCAAATTATTTGCTAGGTATCTACTGATATTTAAATTACTTTATGCATATGTAAGAATATAATTTTTATTAATTCGAAATAATAAAAGTCGAAATGAAAAAAAAAACACTTTCACAATTTCACATCTTTAAAAATCAAAAAATTAAAATCTTTTAATTTATATGGAAATTTCATATCGCAAAAAAAGAAGATTAGTTATACTATTAGGTTTTATAAAAATATGGAATTCCGAATAATTTATTATCCTTTGTGAAACTCTTGTAATTTATTTCTTGAATATTTTTTTCCTAATTCCGTAACTCAATCCTGTAACCACAAAATATATGTAAGGAAGTTTTAAGATAAATTTATAATGAAGTGGGAATAAATATTTTGAGAAAATGCCTCAATTGATAATGAAATTTTAAAGAAGCTTGAAATATTGCAAACTTTCAAACACAGTATGTATTTAAATTTGTGAATTTTATATTTTGATTCATATAGGTATCGATTGAAAGTCCCATACATGATCGTGGATATAATGTAGAAGGTGCGGGTCTATAGTCTCCGGCCCGGAGGAATATAATATATCTGACAATTTATTACATTTAATGTACAGATAGTTTGCGATGCTGAAAGGATTCAAAATATTGTGGTGCACTCCGAGTCAAATTTGGGTATCCAATCATCTCTGAATTGAAGCAGTAATGATCGAAACGCCTTGCAACGGGATGTAATATACCCGTAAATAAGATTTTGAAAGAATCCTTTATGAATGCGAGCGAAATAAAAATATATGATCAACCGAGCGCGTCTCGAGAAATTTGACGGTTCGAGAGTGTTACAAGATGGACACTTGAAATCCCGGTCATTTTTGGTTCAGATGCTGATCGTGATAAGTGGAGAAACAAAGTGTATATCCCGGAATTGTAATAATATTTTTACCATAAACCTTTCAATTTTTTCCTGCGCTTATAAGAAAGCTGTAAAATAAATTCGGATCGTGTTGATATGATTTGTTTCCCTTGTTTCAGAAAATGACTTGCGTGCTTTGTTGGGATTGTGTGGAGCTTGTATACAAGCCTCCGTGAATCGGAGATTCCGGTAAGTGAAATTCAATTTACTTGGGTTTATTTATTTGTATCATTTATGTTTATGCGTTCCTATTCTGAACCGTGCCTTTGAACGGATTTCATAAATAAACTAATGAATTTGTTTGTTTAAATCAAATCATGCGGTGTGTATTAGGTAACCTACCACAAAATAATATATGTAATTACATATTCACCGACCTACTTATAACAATTTTATCAAACGTATTTTTTCTGCGTATTGTACTGTACTGCATTTTCAATACGCAAAAGAAAGAAATAGGTTCTTACTATTTTCCTATTTCTTTCCTTAGTATTTAATTCATTGGTGATGTAACAGTTTTCGTGAACTTTTACTTCACGCAGCTTATAGTTTTCGATAAAAGCCCATATTTACCGCATTATTTAATGATTATTTTCTGTCTTCTCTTTCTCTTCTTAATATGTTATTAATAAGGTTGCTGTAATTTTTCATTATGTGTTCGGTCTTTTAAGGTAAGTACTTTTTCTCATTAATAATATTTTGAATTTATTAGGTTCGGTTATTATTTCTCCTTTTGACAGAATTATTAATAATCAAACTATATATATGGTGCGTACCTACATATTTACTTTCTACCAAACACGTGTAAGTAGTAGATAAGTAGATATTTATTGACTTAACATGCAGCAAAATGACGACGAACATTTTTTCACTCAATTTCTTATTTAAAATAATATCATAGTACTATATTATTCCCTATCTTTTTCCTGTATTCTTGTTAGTCCAACATTTTTCCAATTCTTATTTGATCACCTGTCTCTGTTTTCTTAAATTCTTTCCATAATATTATTTATTCTTTAGGTAGCTATAATTTTTTATTACGTGTACGATTCATTTTTTTTGTTTTTCAGCCTGTTAAATAATATTTAAGTCCTATTATTATTATGTAAACAGTTTATTTTTACATGTATATATAATACTTATTACAGGAAGAAAAAATATAGATAGTCTAGATACATATGTACCTATAAATTGGTATGCATACAATAGTTTTATGAATCGCTTCTGTAGAAATTCTGCACATTTTTGATAATGAAAATGAACGATTATAAATGTTGAATAAATGATAATAATTTCACTATACTCGTATTAAAAGAATATTCATTTCATGAGATTTAACACATCTTCGTATAGAGTTGTTATTTTCAAAAACGTTCAGTAAAGTTTGGTAAATTATTCATATGAATATCGATAATAGGTAGATAGTATCTACAGGTTTTAAAAATGTATATTTTATAAACGAAGATAACTAGATATTTAATATAAATTTTTAACTTATGTCAGTATAAGAAGACGTCGAAAATAATGTTCCATCCTCTTAAGCAACTTATTTCTCCAATTAATTTTAGATGGATGCAAATAAATATGTTAATTAAATTATTCGTTTTCGACGAAAAATTCTCTGGTATTATTTACAAATTTACAAGTTAAGAAATACTAACCACTAATACACAGCCATGTTTTTCAGGTTGTAAGTCTCATCGAAACTGTTAACCAATTAAGTCGTTTTTTTTTTATAAAAATCAGAAATAATAATTGAATTACCACTTTCATTTTTAAACTATTATTAAGGGTGATTTATAAATAAGCGAATTGAATCGGATATCGATTATTAAAAATATATTTATACTTATATAAATACTGGAAAATTGAATAATTACTTCTGGTGAAAATCACGGGATATAATTATTAAAATAGTATAATAAATGTCAAGACCGTGTAGTTTGATGGCGCGACACTTGAATATAGCCTGAGCCGCGCTATAATCGCGGCCCATGTACCTCTCGAAAGAATTTCTAAATATTTTATCATCAAGTTATAAATACATATTTTGAAATGTAGGTACTGCGATATCTGACACAAAATATTGAATGAATTGTAATCTTCCAGTTCTTCTTGGCACAATTTATAGGACAGGCAAAACTATTTTCATGCAGTAATGATTTATCTAGACCGCGGTGCAGAACCTGTAAAATTGTCGGCTTATTATAGATAATATTTCCACCCTGTGCGCGTTTGTACCATGTTCCCCTTCGACCTATTTCGCTGCTGTAAAAATTCTGATGCCTACTTTAAAAATACTTTTTATTTCCATTCCATGATGAAGTAAGTGCCAAGATGCATTTTTATCCGTTCGTCCAATTAGTTATCAGAAATCGTCGGTCCATTAGTTCAACAACATTGGAGTAAATTCGGACGAAATGGAGTCATGGGGCAAAACGTAAAATAAAATTTTCTGAATTTAAGTAGGGTAGATACAATTACTGAAGCTTCTAATGGTGGTTAGGATTTATGTGTGAAGAAATGTAAAAAAATATTTATAGAATTTTTATCATTGAGTTTGCTTCCCGGTTTTTTTTCAACATTTGCAAATGTTCACTAGTCTTTTGACTTAGACTCTAATTGTTAGACTTGATTTACGTTATTTATAACCAGATATTTTAACCCATACTACACTAGCAGCTGCCAAATCACTTTATATTTGAGTACCATCAAAATCCTAACCAAGTTTTGTATTTAAATACTTATTATTGTTATATTTAATTTGATAAAGTTGTTTTGAAATTTCAGAATAATACTTCTTAATAATTTCAAAATTACTTCGTAGCAACATCAAATGGATATTAATAGTAGAAAAACGAACCCATAAAAACGAAGTTTTTATTATACTCCCTTTCTCATTTACTAGTGGAAACTGGTTTGGCGCTTAACCTACGCGTTGGGCTTCGGTCGGGCGACGCTACGAAAGGGAGTAATAAAAATTTTCTAAAAATCCGAAATTAACTATAATCGCGTTTAGTGTCCACCAGATGCGTCGAAATATTTTCATACAACTGAGTAATTTGTATAAAAAACCATTAAAAATTTCTAAAAATCCAAAATTATAGTATAATTATTAATTATAATTATTAACGAAAATTTGATAGATCTTCTTGATCGTCGCCACGAGTCTGCTTGCAAAGTTGCAGCTTGATTGGATCACGGGAAAAGGGTTAAAAATCGATCCAAAGTTTTTGCGTCAAAGAAACAGACAGACGCCACGAGTAAAAATATCAGCAGTGGCATAAACAAAGTGTCTCTCTAATTATTTATACAAATTATTGATTTGTGCATTTTATCCTACCGTCCCCCTTTTCCCACGTCTCAAAGAATGACAGGATTGGGTATTGGTTTACCCCCCGTGTCATGTCAGTATCTACCATTTCACTATTTCATCCTCTTTATCTTCCGTAGAGCTAACGGAAGATGAGAGGTTTCCTTAGGAACCTAACTTTAGGCTTGAGATGTGAAATCATCTGAACTATTAAGGATATCCTCTGTGCCATTTTGATGTCCTTTAAATTAATTTAAAATATGATTGTTATTTTAATTTAAAATAAAATAAATTATTATTATCTATACCTGAAGATGACAGGAACTGCTTCTCTCAAAATTAAAATAGTAATTAATACCTAACACATATTGTGTTTACTTTGTAATACCCAAAGTTTAAATAAAAATCATATTTTAAATTAAAATATTGCGCCACGAAGTAACTGCCAAATCATTTATTCGTTAAAATTATTTTAATAAATTTGATTAAGAGCGATTTTTTTTAAAAATAGAATTTGAAGACAAGATGGTGTAGGTATAATTAATTAATTAATTTTTAATAGTAAATTTCAACCTAGCTCTCACTAATTGGGTGCGCAGGTATGTCGGTTCGGTATTACACTTTGCAATCATTTTTAATTTGTTGATCAACATATTCAGCGATATTATTTTTATTTTAAAATATATATAAAATGGTTGTTATATAAAATATTAAAAGATGACCGAAAATAACGTCTCTCATTTTCGATTTGCATTTAAATGACTCCTTATAATAATTTCATTGAATATTTTGTGTCCTATTAGATTAATACTATTGTATCTCATGTCAATTAATATTTGTTTATTAACATATCTATTTATTTAATGGCTTTGCAAGTTTATTGTTCTTCGTGTACATTTTATCCTTTATTTATAGCTTTATATATATGATTATGCCTTTGTGTATCACAAAGTGGTCTTCGTTTTTTTTCAAAAAAATATATTTTTTGTGTATTTTTTATTGTAATTATTAATTTTTAAATTACAACTCGTATATTCATTATCCTAGACTAGATTGTGGTCAGTAAAGGACTGTGAATAGTCGGTGATAGTAAATAATTTAATAAGTAAGTATGTATAATATACTTAAGGAATAAATTAACTTGTTTATCTTCTTATTGATCTTGCATTTGTTAAACCTAATTAAAAAATTCCATTTTACAAATTAACTATGTATTCATATTCAGTAAACACAAAAATAATAAAAAATAATATGAGATTTGCAGAAAAATACCACGTAAATAATATTTCACAAAATGGCTCCCATACCTCTCATCTACAAACCTAGAAATATCCCCAGACAGATTCGGTACTCTCCACTACTATATCCACGTGCTCATCTCTCCCTATTCCCAAAGGATGCTGCTGTACTCATCTTCGGTGGCTTATCCGCCGTATGCTCCAGACTATTTGTTTCATACGTGACCTCTGCTCGCCTGATGATATCTGAAAATTACCATCAATAATTTATATAGGCTTTCTATAAGGAGGGTTGCGGCTCGATTGCTAATATTTTGATATCGTCTGACGCATATCGAAGGAAAATCTTATAATATTTAGGGTTGTAAAGTATTTAGTACAGGTCCGTCAATCAACATCTTGATTTGTTTTATAAATATGTAGAGAAAGATTTTAAATTTACTCTAAACGCTGACAAATATTATTATATCGTGAGTTAGTTAGTATAAGTGTTATCTCAATGTAAGTATGTTTTTGTAGACGCTATAAAAAATATCGTGCAGAAGTTTGTTGGTCCCTAGATGCCAATATTTCTTTCATCTTGTTTTCTGTGGACAGCATGTAGAAACAAGAATGTCGAAACGACTACAATTCATTCTGAAACTTCCCTTCACCACTGATATGGGCCTACATACACACCTGTTATAATATCTTAAATATTATTTATGCACATATTTCAGCATTCATGGCTGTAGGTCCCCAAAGAACCATCTTGACATTGTAACACGTACAAATGTTCCTCGGGGATGGCCTACCTGAAAATGAGACAGTCCTACTTATTACTGTATCTAAAGACAGTATATATAGTAGGTACAGTTATTTTTCTAAGGTTTGCTCAAAAACAGCAGAATATACTCGTACGAAGATATTGACAAGGTTTAATCAAAAAATGAGGCAAAATATTTTTTCTAATTAAATATTATTAATGACTGCATTCCAAAGCGATGCGTAGTGATTGTGTTATCAACCTAACTTATGTATCCAAAAATAATTTAAAAATCTAAAAACTTTGCGGAACTTAAAAACTTAGGAAGTTTTTTAAAATTACCTAATAATAATGTCCAACCCCATTAACCTTATAGTCATAAACATAAAACATATTATAAATGTTAACTTGACAAGTAATTCAAAATATGATACATAATTAAATGGTAAACAATTTTTTAAATACGTAGACTCGTAGGTTTTCACGGCCGTCAAATGATAATATATAAATTATAAAATTCTTTATGAATATCATTATTTTACGATATGGTATAAAATATGTGAAATTTTGAAAAAACAGGTCTAAATTTTAAATAAATATCAAAGAGTTTTTGAGGTGTAAAAATAATCGTAATACCTATTTAAGAAATTTATAATCATTTAATAGAAAATTATCATACATTTTTTTTTTGTATTTAAAATATAAATAATTTTGGTCTTATTTTCCATGATCGTTGGTAATCAAGGTAAAAAAATAGATCGTTGGTAATCAAGGTAAAAAAATAGATGAAATATCATCAACTCCCAACTAAATTTAACCACAAGATCTATCCTAAAAATGATTCCAATAATTACTATCTTTAAGGTCATAAAATTTTTAAAATATTTATTAGGTAAGATATTACAATTTTTTTAATTTTAATTTTTTTTTTGGTAAGAAAAGATAATAATTTTATATTAAGGATTAGGTAGTTTTTTATCACCTTAATGAAAATTCAGAACGTATTGATTTTTTTCATTTAAATTATCATCCCATATTATGATTGGATAAGACTAGGAAAACATCTAACCTTGTGCAAGCGCTCGAGGATGCAGTCCAGTGGAAGCCACATATGCCATGTTTGGCAAATAACATCCCTTGATATGGGGTACTCGGAAACAAATAGCAAACATAAATATTCCCTATCGCTGGGGCCCAAGTGCAAGGGGCCCGCAGAAGTCATCTCCGGTTAGTGTCGGCCGCATTAAGGTAGACCAGGGGAGATTTGTGCACCTGAGAGGATTACCTACATAACTTATGTCAGTACTCCTGCCTACCTACACAATATCCACGATTTTATATATACCGATACCTATACATTGCAAAGCGTAAAGCTTACACTGCAAATATACAGCGATAGTAAAGCTTGGAGCGAGGTTTTACAATTATTTTTCACGAATATATGTCATAAAAAAATATTAAGTGTCTAGCTGCAACCCATCGAAAATAGTAAATTTTTTATGTTTGAATTTCAGCCTTCCATTAATTATAGTAATTAAATAGATTAATTTGTTATTAGTTACACATTAATTTGTTACAAAAAATCTTAATAAAAAAAATTGCATTATAGTAAGTAGGTATTAATCAACTATCAATCAACTAGCCCTTTCTTTTAATATAAATGACCAAAGATTTATAATTACTTAAATTCTACTTACTCTTATTAAGTTTTTCATAAAATTGCTAATTGAAATTTAACATCCACAACAAATAATATTATATATAGAGAAATTGTAGTAGGTATATATTTATGTTAGCCTATAAACAGCCACCGTCTTGGTTGATTGACGAATTGAATTGACGAACATTATTGATTGTTATAATTTTTATTATTTTTCCTTCGTCTTTCCTTTTTTATTTCGTTGATAGGTCCTGACTTTGGAATTACAAGGTATCAACTGACATATTTTTTTTGAATTGAAAATGATTTCTAGTGTAGAATTGGTAGTGATTCTATTTATGAGGTGAGTGTCTTATATGGAAGCGATCTTCTGTCGGACACTTTTAGTACTATCGTTAAATACATTGACATGACCGCCCAGTTCATTTAAAAGTAGCACACTACGCATTATAGTGTACCTATTTATTACATTCGTTCTGTATTTAGGGAAAATAATACATGGCTTCGATTACGCAAACAATTTTTATTATATTTTCAAATTATATATGAATAAAAAATTGAAAAATTTAGTATGTAAATCTAAGAGAAATGTACATCAAACGTAATTTTCTGGAGGCATTCCTGAGGCCCCGAGAATTCGGTGTGATTAAACGTAGTTAAGTATGATTTGGAGCAACGTATTTCGGGATGAAATGGTGCAAAGTTATCCCACTTTACCGGTACTTTTACTTGGCACGCTTATTTGTCATCTAATAAATACCGATGTGGCCAAAGTTGCAAGGCGTAGGGAGAAGAAGGGCGGCCAGCGGGTGGCGCGGGGTCGGCGGCGGAGTGGTCAGCCACCAGCTCCGAAATCCGAATAAAGTCGGAAATTTATATTTTTCTCCACGGCTTTGAGAATATGGCGGGATAAGCTCACTCCTTTGGAGACAACGAATGGACCGAAAGGGAGGAACGTGGGTACCTACTGACATGTAGGTACTGCATTACCAGAGATAAGGTGTTGACAGGGCGTATCCACGGCTGCCATTTTGATTTCATAACTACAGTAATGCAAATATTTAAAAATTAATTTTGTTGTTCAATATTTAAATAAGCATTATCAAAATATCATAAATAACCAGCTAAATTCAACAACCAGTCTTGTATTGAAAATATTTGTAATAATTTCCTATCGTTAATGTCATTTTACCATATCTTTCATCATGTTGATTTTTTATATTTAAATCTAGTTTATTTCTTTATTTATTATATTTCAATTGATATTTATTCATACTCTAGACAGGTAGGTACTGTAATTATAAGGTGAAAAAATATTTTGTAAACAAAAGATTATATTTATGAAATTAAAAAAGGTTATTTGATGTTTAATTTTTTGTCATCCTGAAGAAGAAGATGATGATTTTTAAAACCACTTGGTTTTAATAAATAAATAAACTCAAATGATTGAATACAATTTTTTTTGTTCAAATTTCTTCAAATATCTACGATGCTTTTGTAAAAAATATGCTTTAATTTCATCTAGATTGTTTTACAATTTATCTATAACTATTTATACGAGGCTTGATGCCTTACTTACTACTTGATGGCTTACTTATTCTTCCCCAGCCTTTTTCCTTCCACTGCTGGATGTAAGCCTCTTCCATTTTCCTGCACTCATCATTATTTTCCCCCTTCGCATCCAGGTTTTTCTTGCTGGACTATGTCATCAGACCACCTTTTGGGAGGTCTTCCGACGCTTCTATTTTTTGTCCAGGGCCTCCACTGTAGGATTCTGGATGCCCATCTAGTATCCTCCTGTCTGGTCCGCTGTCATTTTAATTTCGCAATACGGTCCATAATATCGGAAACTTTTGTTCGGCGTCTTATTTCTTCATTTCTGATTTTATCTCGCAGGCTCACGCCGAGAATCTGCCTTTCCGTGGCCCGCTGTGTATACTTTAATTTGTGTATGCTTTTTTCTGTTGGTGTTGCTGTTTCTAGGCGATATGCCAACATCGGTAGGATACACGTATCAAACATTTTTCTTTACAGGCATACTCGGATTTCTTTATTTTCAAACGAGTGTTCAATTTACCAAATGCTGCTCAGCCCAGACCTATTCTTCTTGGTACTTCTGCTGTTTGGTTTTCTTTCCCCAGCGTTATCTTATGTCCAAGGTACACATATTCGTCAACTGTTTCTATTTTCCAATTTTTTATTGTGGATTAATGTTTGGATGTGGTTAAAATTATTTTTTTTCGTATTTTCATTTCCAAACCCGTTGCTTTCGATGCTTCATGCAATTCCCTGGTAGTTTCCAATTCTCTTACATTTCAATCATTATATCATCTGAAAACCTGAGGTAGCTCAGATAGGTGCCGTTTATCTTCACTCCTTTATTTTCCCAATCTAGGTTTTTGAAAATGTCTTCCAAGTGTAAAGAGTTTTGGTGAGATAATATCACCTTGCTTTGTGTCTTGATGATAAAACATGAATATTTTATATATTTTGCAGGTTTTAGAAGTCCAAATTCGCATGAATGTTGTTACGGTGGTAAGCTTGTCAATATTTTTTTTTTTGGTTGATATTTGTTAAAAACTAAAATTCGGCTTACCTTTTGAACACACCACGTATTTTGGTTTCAATTTGAATATTGAGACTTTATTTATAAAAATGGATCACTTCTGTCCTTGCCGCAAAAATTTCAACTAATATCGAACCGCAAATTAGTGAAAATTATGATTAAAAGTTAGTTTATTTTTTAGGTATTTATATTAATCTAGAGTCCGGCTGCAAAGTGGTGCAGAGGCATCCTTGAAACTGCGTAACTCATAATGTACGTACGATACGATTTTGTGATCTCAATGCCCTTCATTGCTTCAGGAAAACGTGGGTTGGGTATGTATTCGACTTAAGAGCTTTGGCTTATTTTTAAGAAAGAAATATCGGCAGAGAGCTTATTATTGAATTGCGTAACCGGTAAAACGAGATTGCAGAAATAGAAATATTAAACTATTATTATAATATATTTTTAAAAATTGTATTCACAAACACCTTTCTTGTTTCATAAATAAATATTTAAAAAAAAGAGAAGTAGATATAGATTAGAAAGTTGAAATTCAAACCTACAGGTACTGATTATGTTTAAGTTTTGTTAATAAAATTCCATAAAGTATCATGTATCTTTAATATTTAATAACACATCTTCATGCAGAGACATGAACATTTACTTGATGAAAGCTCTGATATAATTTTTACCGGACCTTATCATCGTCATCAGCCATCCATTATGGATAAAAGAAAAAAGAAAGGAAAGTACTCGGAAAGAAGGTCTTCTCATAAGTTTTTGGCGCAATTTTTTAGTTGCCTCGTACTGCTCCGATATCATTAAGTATTATACTAAAAACTATGTTGGATAGCCTCTTAAACTAAACTGTATAAATTATATTATGCCATTGACATTTTAAAGCTTAATTGGTTTAAAATTAATAAGGGATGTCACCTAACAAAGCATAATCAATATACAAAATTCTATAAGAGGTATGTTATTTTCAGATTTTATTTAAAGTTTTTTCTTTTTAATACAATATTTTGTAATCAACATATTTTTAAATTTCATGTAAAAAATCCTTAAACGTACCTCTTCTTCTTCTTCCTTGCACTTTCGAGCTTATTGCCTAGGTAGGCTGTTGGGATCGGCTCTTATCATTCTCAGGTTATATACATCATCTTCGGTTCTGGGTATCGCTTTCATCCAGGTCGTTTCTCCGTAATATTTTGAAGCATTGAGTCATACAAGAGTTCTTTGGTCTTCCTCTGGATTAAACCATAAACGTACCTTAATCTAATAATTTCAATTAGATGCTTTTGTGGTTTTGTGATCCGAAATTAGGTATATCGTATTGTGACATTTTGAGGTGTAATCAGAACCAATCAAAACACGTTTTCATAATTAATTAATGTTTTTTGTCTTATATGTATCTAAAGCTTTTTTAATAAAAATATATTAAATATAAAAAATATTACACACAGACAAATAAAAAAAAGTTATTTCAGTCGAGCACATTTAAGTTCTATTAGAATAATCATCTACAAAAATTATCACAAATATTCTAGCTTAATTATGTACTAAAATTAATTCGAATATTAGGTATTATTTAGATATTGAGACATTTGCAAAATTTTCAGTAATTTGATACGTAAGTATGTTTTAAATTGAAAGCATATCTACCGCTTTCAACATCAGAGATATCGATATCCCAAAACTACTCATAAATTTAATTTAGCAACTTAATTAATACAAAATAATTACGACAAAATCTGCATGGAATTTCCTTAGATCGTGTATATCTTCCACAAACCTAACGCACGCTATTGGTTTGTCATTTAGTCATATAATTTGTAAAAAATAAAAAGGCAATAATTATATCTTCATATTCTTTTATGTATTGAATGACCGATCCTTTACAAATATTAGATAGACCTCGTTAGAAAAATTCCTTCCTGCAAGAATTAAGTAGATTTTATCTTAGTATTATATTTTATATATAATAAAGTATCTATATTTTAACCTTTTTCTCTCGGCTTAGAGATAAGTTTGTATTAACATGTATCGCAATTTTTTATAATTTTAATCAAATGTATAATTGACATTCTTTATTTTAGTTCTATTTCTACCTAGCTAGGTATCTTTATAATTGTTTAGAAAAAAATGTAGAAAAATAATATAATTTACAATACTTACAAAAAATATTATGAATTACAAAAGTGGCTTTACGAAGCAGATCGATTTGGTCTAGGTTAATGGTGTAAGTGAACTTAAAAATTTATAACCATTCCATTTTGTCAAAAAAAAAAACACATTTTTAATTTTATTTTACTAAAAATAATATTATTTTGAAATGCTGCTAACTTCAAAACATAATACTTAAGAAAACAAATAAACTGCTGAATGAAATAATTATAAACATAAATCTAACTAATATCAAGTAGGTACCTACCTAATTTATTTTTCATCAAAATTATTACCCAAAATTTTTGTAACTTACATCTCATGGAAAAGCTACGGACTTGCTCTAATTTTGCCAATTTAGCGCTTTCTCAAAATTACACCGAGTTAAAATTTTGTTTACTTCAACAAACAATTTATGGTTCCTCGTATAAAAGTGAACCAATCGCGCGACGATTGGAGTATTATTTGAATACTAAATCTGGAAAATGTTTTTCGTCGAAATACCGTTCATTTCGGATACTCAATAGGAGCATTGTTATCCCGACAATACTGTAACTGAAATCGTAACTCGTAAATCTAGAGAAAAAAAAGGGTTCATTGTCCTCGGAATCAACGGAGATTTTGTGTCCGGGCGGTCGATATGTTAATGACTTTGAAAAAAAACCTCATAAATAATGGGCTCACGCTAGGTTTTGTCCGATAAAAGCAACACTCAGAAGCCAGTGGTCTGTGTACATTTTGAATTCCACGAATATTTTTAACGTTCGATCATTTTTAAGTGCGAAGAAAATAAAACAGTTATGTCTAATAGGTAACAGATAAACGGGACATTATTGGCCACAAAGAAAATTGTTAAATTATTTGTCAGGTAACTTAAAATGCTATATATTTAATAACTAAGAGATGGTAAGTAGGAAGTAGCAGTATAACCAAATATCTACACAAAATCGTGATAAATTTAATACAAATATTTTTATGCATGGAAATTATTAAAACAAATTATTTAAATTTAGCGCCTTTAGTAATAATTTTTCACATTTATTATATATTGATTAATTAATTCATTACTTAAGCTACAATAAATGAGTCCTCAAATATTACCCAGAAATTTATTAAGAATTATACATTATTTAAATATTTGTACTCATCCAAATATTAGTACCTAAGAGTTTTGGATTTTATACCTTACGTTGTCATGTCTGCCACTTGATAATTTAAAATTCGTGTAAGTAAAATAGGTATTACACTAAAAAGTTAATTTATACAAAAGATATGAATGTCTGAATAAAAAGATAGGTACAGGCACTGACCGAGTAATCTTGTTTTCATCAGTCAATTTTTATTAAAAAATATAAAATTATAATTTATATATTTTATAAATATTAGAGTTAGCTAGAAACCTATTATACGGCTTCAAAACTGTTACAAAAAATGTAAAAAAAATATTTTCTAAGTAATTAATATTGAGCTTGTTCAGATAATAATTTTAATAAGTATTCATTAATTACTTGAGTCAGTTATGAATTAGTTGAGTTCGAAATGAGGTAAAAAATATATTACACTATTTTAGAAATTTAAACAGAAACCATTTATTTCTATAACTCTATGTAAAAGCGTGCAGAAATACTTTGAGGTTAAGTTGTTAAAACGGTTTTATAACGTTTTCTGTCATGTAATAAATACAACTCGACTACAGTAATAGTAGCAGGTGCGTACAGTCAGTATATTGAAGCTTGAGTTGAAAATATGCACATATTTTGAAAAAAATCGAAATTAAATATTTATCTGAGAAAATATTGTGACACCGATATTAAAATCCCAATAATATGACATAGACTATTGTCTCGATATATTTCGTAGAAGTTTTAGCTTATTTATTATTATCTACAGCTTATTTCAAATACTGACTGCTCAGCGTTGATAAATACATAATATACATATTTACTAAATTAAAATAAAAATTCTCTTAAAAATAGTACCTATAGTTCTTAAGGGCTTGCTTGAGAAGTTTAGTGAAGCATGGAAAGAGTATGGCGTTCTATCACCTCTACCTTCTCGAAACTAAATGATGGTAAGTGAGATAATTAGTACGGAGCCTGGTTAGGTTAACGTTGTGGGGAATTTCAGAAACCAGTCCTGTAACGGTTGGGATGAGTCGATTTCTCTTTTCGAAAAAAATGGGCGTGTATTTTTTGCTAGCATTATTTATCGCCAAGGTCTTTGTAGAAAATATTTTAACAATATAGCTACGAAATGTGTTCGTCTCTCTCGTTTGACATGCTGCGTAGGAAAAAAAAGAGAAAGCTGTCCGGGGTCTTTCAGTGACGGGTCTCAAAAGAGTTTCGATAGCCTTTGTCACCACAACGACCAATAGGGTTCGTGATATTTTTGGCGGCCATTTTTTGGATGATGCCTCGTTACAAACGCGTAAGGGCCTAAAGGCGTTTTAAAAATTATTAGAGAATATTTTAATGAATTGATTTAAATTTGTTAACATTAAAACTAGTGAATTATTTTCCTGGATTGAACAGATTAATGGAAATATTACAAAAATATTTTAATTAACTTACCATCTCGCCGTTTCTACGCAGGAGTAGGCAGAAAGTATGCCTTAGTCTATCCCCGTTTATTTTCATATATTTTCTCATCCACGCTCTTCGGTTATTGAACTTATTTTTATCAGGGCCATTTTCCAATATTTGATTTAATCGAATAAAGAAATGTGTCTAGCGTGGTCGACAGAATTAATTGTTTTTATGAGTATAAATAAAATTTTAAAAATAATAATTTCTTGTTGGATATGACGTCATACAAAATGCAAAAACATTTGATTAAATATACGCTATGTTTACTTCTGCATACTCGTGCATACGTATAATAAATAAATTGGAGTTTGACGTCTCCGTCTTGTTAGGTTTATGTGTGCTGCCTTATGTTGGGGCATGCACTTGGAGCATAGACAAATGAGTTTTTTACGCTTTTGCATAGCGGTAGGTGAGGGGACGATGTATTTTTTAATGAAAAGTTTACAGTGTTTGCTACCAGATGGCATTAAAGTCTTGAAAATGTTAAAGGTGTCTCGCTGCAGTTATGCAGGTACAAATTTTCAGTGCAGTAGGTACGAGGCGCCATTTTAATTAAACTAAGTTGTCTTACTATTTCGCTCCTTCATGATTATTTTAACTTTTCATTGATTTTTTAATAATTGTAAATTATATTTTTTTATAATAAACATAATTATATTTTTTTACTGTCATAACTATGTCTTCAATAATATATAAAGTCTTCACTTATTTTGATCACTGTAATCAAATTATTGGGAAATAATCGCAATCGCTTACCGGTATTATTTTAATTTTCACTAAACTAAATATTGTACTACCTAGCACCTACTACACACACGTTGAATAATTTTGTCACTTTTAGAAATATTAAGAAGAGCAATCCCCCTGAGACGATTAGAATTAATAACTAAACGTGTGCGTAGCACAATGTTTAGTTTAGTGAAAACTAAAAAAAATACCGCAACAACAAAGTAAATGCTTTATGTGATAGTTATAACACGGAAACAGTGACACATGCTGTATTTAAAAATAATAATAATAAGGAAGTTATAAATTTCGGATAATTGAGAAGTTGGAATTCAAAAACTACCTAATTCCGTGAAGTATATTTTTGGCAAACTAAATAAAAAAGTTTCACATCTTGTTTATAACTTAAATATTCTGATTTTTAACCAGCAATAACTTCATATTGATACTTAAAGTTTATACTTTACCTAATATTTCAAATGCATAGAGAGTATATTGAAATTCAAATCTAAACAAAAATTATAGCTGGTTATATTTTGACACTCATCGACTCATTTACGTATGTATTTTGTAAATGTTTTTCAAAATATTTATTTAATATCAAATTTCAAAATAATTGCAATTATTGTGTTTACATGATATTGGCTTGTTTATTGACTTCTGAAATTATAGAAATTTGTCATCTGAACAGTACAGTAGGATTTCGATACCAACACAGATACCTAAACGAAGATGAATCCTGGAATTGTCCTGGTCATTTACATGTTAGAACGTACAAGCGATGGTGGTGTGAGAGGATATTAAATAAAATGTATAAGATGAGCATTGAATGCAACCGAAATATCTAGATCCAGCCAAACGAGCCTGTAAAAAACTTCAGCGTGCATAAAAGTTTACATAAATGTGTGGCCGAGACAAGAGCCTCGTAGCCCCCGAGGCGGCCCTCTCAGCCCAGTGGATATAACATTGGCTTCCCATATCGAGGGTTCCGAGTTCGATTCCCGGTGAGGTCACAATTAATCTATGTGATTAAATATCACAAAACCCTCAAGTCTGAGTGTTTTGTGCTGTGTTTCGATTCTGTAATTGGGCCTCTTGGTCTATTGAATCGTAAATAAAAAATATAGTGGTAAAAAAGTGTAACATTATATCCTTTACTTGCCCGTGGAGTAAAAGGCAAAATGGTAAATAATTAATATAAAATCTTTTAAAAATACCCCTTGCAATTATGCTGAAAAATATTTGATGAGGTCCCTTAGACGTATGTGTGGTAAATCCATGTATGATAGAATAAATAATGAAGATATTAGGAATGAATGTAAAGCTGATCGTAGCAATATACAGAGAATAAAAATAGGGTCGCTCAGGTGGTTTGGGCATCTTGAGCGAATGAATGAGGAAAGAATGGTAAGAAAGATATATGATGCAAATGTTGACGGCGCCAGAAAGAGAGGGCGACCACGGAAGACGTGGCATGACCAGATTAACCAGATACTGGAAGATGGTCCTGTTAGAAGCTTGAACAACCGTCGAGCTTGCATGCGAAGATGTATGAATGCAGACGAAGCGAAAGTTGTATGTCAGGACAGAAGAGTATGGCGCTCAATCCTCTCTGCCTACACCCGCGGGGAAACGGTGTGATGGTAAGTAAGTAAGTAAGTAACTACGTAGATAGAACGCCTCATTCTCTACGCTACATTGCCTCGTCCAATTTCATACATCTTCTCACGCAAGCTCATCTGTTGAAGCATTTAACAAGGCCGTCCACCAATATTTGTTTTATCTGATCGTGCCAGTCTTTTGCGGAAGCTCTCTGTTCCTGTTGCCTTCAACACTTGCCTCGTATATTTTCTACACCATGCCCTCCATGCTCAGACACTTTACATGAACAAGTCATCTCAGCGACCTTTGCTTTATTCCTTCTTATTTACTTACTTACTAATCATCGGGCCGTCGGGCAGAGGGTGGAGCGCCACACTCTTCTATCCTGACATACAATATCTGACTTTCATACAAGTGCGCACGCAAGTTCATCAATGTTGAGGCTCGTAATACGACCGTCTCTCGTTATCTGATTAACCTGATTATGTCGAGTTTTCCTTTGCCGCCCTCTACTTCTGGCACGTCAGCACTTACGTCATATACCTACCTATATTTCTTACCATTTCCTCCTCAACATGAACAAATTACACAATCGACCGTTTTTTTATCATATTTACTTCTCTCTCACTCAGATCTAATTTACATTTTTTTCATAATTTGTTCGTACATTACCGTCATAAATTATAGGTACTACCTATAAATCTACTATTAGGGTTATTTGGAAAATATTAATAAACTCGCAGGACTATATGCCTGCTTTAACTATCATCGATGATGAGTCGATAATCTTCAATAAACCACAACCTAATATCAATAGTTATGGAGATATGCGACATCTAAGTTTACTTTTTTTTTCAATATTTTTACTTTTACTTATTTTTGTAAAAGGTTGGACTATCATTCCAGTAACTTATATCGAATATTTTATATATTTTATATATCTTAATACAAGTCAAATAAAATAATAATAACCTACAAATTTTAATTAAAAAAAATTCCAATTGGAATTTCTGTAGCGTTTTTATCATTTCATTTAACTTATATTGAAACGAAAAAATTCCAGTTGGAATTTCTGTAGCGTTTTTATCATTTCCTTTAACTTGTATTGAAACGAATGAATTTTCGAAATCGATATAAGTTTCAACGTTTTGTAAAAAATAAGCCAGAAATTCAGGTCATGACTGCAAGACATTTTCGACTTATAATAAAGCAAGAATATAGTCCTGCGATGTTATTAATGTTTTCCAAATTACCCTGTATACTAAATAATTTTTAGTCTCGTAAATATTATCAAATTATTTGAATGTGTATAATACCTATACCTAACTAATGAAATAAAATTTTACAACTTAAATAATTATTTTACATAATTGTTAAATTTCTTTTAAACATTATTCCAACGCAGGTTCGTTTCAGGATAAGATTCTTAATGGAATGAAATTCTAGCTGCACCGAAGATTTTTGCATCTTGGTGGAATATTTGCCCCCACGGAGAGCCGTATTGATCCGACAATGCTCCGTGCTGAAGGCTATTATGCCGGGTCCCGTGGCCTGCCTTGGCTGCCGAGCGGTACCGGCGCTGCCATCTAGCGGCGGGCGCGGGAAGTTGTCGCTTCAATCTTGGAATCCGGTTTCCGTACTACACGTGCGTCCTCGTACGACTGCGGTTATGCAAATCACGATTTTTTTCCAAAAGCTTCTAATATTGCCATACTTGTCAATAAAATCTTATCACCGTTGTCCAATTAAAATAATAATAATTATAATAAATTATCAAAAAGTATCATTTACATTGCCACCTCTTGGAGAGGACCGTGAAAATCTTGCACACATTTTTGTGAAGTGGCCCTGTTTTCCAAGAATCTTTGCCATTCCTTGGACTGGTTTTGGGTCGCGTCGTTGAACAGTATTCTCAGCGGGCTTGATATTTTTGTTTGTGTAAGTTACTTTGGAGTGTATGTATTTTCGTATCGTTTCCCAGCTGCGCATTCTATCTGTGCGTGTGTGTGTATACGTCTGACGTCACCAAGGTTTACTGATTTGAGGTATGCCTAATGGGGTGTGCTTTATACGCTTCGGTCTGTATTATGACGTAGCTACGGTATTTCATTTTGATAAAAAAATATTTTCATTGAAAATATATGTATAATATTCGTTGCTATATATACCTAATATTCATTGAATATATATATATATATATATAATATTCATTGCTTTTACACGTTTTGAAAGAAATTTTGTTTGTATTTCATGTATCATTTCTGTATATGTGATAATAATTAATAACAATTTAACCTTCCACAACTTGTACAAAGTAGTGATGCAACGAATACGAATATTCGTATTCGCCGAATATCATCACGAATATTAAAAATAAACTATTTATAACTGAACGCAACGCAAATTACGGTTTGGCTGTGCACCGTGTATCCGAACCGAACACACCTACGCACTCTATTATCGAGGATTCCCCTAACATTGAATGAATGGATTTGTTGGGTTCTCAAGTTGTCATTTGTTACTAGTTTCACAGCATAACATGAGTTCTTTCATCTAGTTTCGTTAGATTATTAAAAGGTTAGGTGCTCATTTCATGTAGTTTTTGTTTTGTAATACGTATTATTCGTTCCATTTTATTTCCGTTGTGTGTAAAAGTGTTAAATTTTATAAAATAATTTCAAATCACATCTAATAGCATAATGACCTCTCGTAAGCGTGAAAAAAGTGATATTTATTGTTGTGCTTTTTGAACTAAAATTTGCCGGTAGTGAATTTTATTTATTATATCTCTTAGTAAAAAATGATCAGTTGTGTATTATTTATTATCTTGTTGAATTATTCGTATTTGTATTCGTATTTGCCGAATGGTAGGCTTTATATTCGTATTCGTGAAAGTTGTATTCGTTGCATCACTAGTCCAAAGTATTGATAATACTGATTATTTTATGCCATCCAATCATAATAGATTTATCAGTTTTTCGACAATTATAGTTAGAACAACGTTTCAATAAATACTTTATTTACGATACAGCGGCGTGCAGTCGATACTTTGAAACAATATAAAACTAACATTTCTAAGAAATAAATAAAAATAAAATATGTCTCTTGATATCACATTTTAATTGTTATTTTTTATTTTTTATTTATTATATATAATTTAATTAATATTTTAGAGTAGGGGGATCTACGAAGAAAAGGGATTTAATATATATATAATATAATAAAAAAAATTATTATATATAATTTAATTAAAATTTTAATACGTCAAAATATTGTCACATAAATATTTAATTTCGCTTTTTTCTACACATATGTTTATGTAGTTGAGTTGATCCTCGGACAAATCATGCATCAATGTACCTACTGAATGCACGCGCCTGATATCAAGCTATATTTTAAATACATGTTGAATAAATAATAAAATTATTTCATTATATTATATAAAATAATGTTACGGCTTAATAAAAAAGAAACATTGGAAATTGGAAAGGTTTTTATGTATTTGAAAATTGTGGTGTACGAGAAAAAATATTATTAGGTACCTACTGAACGTACTTAGTATTAAGAACATAAGTATGATTGAATGGATCATAAAAATATTCTAAAATATATAAAACAATAATTAAAAAACAATTTAGATATTATTAAGTATCCTCCTACCGGCATGTGAAAGGACATACTATGGACATACTAGAATATACATAATTTTCAATTTTACTACATAATTTTATACATAATTTTCAAAAATGCAAGTGTTTTTATATGCAAGTATTTCAATATGTGAGTTTCTAGAAAATGTTAAAATATTGTTTAACGTTTATGGGTAGGTACTGATCTATATCCATAAATGGACACTAACTGTGACTATCGATGATAACGCATTTTACTTGATGCTTTTTGTCACATTTTTTCAGTATTCCGAGATATGAAATTTACATTTCGAAAACGTTAGACAATCGCGAATGTAATTAATTGATATTATTAAATAATATATTAAAAAAATATTCCCTTTCATATACCTCATTCAAAAAGTTATTAAAACCTTAAAAAAATATTTTTTGTGAGGTTTTTGTCATTTTGTTTGACTTGTATTAAATTGAATGAATTTTAATTATTATTTTTTAATTTTTATATATGGGGTGAGTGTTGAAGGCAACATGAATAGAAGGCGTCCGCGAAAGACCTGGCATGATTAAATTGATACTATAAATATTGGAGGATGGCCCAGTTAAAGGCCTCAACAACCGTAGAGCTTGCATGAGAAGATGTATGAATGTAGCCGAAGCAAAAGTGGTGTGCCAAGATAGAAGAGTATGGCGTTCTATCCTCTCTGCCTACCCCTGCGAGGAAACGGCGTGATGGTTAGTTAGTTAGTTATTAAAAAAATGTGTTTATTTTAATGAAAATATGAACAAACTAATATAAAAGTGTATTTTTTTATCTTTATTTCAAAATTCAAAAAAGCTTTTCTTGGACATTGAATACTCGACATAGACGCTTCCTAACATTTCAATTTATGATCACTTAGCTTAAAAAAATGTAAGTATTGAATGTTGGACTACGTCTAATATTTGTGATGTATTAGGGTAGGTAGGGGCGTGCGGTGAGAACAAGAAGCATGATTTTTTCCGAAGCATATATTTTGAAAAGAAACCAAATAAAAGGTTTATCTCGTAATATTCCTCAAATATCAAAATAATTAATATGTTATTCAGGTTTTAATATTTCATAATATTCTGCCAAATTTATTTTTAAGTTTTTCTGGAAAATATATGTTTTGATAAAAGTCATGCTTCTTGTTCTGCATGCACTTCACTGCATGCCCCTAAAGTAGGGTAAACTTCCCACATTTGACGTTATCTAAAAAATTTAGTGGATAGATGATAGTTTTAAGAATTGACGTGTCGTCGTCGCAAGCTATGTGTATGGAGGCAATTATTTACGATTCCAGGTAACTAAATGATGAAATACACCAATTCTTTAGTAATACATATTTATGAAATTGTCAAGATATTGTTGTGCACAGGGCGAAATAACTTGCAACAGATAATAAAGTTAACCGAGTATTTAAAGCTCTTCCAATTCATAAAAATAGCCAAATTATATTGGAATGTTCAGAGTTATTTTATTAATGTGGGTAGGCACTCCAACCTACGTATGTATAAACATTTAACAAAAGCATCTTTAACTCTTTTGACGTACCTCTCTGTGTGAAACCACGAGGAGATATTTTCATCTTTTCCTAAACACGGAGGTTCAAGTGACCTCCAGATATTGGTACACTCGGTTCGATATTCTCATACAAGTTTTGTCTCGCTCCGCTGTTTAAATATCCCTCGCGCGAGACGGAGAAAACCTCTGTAAATGAAACACTCCAAAACCAGCAGTCATCTCGAACCGTTTTATTTATGAGAATTCGGAGGAAGCGAATAATGTTGCCCGATCTCTTCTGTTTTTTAGATTTTTCCAAATATATTTATAGATTGTCGAAATAATATCACGAGAATCGGACCACCGTAGGAAGCGTTAATTTATTCAGCGAAATATTCGCCGTTGAATTGTTGTATTATTCGAAATAATGCCAGCGAAACGGACGACCGAGCAGCATTTGCGTGAAAATTATATTAGTTCGCCGCTTCGCCGCGCGATGTCGCTAGCATCGCGCTGTCAAAATTCTCTGGCACAATCTCCGCTAGGAAATGGATCTGGGAGAATATCAGGAGATATACGCCCAGCGCAATATCGCATGGAACTGTTTTCCGATACCGCAGATGCCTTATTAAACGAAGTCTTGAATGCAATCCGGATATTTCTCGCTACAGATATTGAATAAAATATACAAATTCAATCAGCGAACAAGGCGGCGGCGGCGCGCGGCAAAGATCCCGAGAAGCGGCGTCCATCTTGTTAATTATGAACAGAGCCGGGTTACTTTGTGTGCTTCGTGTTGAAGAATTTTTCAAACAGGTTTGCTTCTTAATTATAAAAGCGGAACTTTTTTCTAGCAAGTACAAGTTTATGGTGATTAGTCGCGACGTACATTCAACAATTCACATTACATTAAAAAAATTGGTGTTTATTTTTGACTGAGTATTAATACTTAGATACGAATACGATTAAACCATGCGTCTTTAAAACTAAATTCAACGCTTCATTATTTTGCACTTGTAATGTATTTTTCAAGGTAGGTACTTGAAAAAGAAGTAGGTACTTTTAAAGTTCAACGATGCAGAAAAATAAGCATATTATAAGTAGGTTACTCTACCTACGTATAAACAAATTGTGAAAATCAGTTTATTTACATGAAAAAAATGGGTTCCTACATGTTTTACAAAGCGGATGTGGATTGTTAAACAACACGGAATATAAAATAGGGCAATGTCAGGAGCCGTAAAAGTCAATGATTATATGTAAGTGGGTGTTTAATATGGAAGAAGTTTGAGTTTCTATTCTTGCTATTAAGATTAGTTGAGCAGTAACCTACTGTATAAATTATCCATTATAATATTAGTACTATAAAATTAAATTTAATATATTGCTGATAGGTATACATACCTATGTACCTAACTACCTATGCATGAATGCATACCTACTGCAACAATTTATGAAGTTTTGTGGGTAGGTATTTAATAATAAGTATTTTGAATGTGAAAAAAATAATATAAAACCCATTTCCACTGACCGAAATTTTAAAATTGTAAAATTGATCAATTGTTTTGGAGGTCCTAAGTTTATAGAACTCCATAATCACAATAATAATGCCATTATAAGGAGAAACGCGTCTCAAAAAAATAAAAATGTACAACAAAAAACAAGTGTTTTTATTTTCATGTTGGACATTCTGGATACCACACCTTTCTTGCCCACCCTAGGCGGGGTTGTAAGCCTATAATTACTGAGTTCGTAGGTAGGTATATTAATCACTAGAATTATTCAACAGAATGCTCGACTGGGAATCGTTCATATCAAATTCTCTCACGATATTTTCTTACGAGTCAGAGTAATAGAAACACTTCTAAACATTTCACGTTTGAGATTTTCCTCCACCGCGATCATGAAATAACTCGGTTTGTGAATGTACAATCATTCCCATTGTTTGTGTTTCGGGTGCCCGCTCTCGGAGCCAGACTCTAGATTCAATCACGAGACGAAGCGCAGTCTCGCCTCTCGACGGCAAGCCTTGAATTAAATCTGTTCTGTTACGTACAATTACCTCCCGCCAACAATGGCTCTTGTTTTGAGAGCTCTCTCGCTCTCCCCCCCGCCCCGTCCCGGCTCTGTTCGAGATGAAGATTACACACACCCACACAGCGCACAGCATCC
Source organism: Agrypnia vestita (assembly GCA_016648135.1). Taxonomy (NCBI): domain Eukaryota; kingdom Metazoa; phylum Arthropoda; class Insecta; order Trichoptera; family Phryganeidae; genus Agrypnia; species Agrypnia vestita. The sequence continues at coordinate 146,850 of JADDOH010001008.1, read as the reverse complement.
GTGCTCTGTGTATACCACCAGCTCAGTTTCGAGTGCATTGTGCTATCTGCAATATCAACGTGCGGTTCACTTGTGAGCTTAAAAGTTTTCGTTCGAAATACATTAGGGATAGGATCTAGGTTTCTGAGGAATTTTCCTCAAAGATTGGTTACTAAAAAAACTGTTACGAAAAAATAGTGAAGAAATTCTCTTTTCTAGTTACACATCATATATGTTTTTATATAAATTACTGAAAATATCCCTGTGAGAAACGAATGACTCATCTTAATTAAGGATGATCGCTCTGGGGACAAAATCCATACATTTTATCGTTGTTTGAATATAACTACTCAAAAAATATTACTAAAAATTTAATTAATTTATTTTTATTTAAAAAATATTTCGTTTATTTATTATTTAAAATTTAGATATTTTAAGATGCAGTTCCATTGTAATTTACACAAATTAAGATAGGTAGGTATATAAAAAAAAATTAAATGAGTAAATGAGTCGCTTTCAGCGGGAAATAAATGTATCAATTACCAATTGTATGAAGGTGTATGATATTTAGTGACTTTAGTATAGATAATATACTTTGATTGGTTAAAAAAATTTATCAGCAATGTAAAGTTACAATCAAATATCAAAAAATAAACAAATGAAAATAACTTACATAAAAATTCATTTTTATTGTACATAATAGGTGTTAACAGTTGAAATATTTTTAAACTGAAGTATTTTTTTGTCTTGTGGGTACTATATAGGTACTAACTTTATTACGCTATTTAGCATTTATGACAATGGTATCCCCTTCACCAAGGTTTAAACTCAAATCCGTAGTGAATTTGTTACAAATAAATGGAAATAAAATGTAAAAATTACGATGAAATTCATTTAATTAATTAATTTTTTATTTGACTTTTTATATATTATATTTTGTGAATTTTTATTTACATCATGATGGTGGTAAAAACAATATCTATGTATACATAGATGCAATATCGGTAATTAAAAAAAATCAACTAGGTTTTAATATGAACACAAGATCAAAGATATAGAAAAATGACTTTATATAAATATGGGAAATTATATAAGAAATATCTTAGTAATAGAACTGTTGGTTAAAAGATATGGTAGAAAATGTGTTAAAATTCTGAAAAATTACATGACATACTCGTATTAGTCTAGTTTTTGAAATAATTACTAAAATTTTGAGTAGGCACGTAGGTGTCTACCAAAATAAATTTAAATAACAAAAGTGTGTCCAAAAGAAAGGAAGGAAGATGTGAGTGTACCGGCGTTGGGCGGGGAGGGGAGGGTTGGTAGCGGTTGTACAGTTTCAGCTGCGCCCCATCTCCGACAATATATTTCCTACGTTCTCTGAAAACAAATGACGCAGATTTTCGTCATTTTGTAAGTACGGTATTTGTCAGTCACGTCTCTTCCCCTTTTGTTTTCGTCAATATTCCCGAGCGATTTGCATAAAAAGTTTCCTTGACTCGGTCTCTAACATTTCTGTTCGAGTCCCCCTTAATAGGTAGGTAGAGATTTTTCATTCCGCGAGGGCCCGCCACACCACGTGATCGATTCTCGTAGAAATGGCTCTATTGGATACGTATTGCATTCAGCTATTTTCATTCAGATCAATAAATTAACAACTGTCGTAAAAATGTAGGTACTGTGCTTTTTTCTGTAAAGTAAAATACCTTGCGGTGAAGGCGTTTTTTTATCTATTTATATAATTCAGGTGTAAGTACCTATACTTATAAACTTAATTGAAATTGCTATTCAGAATTTTGCATAGGTAAAACGGCACGCAATATAAAAATAAGAATAAAAAAGAACCTAATATGCGTCAGTAGTAATAATTTTTCAGAATTCCCCAAATATTTTCCTACTATACAAATATACCTACCTACTATTAGAAATTCAAAAAAGAAAACGGCATAGAAATTTTGTATATAGACAATAAAGACGTAAAGTAAAATATTAGGTCCTTACATATGAAATTGGCGTTTTGCCGTACTGGCAAATTTGATCTCAAATCTTCTCTTTGGTTAGGAATTCCAAATCCAAATTTATACAGCTATTTACTCATGTATTTGTGTTTTGAAAATTATAATTCGTTTTTTCCTCAATTGTTTTTTTCTTTGCGTCACTCAGTTTACAAAATGAAAAACTTGAAATATCGCGTTATTTACGAGTACGAGTTCCACCGTGGCACCAGTGCTGCAGAAACGGCTCGAAGGATTAATGATGTGTATGGCGACGGTGCCGCAAAAGAAAACACAGTGCGTTTTTGGTTCCAACGTTTTTCGTTCTGGAAATTTCGACCTGCAGAACAAGCCCCGTGGACGGCCGGAGACCAAAGTTGATAATGAAGAATTGAAGGCTATTGTGGAAGCGGATCCATCGCAACCCACATCCGAGTTAGCTGCAGGCTGCTGTGTTAGTGATAAAACTGTTTTAATCCACTTGAAGCAAATTGGTAAGGTGAAAAAGCTTGAAAGGTGGGTACCTCACGAATTGAGTGAAGCAAATCAACAAACGCGCGTTGACTGCTGCGTTGCATTACTCAACCGGCACAATAATGAAGGGATTTTAAATCGAATCATTACCTGTGATGAAAAGTGGATCCTGTACGATAATCGGCAGCGCTCATCGTAATGGCTGAACCCTGCCGAACCAGCCAAACCATGCCCCAAGCGAAAATTGACTCCAAAAAAGTTACTTGTGAGCGTTTGGTGGACTAGTGCTGGTGTCGTTCACTAGAGCTTTCTTAAATCTGGCCAGACGATTACGGCAGATGTCTATTGTCAGCAACTGCAAACCGTGATGGAAAAGCTAGCTGCTAAATAACCGAGGCTGGTTAATCGCTCTAGGCCACTGCTGCTTCATGATAACGCTAGACCACACACTGCACAACAGACGGCTACCAAATTAGAGGAGCTTCAATTGGAATGTCTAAGACATCCACCATACTCTCCGGACCTTGCCCCAACAGATTACCATTTTTTTCGAAATTTGGATAACTTCTTGCAAAGGAAAAAATTCAACTCCGATGGGGCAGTCCAAACCGCCTTCAAAGATTTTATTGATTCCCGTCCGAATGGTTTTTTTAGTAAAGGGATCGAAGAACTACCTATGAGATGACAAAAGTGCATAGATAGCAATGGTACATACTTTAATTAAATAAATATATTATAATAAAAAAAAATCGGCTTTATATTCCTCCCATACTAATCGCCAATTTCATATGTAAGGACCTAATATATCTACCTGAAAAGGGATGCTAAAATTTAATTATTGTGTTATTTCCTTACTTTTCAACTTTAGCATATAAATGATAAACAAACTTGTAGGGAATAAAATTTTCTATACCTAACTATGGTCCTTATTCAGGAGTCCAACATTAATTATTGTATATGTAATATAATCTTGAATTTAGGTTTAATTAATTTTTATTATAAATTCCCTATTTTCAACTTTATAGATAAAAAAATAAATCTATTATAATTTTGTTTACACCACTTTTTATTGGTTTTTTACATGTTTCGGGAACAATGTTCCTTTTCTCAAATTGAGCCTTAAACTAAAGTTGACAAATAATACAGATATATTTATTTATTAATAATGTCACCACAAAGTGAAAGTCTGACTTTGAAAGATGTATTCTTCAATAAATTTCTAGATAACATCTCAAATGTAAAGTATTATTAAATTATGTATTTATTTATAAAATTATAGATAATAAATAAATGTAAAGGTTTTTATCATTTTATTTAACTTGTATTGAAACGAATGAATTTTTCGTAATCGATTTGAGTTAGTGTAGTGTATTTGAGTTAGTTAGTGTAGTCCAACGTTTTACAAAAAATAATACTCATAATCAAGGCAGGACTATAGTCCTGCTAGGTTATTATTGTTTTCCAAATAACCCTGTACACATGTAATAATGTGTATCTAATATATTTTTTTACACACACATTGCTTTGTACTTTATATTTTTAATTTTTATACTCATATTTTAATGCTTATACCCGATACTTTCACCGCTTATATATGTAGTTTATATTTATATTTTACTGCTTACACCTGATATTGTTGTGTATACCTACTTCTTTCTTTATTATATATAGAAAGAAGTATATAAAACAATATGTAAAAGCCTATAAACAAATAAATAATAAAATATTTCTTTTTACATACACGCACAAGTAGCGGTTTTACTTTCCCCGAAACTATATTCCTTCGAACTTCTTTAAATTTTAAAAATTAATGTAATAAAAATAACCAACGGTTGAGCCGTCGAGCAGCGTCGCGTCAAACCGTAGACAGTTGACTATCATCCCGATGTTTAGATAAACGTCCGCGACGTCCGCGTAACGAAGTTGACGCGTCAACTAGTTGACGAATTCAACTAGTTGATCGTCTCGTCGATGGATGGACGTGGACGGTCTCGTTTCGTCGACGGTAAATACGTCGACGACCCATCCCTAATACATACGTTATTTCTTTTGTAATTTGAAACTCAATTAATCATGTTATGCATGTACATATTAGGTTAATTTTTGGGTTTGTAGTTGTACTTATCGGAGGGAATAAACAATACTTCAAAATAAATTTGAAAAAAAAGTGGTTGTATGTTGAAGCAAAGGTAGATTATATATAAATAATATAGATTAACGTAGCTTTTGAAAAATGCATTTTGTGTTGCTTTAAATAATTAATAATTCTGTAGATTACTGTACAAATATTATTATAAAATGTGGAGTAACATAACAGAAAAAATATTTTTAGTTATTACATATTGTAAGTGAATTTCATTTGATCATTTTATAACGAATTTCTTTAGTATTACTAACACGAATGTCACAAGCCCAGTGCCCCAGCTAGCATATACAATTTATTTTAAACTAAAGACCAAAGGACCTTTTAAAACTTGTTGAGGGCCAAAAAAACATAGATAAAAGTAAATCACCAAGGCCAAAAATTTTCTGAATTTTACGAAAAAACCATGAAAACATGCGTATATTAAAAAAAAAACACACATTCATATTATTTTATCGTAATTGTCGTAATGCAATGATTTTTTTATCGTTTAAGTAAAAAAATTTTTTTTTTCAATTCCGATACTGTTGCCAGCGCAACATTATACGAAAAATAATAATTTATTTTTATTTGTTTATTAGAGACAACACTACTATTATTATTTGATGCCTACCTAATAATCTTCTTCTGTGTGGTATATTTCGTTGCACGGCACGGCACACGACGGGACATCGCACTCATAACACATAAATATGATTCACTTTTACACACACACGTATTTCAAATAAACGCAACAAAATTGCGTGTATTTTTGTTAATAAATCACTGTTAGTATTCAATTGAATCATAAACCAACAAAAACTGACAAATATCGCAAAACATATCACATATATTTGTGTATACGTGTACAAATAAATCAAAAAAAATAAATTGTATTTCCCGCGTACTTTGTGCGTGACCTTGAATGACGGAATATTTGAATTTCGATTGCGCAATACGCGTTCGGGGCGACATCTACAACTATTCTATACGATTCTGACGGCAGATAACTTTTGTTTTGATTGTTGATTTAAAATATAATCCGTGATGTTTTTGAGTTGAAAATGGAAAGACAGGTCACCACGGGATTTCTCTACTGGAAAAAAATCACATTTTTCAAATTCGATATGCGGCCGTCGAGAAATAATTAATTTTGTGCCCGTCGCACATATCCGATGTGGCACTCTGGCCTGTCATTGTCTGTCGCACAGGTCCGACGTGGCCACACGCTCATTAAGTAGGTATCACTTAAAATATGTAAGCACTTATTTTTTGTAAAATTAATTGTTACCCTTTAAATTAATATAATTTTCATAAATGTGATACAACCTAGATATTATATTAATAAAAAAATAGGCACGAAAGATTCATAGATTTATTTTACCAATTTTATGAATTTTGTAAATTTGGTAATGGACATTCTGCCTGACATTTTTCATTTAACTAGTTGTGTCTTGCCATCAATTTATATTATTAAAAGTAGGTACACGTTAAGAAAGTTTTTTTATTTTATTTGTTAGGTTTATATATATGATACAGTCTGGGTGTCTATTGGCCAGTTTGCTCAGTACTTAATAGTAATGGTTAAAAAAAGGAAGGATTTTTTTGTTCGATTGGCGGTAAATGCAAAAATGTAATATTTTTTTATTAATTTTTACTATTATTACTGATCAAACAACCAGTTCTATGATTTAATGTATATTTGTTCTCTCATAACAGTGTATAAAATTTTATATAAATCATAAATAATTTCATACTGTAAATAATTAACAGTTTGTAAATAATTTTTGATTCTATATAAATCATAAAAAATATATAAGCAATAAATTTCACACTGCAGGAAAATATATTTTTACTATTTGGTTGTGTCTGGAAAGAATTATAGTCAAACTAGATAGTTTTAATAATTATAAATAAAAGTACTTTTTTTGTTTTTCTTCTACTAGTTTATAATATAATATTAATAATATAAAAAAACTAGTAGAAAACAACAAAAAATTCTGTTTTTATTCATATTTGTTAAATTGGGTTTCCACAAAGTAACAAAGTTAAACCCATTCAATAATTTAGATAGTTTTATCGCGTTTTTTCCATAATTTTAACTTGGATCTCTTCTATAATATTTCATAAGGTAGACTAAATATAGGATACGACAATGTTTCCATGCTTGTAACTATCATGGTTGTTTTCATTTAAAAAAATTTCAATATGAGCTAAAAATAATTTAATAAGCAATGAAGTTATTCATACTTTCATTTATTCAGTAATTCGAGGGTACGGATCACGATTATTTTGTTTTCATTTTCAAATTGACTTTTTCATGGTTTAGTGATGAGAGAATGAGTGTGGATTTTTATTTGTTGATATATTTTGAACCATAATTTGTTATAATTTTTCTGCTAGTGCCTTCAACAATTTTAAAAACTTGTTTAAAAAACAGTTCACCTTAAATGAAATAAAGTATTTGATCCATACGGTTCTGTTATAATATAACTTAATTTAACTGTTTATTTTCCAGAACACAAATTGGTTTTGGTTGGACTTGATAATGCGGGAAAAACTACGATACTTTATCAATTGTTGCTAGGAGAAGCTGTTCATACAAGTCCAACTATCGGATCAAATGTTGAAGAGGTGCAATGGAGAAATTTAAGATTTGTTATGTGGGACTTAGGGGGTCAGCAGAGCTTGAGAGCTGCCTGGAACACTTACTACACCAACAGTGAGGTACACATATTTCATTTTATTCAATTGCAAGTGCAATGCATATTTAAATGTTTACACATTTAAAAAATAAATAAATCTTAAATAATAAATTAGTCAATGTAAAAGTTAATTTAGAGTTTTAATTCATCATTATTTAATTAATAAAAGTGAATGAAGAAATGAATTAATTGGATAAAATCAATGGTCAGAAATGTTGATTGATTCTTGTTATACCTTTGGACAGATACATATATGTATTAGCTTTAAATTATTTGCAAAAAGCTTTCCAAAAGATCTTATTTATAATCAATATATTAGGTAATCCCAGAATTAATGTCGTTTTATAGTTTTTGATTTTTATCAATTATTTAATAATTTTTTTTTTAAGTAATTTCCAGTGTTATCTACGACTCTTTGCCAACTAATAACTAGATCTAAAATTCTTTTCTCATAAAAGGCTTTTGGTTTAGATTCGAAGAACTCCGAGGATGAAGTTCTGGTTTTGGTGTTGGAATGGAGGTTTGACCTCGATTTAACCATTGTTTCTTTTTTTTTATTATTAATTATTTAAGCATTTTATTTACTGCGGCCCAAAATAGCTCAACAGTAGACTGGCCAAACTACTATTTCAGGTTTTTCAGCCAGGATGTTCTCTCTCTTCCAGGCCCCGATTTCCAGCAGTCTTTCCCTGCTTTATGAGATGCAAGATCTTGTACTTCTCTGGATGTCTCATCACGTGTCCGAGATACTGAAGTTTTTGGATTTTTTTTGTTTTAATTAATTCTTTTTCTTTATTCATCCGAACCATAACATCTTCTTTCGTAACTGTGAGGTTTTATCTTTTCTGCTGTGGGTTTCTGATCTTCTAAATGAAACACCTGAGTCACTTCTCAAGTTTATTCAGAGATATATAACAGTAATATTTGCCAAGGTTCTCGCACTGCGGTGCGTCTTCCCTAGATAAGTGCTTGATCTGGAATGGCCTCTTGTCACGTATGTTCCCCGTTCGTTACTACACAGTTCAGTATCTTCCATCCCGTTTGCACACATATATCACATCGAGCGATACATTACGGTAATTCTGTCCATCCAGCTTATTTTGATTATTTTTCTGTAAATCCAAATCTTGAATGCTCCTCTCCATACTATAAGTATTGACAAAATAATGTGTGTATATTACAAAGTTTAATTACGTGTAAATTAAAAAAATATTTGATTCTCTTTTGCTTGTATGTATGTACATTTTTTTCATTTCATGAGTTTCGATATTTGTTTCAACAGCGAATAATTATTTCTATTTTCAGTTTATCATTATGGTGATTGATTCAACGGACCGAGCTCGTCTCAGTGTGTCTCGTGAAGAACTCCATCGAATGCTTTCACACGAAGAGTTGAGCCATGCTTGTTTATTAGTGTTTGCCAACAAACAGGTATATTTATTTAATTTTATATATCTTACAGTTGATGTCCTTGATTTGCAGTTGGCGGCGACCCAAATAATTTATTGTTAATTTTACATATTGCTCTTTGCGATTATGAGTAAAACAAATAGTTATTGCGACTAGAAATTGATTGAATATATTGTGATTATGCGATCTTTGCTTAATATATATAATATTTACTGGAGGAGGATTTGTTTTTGTGTTGACCTTAATAATTATACATGTAAAAGCGACAATATATTATTAAATGCTTATTATGGATTTAAAGATTTTTTCTGGACAGGATATTAAGGGCTCAATGACTGCAGCTGAGATTTCGCAACAGCTTCAATTGACAGCGATTAAACGTCAACCCTGGCATATACAACCGTGCTGTGCACTGACTGGGGAAGGGTTAGTTAAATTTTTATGTTTTTATAAATATTAAATGGTCTTTTACACACACACACATATATATATATATATATATATGTTATATATATTTTTCATTTATTTATGGAAGCGAGTCCCGTAATATTTATTAAGAAATAAATAAATAAAATTAAAAGAAACACACAAATATCAAATAATAAAACTGAAAAATTAAATGCTGGAACCTGGATTCAAACCACGGACCTTTGTCTTACAATATCAAATCTTGTATCAATATTGACGACTTATTAAGTGGCTGGGATAGCGAAATTTGGTATCACGTTGTCCGCGTAAGACAAAGGTCCGTGGTTCGAATCCAGGTTCCAGCATTTAATTTTTCAGTTTTATTATTTGATATTTGTGTGTTTCTCTTAATTTCATTTATTTATTTCTTAATAATATATATATTTATATATATATATATATATATATACACACACACAAATGCCGTTCATATGCCGTCTGGCCACAGCAGTCCAGGCGTCTTCATGTAGCCGAATATTCCTCGTCATTTATTTCACTATTAATCGTACGTCTATGCCAAATTTGACATTTATATGAATTATTATTATGTAATACGCTCAAAAGCAATTGATATCTCCCATATATTAAGGTTTTATATGGATTTTCGAACGTTTTCTTTTACACTTTGAACATGCGTCACATGTCAGTTTCGGTATTATCCCAATTTCAACAATTGTTCCAGATCATTTGAAGTCAAGATACACAATGTACGTGCCATGCGCATGCGCGTTCACGTCTATCATGTATTTATTTCTTGTTTAATATTACGGTATACATTATGATTTGAAAAGTATTTCAGAATTATTAATATATTTTTTAAATTCTATACAGTAAGTAATAATTGGACGTAAATAAAATACGGGAATTTGTCGAAAGTTAAAATAATACATTCTGACATACATCGTATGGGTGTGGGCGTAGTTTTGTTTTGTTATTTTCATATTACGATATGCATTGATTTAAAAAGGAGTTCAGAATTATTAATATGATTCTTAAATTATTTACGGAAAATAATAAGTCGACTCAAATAATGTAAGATCATTTGTCAAAAGTTAAATAAGTAAATATTTTGACAGATGAAGTATTTCTGCGGGAACACCTGACGCCAACGAAATCGAAGAATATATGACCATCTCTTTCTATCAAAACCTTACTGTTTTAGCAATATATGTACCATAAATATGTAACGAACGTGTAATTTTTATTCGATTTGCACTCAGATGACATTTTGCGCACGGCTTGAAAGCACATGATCTGTCAACGTATTTGACAGATACGCATGTTTATGAAACAGATGTCTAGCCTTAAGGCTTATATTAAGGTAAACTAGTTAAGTAAGATATGTAATTTTCATAAACAAATGTGAAGTACATAAATGCATATTCCCTTATGAAATTAGTACATTATGAAATGCTTTAGTTTATTTATTTTGAATTTTTCCATACAATCCAGTAATCCGAACATTCCAATAATCTGGCACCCCCTGGTTTTTGATAGTGCCGGATTAGTGAAACTCTACTGTATACTGTTTCACTAATCTGGCACTATGAAAAACCAGGGGGTGCCGGATTATGATGAGTGTGAAAAAAAAAATTGAATAAAGCTGTATGTAATATTAAATTATAAAAAGAATAGTCACATTTCTATCAAATTAGTTTCAAATCTTCGCTTATTGATTTAAATCTTGTAAATATCTTGAAAACATAAAAAAATACAAATATGGAATATATTGAATATATTCCACTATATGCCTTTACTACTTTATACTAAATATAGTGGAAAATATTTTAACATGAAAAAATATTCTGGTCCTGACAAAATGCTTTGTGTATAAATGGGCGAACCGGTTTAAGGAATGGCGGGAGAGTGTAGATGGTGAGGTGAGAGGCTAGCCCTCTAATATTTCATCTTCTGAAAACATTCAACATGTTTACGATTTGGTGCTATCATCAGACTATTATAATGATTGCTCCTGAACAAGGAGTTGTAAAGGTAAAAAAACAATATTGAAAGTAAATTTAAACATGCGGAAGCTGAGTTCAAAAATCTAGAGATTAATCTTCGGTCCACGAGTATGATAATGTAAAAATGATTATGAGTGGTGAACATTTTGGGGATGTAAAAAAATATAAAATGTTAATCCACAAGGCTTCTGAAGGGGCTTGGTTTTGGGAGACATGCAACACTGTTTCTAACAACGGAAGAGGCATTGGGCCAAATGCTTTGGGAAGAGTACCTAGAGAGTGAGGTACACTTTCCCATTGCCATATTATGTAAATATTAATGTAAAGCCTAAAAAAATTGTGCGCACTGAGGCCACTAAGAATCAAATTTTCATTTAAACGAATCACTGAAACAATGTTGAAGCGACTTGAAGCATTTGAGATGTGAATTTACAACTAGCTTCTGAAAATAAGTTGAATTGATATGGTAACGAATGACAATGTAATGATCCAGATGCGTAAAGAAAAATAAATTCTTAAAACAACGAGTCCCGGAAATTACATATTTTGGCCATAGAGAGGTATCTGGCCTGCATCTAATCATTGAAAGCAAAATTGCGAGAAGAAGAGAGTCCTGGAGGACGAAGTACATCCTGGCTGAAAACTTAAGGAAATGTTTCGGTAAATCCACAATACAACTATTTGGAGATGCTGCTAGCAAGATTATGATCGCTCAACGGCTGACCGGACAAGTACTAGATGAAGAAGAGTGTGCAAACTTTTTGTCGATATGATTATTGGAACTTTTTTAACTGTATGTAATCTTGATTTTGCAAACTAAAAACATTTTGATAAATTTCTGAAAACATTAATGCTTATATATTATCATTTTCATGTTATTACGCTTTTGAGGCTTCTGTCAGTGCTCAATTATATCCGAGAGTCTTATAGGTTTTATACGCTTTGACTTTTTGTGTTTTTGCTGTAAACTTCAAGAAATTGTGTATTTATCACATGTTCAATTACACGAAATAGATAAATAACTTTAAAATTACCTTAAATTATCTTTGAAGGAAAACTGTTTTCATTAAAACTAATGTCAAGTATGAATTTTCAGATTACTTCTTGGCTTGGAATGGATTGCAAACAGGATCAAGAAGAAGTAGATTTTTACATAAGAAAAGACAAATATTTTCTTCCACTGGATATACAAATAATATCAATTATTATTATATTACCTCTGCCTCAAAAAGTGAGGAAACTTTGATGTATGAAAAATCACTCCTTCCAGTGTTGCTTTGTTTTCGATTTTAAAATTTCGGATGTCCACATTTTATTTTAATTTCACAAACCTGAAAATGTTATCACATTTAAAAAAATCATTGATAACACACAATTTAAAAAAATGATACAGAATTGTATTAAGGCGATCGTCTAGCAATGTGAGCAAATTAACAATTTTTTTCTCACATCTTCCTTTGCGTTTTATAAGACATTTTTGCATGGAAATCATATCATATTAAAATTTATTGCATGCAACAAGATTATTTAAAATTTTCACTGAATTTAACATCATACCACATACCACACACACATTATTTTCTCAGTGCTATAGTAAGAGAAGCAGTCTTCTCATCGTCAGATGTAATTAATAACTGACAGTGTTATTAATAATAAATATCAATTACCCTTGACATTTGATGACAGATTTAAAAAGTCATTCGTTTGGTAATTTATTAATTGATGAAATAATTTTTGTTTGTATCATTTTAAGGAGATATCTGGATTTAAAAATTGTTTATGGAACCTGATGAATAAATTTTAACAAGATATCTTTTCATACAAAAATGTGATATAAAATGCAAGAGAAGATATGTGAAAAAATTGTGAATTTTTGCTAACATTGCCTTAATGATGATCGCGTTAATGAAAATATTATTTTTACTGAAATATAATATTTTTCTACACACCTTAAAAAATTATATTAAAATTTTTAACAAACTTTTGATAAATTATTAACTTTATAGTTTTAAAACACTCAGGATATGTATGTAATTAAAATATTGTGTTTGTTCTCTTGCTTGCCTAATAAAAGCAAGGAAAATAATTCATGATTGTGTTTGAGATCCCTTGTGAGAAAAGTTTTGTAAATACTGAATTATGTTTAATTACAGTTACATTTTAACGGATTCCTACATTTGGAGTCACTTCTGTAGTACATTATCAGAAATATCTAAAATTTCTTATAGTGATTCATATTTCCATCATCATTGCATGTAATAATAAATAAACGCTTTGTTTAATCTGTTCACCCCATAAATTTTTTAAAGTGTATTTTATTTTATTTAACTTCCAGAAATGTATTATACTATAACTAAATCTATAAATATAATTTTAAAAGAAATGCTCATACAATTTTAACCAAAAAAAGATACAAATTCTTTTAGTAAAATATAGTAATGCATACTCTTAGCAAAATAACTGCCAATATGACGAACAGTAGTACTTCTTCTATTTATAACATATGTTCAGAAAATATCGGTTTGGTCGGCAGAAACACATTTATTCATACACACCACACATCTTTTCAATGTAGTTCCCTTGGTAAAGCACACATCTCCCACCAGTCCCGTCATTGTTGGAAACATTTGGAATGCATAATTTAGAAAGGTGTTCAGTTGGGCCGTTGCATTCTGTATATTGTCTTCTCTTGATTATAACGGTACTTTTTAACTTGGGGAATAGCCAAAAATTACATGGAGTCAGAGTCGAGAGAGCAAGGAGCCTGTTAAACCAGGCGGATATTATGTTTGTCCAAGAAAGTCTGAATTAGATGCAAAGTATGGCTGGATGCATTATAGTGATGGGGCTGCCCACATTTCTGGTTGTTTGTCACTTTTCAAGCCTAAATCCTCGGTCAAAATTGAATGCACCAAACCAATGCTTGCTCCCACCTCGTTCACAAGTTCTCGGACTGTGATATTACGATCCTGCATCACCAAAATCCGCACTTCAGTCAGTCGCATTGCTGTTTCAACTTGTTAAAGACCTACTGGGATGCAGTTCGCTGTCCGCTGATGTGTGGCCATCTTTGAAGCGGTTATACCATTCCTTTAACCATGAGATGCATGAATGATTTCCACTTGAGCATTGCCAAAATTTAATTCAATATTACTGCTCAAGTATTTCCATCATTTCACAATAATCAACAATCCGACGGGCACTAACTGCACATCTCACTCAGGGGCTGACTGCCGGTGAGTGATACTTTCTGTGGGCAGGAAAAATTCACGATTGTGCATGAATACTCCCTACATACCATAGGATCCTCCCGTGCTTCATTTCCTTGGGTGGAAGAAATAAATGTTTGATATTATTTGAACATTTTCATTAATATGAACATTTCAATATTCTAAATAAATCAGTGTATCATGGTAAATAGCTCAACTGTCAACACCAAATCATTCACCTCTTGATAATAATAATACACATATTTGCCTTCTCATTGAATAGTCTGATGTAGTTCAGTACATTTATATACAAACCTGTAGTGACATTTCTAAGAAAAAGATATGATAATATTTTTTTTAAATCTCATTGAATTATTTAATTGTGAATTATTATTAAAATAATCTAAAAACATTTTTTTAGAATATTTTGATTATAAATCATTCGAAATACTAATAAAATTTGTTGTGTTTTATTTTTTATAATAATTTATAAATGTTTACTACCTATCATTAATTATTTTTGATTAAATACAAATTGTATGGAAAAAATATGAATGATTTAGATAAGTTTATTGATACGCAGTGCTGTTTCATTTTGTTTATGTAAATAATACATCTTGTTTGAACACACATTTTAAAAAAAAAAATTTAATATGCAAAAATATTGTTCCTCTTAATAATAATAATCTTGAAGTAAAGGCTATGCCTGTAATTATTAATGATATTCATTATTTTTCATTGAAACAATCACACATTACTTATTTATGATGTAGTGGTAATGCTTTAATTATATAAACTTCATTAGAATATTATATATAAAGCATTTTGCATAACACATACACTGTAATGACCAGGTACAGTTCTAAATAATATCTTAGACCCTGTAAAAATTCCTCTCTTGGAATAGCAGTTTATTTATCTTTGTAATTTTTAAAAATGTTTTCATGGACTCCACACTAATACTAAGAAAATCTTCATATTATATTTTAAATTTATAATAAACAAATAATATTGATTAAAACTGACTTGATTCTTTAGTTGCAACTTTGTGAAAATCTGTGAAAAGTAATACTAGTAAATAATATGATTTCATTTAGAAAAAAAACTATGCTCTAAATTCAAACAAAGATATATGTATAACATAAATGGAAAAAATCTGTCATTGATGAGATAAACTCTTTTTGATCGAGACTGAGTTATTGGTGTTCAACTGTAATCATGTTGGTGATTTAATAGTTAGATATGTATTTAGTCTACCAGTTATTGCTTCTCATTGTTACAATCTAATAATCTTATAATCACAGTCGCGGTTTAACTTATCACTGTTTGATGTACTTTTCTGTCTGCAGTAATAAAATTATCCATAAAACTGTCTACTCAGCACCCACAAGTAGGTCCTCTTTCCATACATTATAAAACCATGAAATTAGTAAAAGTGCTTTATTTTCTTTTTGTTTTTTTTTTTTTTTAAATATAGAGATGCGAACACGGAATACGTGTCACATCAATATTCTTACTATTTTCAAACTAAGCTAAACGCTTGTGCTATGAAAATTGAAAGTAAAAAGTTAAGATTTTCTTTGTGTACATAAATTTTTTTGATAAGTGATTGACAAAATAAATACTTCTGTCTGGGAAGCCCCTACATCGTGTTGAGTGTGGCAAAACATTCTAACTCTAACTTGTGCCATTTTTGCAGAAGAATTTCAATGAAAAGTTATGCAGATAATTATCTATCATTGTTAAAAAGCCAAGTGATGTTTTGGGTCATCAGATTAACCGATTACTATTTACATATTCAACCTCAACATCATTATTTAATTGCTGGTGATCTGTTCTTATAGGAAGGTGTGTATAGGAAAATATGGATGAGAAATAATTAAACATCTAATGGGAATCGGCTTTTTGTTTCCTATAAAAATATGTTTATTACCTTTATACATGTATGGGCTATAATAGCAAAGGCAGCAATATACAAAAAATAAAAAAATGTTTTAAATGCAGTCACCGAGGATAACTAATTTAGAAAGTACTGAATTATAGATTTTATGAATCTATCCCTTTCAAAATCATGTCTCCTATTTAAATAAAAATTTATAGGCTATATTTCCTATAAAATCTTGAATTCAGTACATTATAAATTAATAATTCTTGACGACTGCATTAAATTTTTTTTAAAATATGAAACATTAGTGAATGGAAAAATACAAACTTGTAAATTACAGCACAAATGAAGGAAATGCGAAAATTACAATCTAATATTTAATGTAATTATGAAAATAATTCTATCTTATGATACCAAAATTTAACTCTCTTCAAAATATCATCCACGTCCATTTGCAATCATTATCGGATGAATGTGTTACCACTGGACCAGCAAGCGCATCAATTAGCAAATTTCATTGTTTTTATCTTGATTTGCATTACTCATATTTATAGAGAATATTTGTGCATTTTCAAAGAATTTAAAGGAAGAAGTTCAATGACTACTATTCAATTTTGGCTTTAATACATATAATAGCTTTTAAATTTATAAAAGTAAACAGATGGCAAGTAAAAACAAATCATATAGTGATATCATGGTTTGTATAACTTAAATACTTCTTACAAAGCTGCAAATTACTATAAAAAAAGTGGGTGTGTACACCTGTTAGAAGTTATATTTCTTTGGCACACCAAACCATAAAAAAACATGTATTAAAACAATATTAAGGCAAAAATTATACTAATGTAAAAATATACATTACCACGACCATAAAGACTTCCTCTGATTGACGTCGTCTCCATTATTAAAAAGCTGATGCCAGGAATCATACAGTAATTACAAGGTTTTACCAGTGGACATTTCCAAGCTGTTTACATTCTGTCAAATGCAGCTGAACACGATCAAACATTGACAATAACATGAAATGCATAAATCAGTACAAGATTTCTATATTTCATATTATTGTTGATGTTTGACATTTCGATTACACAGCTAAAATCATAATTCAATAAATTGTTCTCATTTTCAAATCAATAACAATAATACTAGTTTCTTCCACTCATCTCTGTCGCGAGCATTCACCAGCTTTTGAAGTGAGTATCTTTAGGAATGGTACTCAATTCAAGATGGTCGACAATACATTATTTATGTAACTGGAACAATAATTCCAAGTAAATAAATTTTTGACAGTTACGCAACAACTGTAAACAGTATATCGTCGGCTTAGGGTGTAAACCTGCTATCTGCACCAGAGTGAATTATACAGGGGACAATAAAAACACTTCAAAAAATTAAATATAACTGCAATCGAAAAAATGAAAATACCGTTGAAAGAATGTATGATCCTGGTCTTTACAAGCTCATTAATATATTGAAATATTCAGTAGCCTTTTAATAATTAGAGTTTTTATATTATAGCAGGTTTGCTCACTTAAATAGTAAACAATGAAATGTACATAGCAGGTTTTCATAACAATAAAATTCAAACAAATATGTCAATAATTACATTACTTTACGTTACTTAATTACATTACGTTACTTGTGTGATAAGTTTTCACAATACTGATGATAACCAAGAGGTAAAGTAGATTTAAGTTGTTGCAAGTCATTAAATTTTCTTCCTGTTATTTTTCTCCGTGTATCATGAAGATTTTTCAATTGTCTCCATTCTAATGGTTTTGCAACTGTCGATTTTCTTTGTGGTAAATTTCTCCAAGGGTCACTGAAATTTAATCAAAAATATATTTCACCATCAGGAGTATATTTCAGTGATCTTACATCCGTAACTTTCGCATCTTCTTTGTCACGACCAGGACGGATGCTTTTAAAAAACTGAATATTGCCAAAAGCTTTGAAAAAATCGTTATTCAAATAAAAAACATATGGGCGAGGTTTTTTCTCGTTACTTTGCAAATGGCTACATAGTCAGCAGGAACATTAATATTTTTATTTTTTAATGACCGTTCAATACTGGAATGCATACTGTATGCTTCTATTTGAGTACGCCCTACTTCAAGGAACTTTTTTCTATTACTATATTTCGGTTCATTGCAATGTTCAGGAGAATATTTGCCATTGTGCTATTCCTATTTTGGTATGAGATACTGGCAAACTCCTCAGCGTTAACTTTTCCTTCAACTTCATTCAAAATGAAACAAAACATGTCTTTATTAATTACATTGTAAAATGTTAGGTTGTGAACGTGCAGCTTTGTTTTGAAGTAAAAACTACTAACATTAGATTTGGGAGCAGTGAGTACTGATTGTAAATCTACCCTGAATACATTAGATTCTGAATTTTTATCAATCTCCCTTTCTTTTCTGGCTTCATCTTTCCTCTTTACGTGATTCCTGTAGTACTCATCAGATACTTTTCCCAGAGAATATGCTGCACATTTTTCACATTGATCTTTCTTGGGATGAAATAACCCAATATTTTTCATATCAAACACTTCATGAAATATTGTAATCGAGAGTGGTCGCACGTAATGATATTCGCACCAATCTTTAAGATAGAAATCATAAAGCCGTTGTTTAGAGGATCATTCCGGTAGTAAATAATTTTTGTTGGTTGTCACCCGGCAGTAGTGAAATTTCATAACAGGTAAGGAATCGAAAAATCCATGAAGCTCTATACGTTCTTTTTCAAAAGGTTTTGAACGACTAGATTTCGTTATATTTTCTACAGAGTTAGAGTTCTTCCAATTGAGAACGGTCCATTGGCCGATTCCTGTAGTATTTAAAAAAAAGTTCTACGTACTCTGATCAAAATGTATCATCAAGTTTTAAATAGTAAAACAGACTTCTCGGTTCACTTTGTGATGTAGTTTTCCTTTTAATTCATATACAAAGTTACCATATTATCGATAATAGTTTTTTTGCCCCATATCAGCTTCCAAAAAACATGAAAAATCTTTCGTCGACATTTTTCAGTGACAATGCATTTCATAACTCCTTTTGTATCCTTACATTTGCACCTGCCTTTAATAATGCGGGGCTGCTTAATTAAATAACAAAATACTCGGAGCATTCACAAATGCGCCTCGCCGTCACAATTTCTCAGTACAAGAATGACACACTAACATGGAGATAGCAGCTTTTCGCTTTAAGTATTTTGCGCGCTTGAAATAGCAGGTTTACGTTTCGTTCAAAAAGCATACTTTATATTTCGATATTGATTTAGCTGTTTATCATACTTTATGCAGTTTTTTTTTTCTCTTTCCAATGATATCAAAAACCTATTTTCCCTAAAAAGTGTAGATAGCAGTTTTACACCCTAAGCCAACGATATAAAATACACACATTTTACTCTCTTTGACAGCTAACTTCTGGAGCGCATGGATGAGTGCACTTCGTTGTATACTATAATTTCACTTTAACAACTTCATGGTCTCGCATTTCCGCTACATGCTATGCACGCGCAGCGTGCCGAACTTCAGTTACAATTAAACTTTTACCCTAAAGAAAGTATAACTTCAAAAACACAGGGGAACATAAAAGTGTTAAGAATAATTTTCTACGCTTTTGTTTAAATTAAGTTGATCATTCATCTCACATTCTGCAGGGTAGTCCCACATTTTGGTCCATTATCCTGCACCACTAAATACCTTGCATTTTGTATATTATCAATTTTATATATAATTTTACATTTACTGCTATTAAGTCAACTACTTTTTGCATAGGGAAATCCTTGTCATACAATCATACTCGTCACCGCTGGCAGTCAGGGGGTTTGATTTTCCATACAAAACAAAGGGAGC
The DNA here is from genome assembly GCA_016648135.1 of Agrypnia vestita. Taxonomy (NCBI): domain Eukaryota; kingdom Metazoa; phylum Arthropoda; class Insecta; order Trichoptera; family Phryganeidae; genus Agrypnia; species Agrypnia vestita. The sequence continues at coordinate 126,781 of JADDOH010001008.1, read as the reverse complement.
GCTACATTATGTGGTACTCGTATTATTGAAATCTTGATAGACAATGTTAAGATGATGTTAGCTGAATATAATGTGGATATTTAATTGTATTTTTTTGCATGTATCATGCAACTTAATATTTGTATATATGTTGGGACAAATTTTGTGCCAAGTTCCAAACTAATTTGTCCCACATTGCCTTCTCACAAGTTAGTTTAGTCTTAACTCTCAGTTATAGTAATTTAGTTACTGAGTGCTGCTTGCAACATATTTTTTAGAAGACGTATCGTAATTTTACATACCACACATTCAATCATTTTCTAAGACTATATTTTTGAGTAAAAAATTATATCATTGGTTAGCATTTAAGTACATATTAATATATTCATTACAATATTTTTAATTTTATTTTATGGTGTATAAATTTAACAAATCTGAATGCTGTGAAATTGCAGTGCAAAAGTGAAAAGCTCTATGATTTGAGACAAGATATTTTACAAATTCAAGAAAACTCAATTAACTAAATTAATGCTGATGTGATAGTAGAGTGTGATTTGGAATTCCTTGCAGATATCACACTTCGACAAACTCGATCTTAAACTGTAAAAAAGAACATTTGGCACATGAAAAATAAGTTTATAAAAAAAACAGCCCAGGAAAAATCGTTACCATTTTCATACACTAGCCACTTGCAAAAATATTTTTTATAATTCACATGGTTATGTGAATTAAAATCATTACACAGTAATAGAGTAGTTTGCTGATAAAAAAAATAATAACTGCAATACAAGTTTAACTCCAAAATCTCAATTTGATGACATAGATTTGACAGAATTTTAAATAATACAATTGGTGGAAGAAGCTTATTCAAATTTAGGTATATTGCATGTAAATTAGTTTTTGACAACTTTTTTTTTAGGATGAGCAAGACAAGGATGACAAAAATCTTGAAGCTTCACTTTGATTCTGTATAGGCCACATCAAGTCTAATATTGAGTTTCGTGATCCAAGTACGAGGTCAAAACTTTTTCATCACACTTTAAAAGTAATTTGGAATTGTTAAAGCGTAGGCTTAGGAAATAAAGAAAAACAATTATTTTTTATTTATTTTTTCCCCTCATAAGAGAAATTAATAATGCTGCAATTTAACATATTATTTGATTGGTGAAAAATCTTTGCTTTAAACAAAAGATCTATAAACCAAGTTCACGCAACTGGCCCTTAGTGTAGGCATGTTTCAATATTCCAGGGCAATTTGTATTGATAAGTATGTTTTTGTGAATTCATTTTCATTAATAAATGATTCACGATCATTTATTAATGCTCGAGACTAGGCAATTCAATATTTTTTCTGTAATTCCAATTCGCACGGCATACACACTTTGCAGCCATTTTTTCCAAACTGCTTAAATATATGTAATTAATTTACTTTATTGTTTAAAAATTTTTATTAGTGTGGATGTCCAGGATTTTTTACACATTTATACACCATTGAAATTAGCAATCAACCAATGCAGTCTTTCACATAACACACATTCATTTCTGTATATTCATTAAATTATTTTAGGTTTTATATGAATTAAATTGCTTTATTAATGTAATCATAAATTTAATTAGTAGGTATAAAATAAAAATATTCCATATCATATTTGAATTTTATTTATAACACCTACTACCTACATATTTTAATGCCAGTGATTGATTGGTTTTGAAGAACTAAAGGGTAATTTTAATCTTTTCAGGAATTTTAAGTGTAGCTGGTTAAGTTGAGATAAAATATTTTGTATTATATTTAATTAATTATATTGATGATGAAAACTATAATGCCGACTTCTCCAACAAAGGCAGTAACTCAAATTTATCAATAGAGGGTATTTTTGGTTTCAAATTATAATTCTCTTATAAAACTTTTTAAAATTTATTACAAATTTGTTAAACATTTAAATACTCTATATTAAAACAATATTTTGTATTAAGCTGTGTATAATAATATTTTATATTAACCGGTCGGATGCTGCACAATTCATTTTGTAAAATTAATGAATGATTATTGTACTGTCATCCGGAATGTCTTTTTGCTAAATTTTAGAGCGATTTTTGGTCAAGAAGTGGGTCAAATATTGATTTCAAGACAAGCGAAGCTAAATAAAGGATCAGTATTAGAATTAGCGACACTTTTGGTAAGTTTTGCTCATTTATGGTGGCAGTGAATGTGTTTGAAAAAAAATGCAAACTGATGTTTAATAACATAATAAATAACAAACAATAGGTTTATGGAAGCTGAAATATGTTATAAAACTTTAGATTCAAATTTATTTAAATATCTAAAATAACATGCAGCACAAATTGTATACACTTGACATATTACACTGATCATATTATACAATAACATATGCGTATTACATTAAACTAGCCTTATGTAAAGTACTAACTGTATATGCACTGTATACACACATGAAATACTACGGTGATTACATATATGCAAAACATACACATTATTGATTTATTATTATAATACGTAATAATAGAAACATAATTCAGACATTAAATGTGGCAGATGACGACTGGAGCCAAGTATACACGATTCAATGCGTCACCGACCCGAGCGCGCTTGATGTATTTCGTTTACTGTTCAGAAAGAACTCAAAACGCGCCTAAAGAAGTTTTCACTTCAAAAATATATCTTAGTAAGGTTGTATTTTATTAGTAAAAAGTATGTTTTTTATTTGAAGACTCTGGAACAAAAATTAAAAAAAAAAAGCAACATCTATAGTAAAAAATCCGTTATAAGGGGATTTAATTATGCAAGAATAAGAACTTTAACTGAGTTATAAATGTGTCTTAAATATTTGCGAGGGAGGACATATTTCCACTGTATCCCAGTCCCCTCACCTAAAGAAAGGATTTAGTTCAACTTCTTACAATTTTATACTGTGGTTATTTCTATTTTGCTCGGACTTTTTTGTGAAATACTTAGGCAGTACATATTAGGCAGACACATTTAAAAAATGAAATTACCTATCATTGTTTTATGAGATATGTATACATAGATATTTTTTTAGAAGTTTGCTTTTCGAATCGGCAATATTCTTTCCAGTGACAGCCAATTTGACAGTAAATTGCTTATTTGTGCTTAGTTTGGTTTGCGATTTCACCCGACTTACACGATAACAATGCCTGCAATTTTTTTTTAATCGTGGCATAAAATTATCTTTCCAATAATAATTATCAAGCCAATACCCTGGTAATCACCATGATATTTCATTTTTAATTTCTATACCTCTAAAAAAATATCTTATTTTATATTGATTAATTTTTTTTTTACTCAATAGTTTAGTGTAATTTTGAATCCATATTGTCTGAGTCAAAGATTCTCGGGAGATTTCAAGCACTGAATCGCCATAACTTAGGGACAAATAAAAAATATTCTTAGGTTTTCACAACTGTTCAGAATCTCCTGCGTGTAGTTTTCCGGGATATTCTGCCGTGTATATCTGACCTCTCTGACCAATGTTTCGGATCCTATTAGCAGGGCTGATCACAACACACCAGCACGTTTATTTAGTAATTTCTTTGTATATACTTATATCTCACTTGAATCTATAACTCATTATTACTACAGTAACATTAAGAATTATGAAAAATTATTAAAGCTGAGATAAAAGTGAACTTTTTGAAATTCAAGGGAACCAAATTTTTTTCAATTCAAGGTACAAAAAGAAAAAAAGGGCAATGCGATTGCGAAATTCGCCAAAAATCCAAAAACTCATGAAAAAGGCCATTATAATTTTGTGAAAAATGTCTGCATTTTTGCATATTTCAAAAAATATTTATTATGCTAATACAAAGATCGCATCATTTCTATTGCTAAAGTATCTGATTTTGAGATATTTGTTTATCTCACTTGAAAAAATAAATCGAAATTCCTTATTTTGTAAAATTAATTTTTTTATCATATTTATGGCGCAAGGTGCTAAAAATTATTTCGAATTACTAAGGTTTTCGACTAATCGGGGCTATTAAATCAACATTTTGGGACTTTGATTTGAAAAATTCCGAATTATGTCGAATTTCTAATTAACGGTGTTTTACTGTATATCAACAACAGTTGTGAATAGTTATTAATACGTTATTAGTTATTTAATTAATGCACCTAAAATTCGAGTTATAATATTTGTAATTAAGACGTACCATATATCCGGTGATCCCGAAAGATTGCACACGGAGACATTTTGATTAACATTACTCAAGCAGTAGTTCACCATAATCAGAAGTGTCAGGCCACTCATGATAAATATTTTGTGTACTTATAAATGTAGGAATAAAAATACATAAATTTGTTTCTTGATATCTGTATAAGTTTAATTTCACAACTTTAATACATTATTTTGCATTTGTTCAAGTCTGTACATATTTTTTGCTGCCCTCTGAACATCAGAAAATATTTTAATGCACGAAAATAAATTTAGCCATTAGCCAAGAACGGAGGAAAAAATAAAATTTTCTGTAAATTATAATGGAGGTAAAATAAAACAAAGCACTTTAGTATAATGTGTATTTTGGTAACTGAATCATACAAAAGTGATATTAACTGTATGTAATTCCATGGGCTGTAATTCAATTTCATGCAGAGAATTAATATTTTGTAGAGCTCGAAGGCCGGTAAGTGAGGTAGCGGTCAAGGATTGAATCTTCAAACCAGTGAATGGAGGTGTGTCATTAAGTCTACTTTTTGGGCTACTTGTATTTGTACATCTAGAGCCCATTTGATGAATTACAAAAAGGGCATCTCTGGAGGGGAATTGTGAGAATTGACTATCGGTCAATGTTCGAAGAGTGAGTATGTGAATATCTTCCGGCATTGACGTTTGTAACAAAAATATTGAATCATAATTTACTTCAGGTTTTTCTGAATTGTCTATTGTAAAAATATTCACAGGATAGTTGAGTTCTAAGCTTAAATGGACAGCCAGAGAACTTGGTAGTTCATAATCTTCTTTATTTTTTGAAAAAGTGAACCTACGTAAGTTTTCCTTTGATTGCATGTTATTGGAATTTTCAAAAATTGCTCTTTTAAACCTTAAATTTGCATCCGGTGCAGCAAATGTAACGGGACTTTCATATATATGGGGTGCTTCTCTTTTTATCCTCTCTTTGAGGTTGTCATGTGACACAGACTCGGTGAGCAACCAGGACCTGAATCGTGTCTTGCGATTATCTACGAGGCCTTCCCCCATTCCTCGGGAGTCATCGTACAGAGTGCGGCGATCCAACATTACTTCCAGTCTCCCGGGTTCAAAGGAAGACGCTCCTTGAGCATGCCCAGTTAGGTAAGTCAGTCTCCAGTCCTTGTCCTGAAGGAAAGCCATTGTTGTAATGGGAAAGTAATTTCCTTCAATGCCTATCTTTTCTACTTTAATCCTCTTTTGATACTGAAAGCCATTTTGATCTGTGTAAAATTCTGGAGGTTCACCATTCTGTATATCAGTTTGAATTCTCATGTAGAGTTCCGTTTCCCTATTTTTTGGAGGATTTTCAAAATCAACTTCATTTTCTACATAGATGGCATCAGATAATGAACCCTTTTCCATATTGTATATTTTCAATGTGTGTGTTAGAAAAGGTCCATATATAGTGGTAACCTGTGTGGATATAGGACCAGAAGTTATGAATATTAAATTTGTTTTTGATCCTTCACCATTTTCAGATTTTCTTGAATATTCTTCGAGGACATCTTTCTCAGGAGTGTTGATATCTGGCATAAATAAGTATGCCCCTGAATGCAGTTGAGCACTTTGGTAAGCAGCAAATTCTATAGCGCACTGCCTTATTTTACCAGATTGTTTTTTTGTAACCGTTTTCAAGAATCCCGAGATTCCATCTATAAGAAGTTTCATTTTATGATTTTCCAATTGTATATCTCCTGGCAGTATACTTTTTATAAGAAATTTTTTTCTTGTTGAATCAAGTTGCTCTCCATACATGGGTTGTTTTAGTTGGCCAGGATTTAGCCCATCTCTCTGTGGAGCCGATGTTCCCTGTAATACATCATACACACAAGTATCGCAGTAAACTGTTGTCACTTTGTCTGTTGCAGTTTCTTGTGAAGACTTTTCCAGTATTTGATAAGTGATAATACTGAATGCAGGCAGTTCAGCCACAAACATGATTTCAAATTCTTTCGTGGATATTTCAACATTATTTAAAGGATTCCAGCTCCAAACAGGATTCACTTGGAAAACAATATTTTCTTTCAATTGATTAACAATTTTAATATTTGTAGAATTTACTCGAATAATTGTAACTTCTGAACGTTTCTGCGCTAACGTATTCAATAATATGATTTTTCTATCTTTATCTATGAAAATTGGCAATTTTCTTGGCAGCTTATTATAACTTTCCCTCTCCATATCACTTAGAATAAAACTTTTTAATTGATTGATTGTGGACTCGTGAGTGGAATTAAAAAAAAGAGATTCGAGGCAAGATTCTTGCAACTTGACCATATCTTGGAGACTTTCAAATAATTTCAGTCCATAATCTCTCATAACGCTCGATTTGGACGTTCCGGTGATGGCATCGTGATGTTGGAAGAGACCCAAGTTGCGTCTAGCTTTGATAAGAGATTCATATTTCTTTTCTAAGACTCTTAATATATTTTTATATCCATACTGTCGAGCTGTATTTAAGGTTATAGTGAATAAGATTTCGGCATTCCGAAGATTGTGTTCCAATTCACGATCCATGATTTTTAAAAATGGTCGTGTTGTGAAATAACCAGACCAGTACGCTGGCCTTCCTTCAGTGAAAATATCTGAATAAACAAAGAAATCCCCTTTAAGCGTGGGAAATCGATCATATCTTTCTTTAATGGCCTTGAAATAATCTTTTGGCGTTCCAAAAAGTATTTCTGCATTGTAAGTTTCTTTATTAGAGTTAATAAAATCAGCTATTTTTTTGTAATTAATGTATTGTTGATCAAATTCAATTTCATGGTTGTATCTAAAGTCATCACCCAGTGGAATGAGAGCTACATTGTGTGGCAGAAGAGACCCAGTGCGGGCATACTGCTCTAACAAAAGTTCAGCTTTGGCTTTCAAATTTTTATCTGTTATGAATTCAGCTTTAATGGAATATTCTGTGTATTCACCTTTAATTTTTCTAAAATCAAAATTAAGACATATATAAGGATGCGGACCGCAAGAGTGCTTGATGGAATATATATCAAACGGTTGATTATGTGTGAGATATGATGAAGGGTTACTCGAAGCCCATGGAGGTAACCAGTAAAAGTCTCCCCATTGGTGTTGAGCGAACCATTGCTTCCAGGCGTAGTGCAAGCGCTGTACAACTCCACTTTTGATACCCGACCTTGCTAGGAGGTAAGGGACTGTTGCACCGTGGCCAAAAGGGTCAATCGACCACCCTGTTTCAGGATGCACCCCAATATTATTTTTGATCCATTGATGTCCTGGAAAATTAATTAGATATTGATGTTTCATTTCATTGACCAGTAAGCGGTAATTTTGAAAATCGGTAAAAAAATATTTAATAATAAATATAAAAAATTATTAAGATTTTGGTGCAATATTTGTGACTGGAAGGGAGCTAAAGGTTTTTTTTTTATATTTATTTATTTTTTGATACTTATTGCATTATATATAAGCCAAACTGCACAGAAGTTTTACGGCATGGTATAAAACATGACTAGACACTTAAGAAATTAAATCAGCTTTAACCGGTCGGATGCCAGCCGTACGTAATGCGGAATGTGTCCTGTCTGCTGCGCAATTTCGCGCGCGATTTAACAGTTTTTTAATCAACAGACAGGACGTCTAATGACAAGGTTTGAAAAGTACAACGGTCTAAGGGTACCACCGCTAATACTAGTTGACTAAACTCTAGAATTATTATTTTGTACCAAGGTTTTCAAGATCCCTAAATATAATATATTTACCATGGAATGGAAAAAGGAGATTATATACCGAATTCTAAAAGAGGAGTTACTGTTAAATTTGTTATTCAATTAACTAAATAGTTTCATATGGTTTTAATGCAAGGCCATTTTTTGCATGAATTTATTTTGTTTTTGAATTATAATTTCTCAATGAGCTTCTTACAAACATAATAGTTGTCATAAAGACTTTGAATAGAAGATCCGAATGTGAGTTTTTCACGATTTTCAAACACCTAGAGTTACCTTCAATGTATTGGTCTAATAATGCATACACATGCGTCGTGGCTTCGTCTGGCATAACCCATCCTCCTGTGGTAATTTCCAAACGTCCAGACTGAATTAGGTTTTTCAAGGCCTGCAATGAAGAAAATAATATATAATGACAGAATTTGTGGATATGCTTACTCTTTTTTCACTTGTTTATATCACTTCCAAAGAATGTTTTAGAAAATACTTGTAAGAAAAACACTCAGACCCATTATCTTTTAGGCCAGGTATCATAAATATCTCGATACGATAGCTGGCCTACTTTTACCTAAACCCGGCGTGTCCAGGTACCCGGACCTGAAAAACCCTATTTGTAATACAGTAATACACCGACTTACTTGAAGTCAGAGATACGTGATTCAATTGACGACACTACCGCTAGACTACTGCCAGCTATTTTCAGTGCTTCTCTTCCTGTGATGAGCATTGTATATGTTTCGCGCGGATTCTAGGTGCACGATTACGATCCAACGATCTATGAAAGTTAAGATTGATTTGATATACGTTTTCTAAACCCTAAAAAAACTGTGTCGTCCAAACGAAGTAAATCAGATTCTCCTACAAAAAAGGAATTTTAATTTTAATTTTTTTATTTATTTTAAATTACCTCTTGCAAAACTGTAATTACAGTTTAAACGCAAGGATTTAATTATAATAAGTGTAAGTACATTTCTTTACTTAATTGTATTTAATTTATGATATATTTTGTTTCTCTAATTTAATTCTAATCTAATTTTTCTTTTCCTATCCACTTCACAATTCACTGTAGTATTTCTTTAATGTCTTTTTTTTATTTTTTTGTCCCGTTACATTTTTTATTTTATCCGGTAGCTTGTTGAATAATTTTGGAATTAAGCACCGTTTGGTTCTGTCTCCGTAACAATTATGTATTTATAGACAAAGTTGTATATAAATACATACAATTTTGTTGACTAACGTGAATTCGAGTTAAGCAATTTTCGTCAATCTTACCTATCACGTAACTTCGGGGTATTACTGTATATACTTATATGTATATACATTTATATTATATAATATACACTTACTCCTTAAACCAACAAATCTGAGTGTGGGCATAAATCATGAAAAATATTACACTTCATGAGCACAATACTTTGAGAGTAAAGACGGGAGAAATACAAATGTGGGGTGATTTTTTTAGAGTTCACTCATGGTGAAATGGCAAACTAAAGTGACTCAAGTCAAAATTAGCTTTCATCTGTCAAATTGTCTATCGCTGGAAAAAGTGTTGGCAATTCACAAAACAAAACTCTAAAAAAACCACCCTACAATATATAGTATAAAGCAAGCACCCAAGGAACTCAATTATAAATCAGAAAATTGATTTGAAATGGTCTGGAGAAATGTTATCCAAAAAATGGGTTGCAGGGTATGTGCAGCCTGCCCGTATCCAATTTGGTCAAAAGATAATGTCTCTATTGCAACACACTTGTTACCCCGGTAGCAATCTAAAACAGCGGTTGCCAAAGTGATGGTAAGTGAGAAAATTTTTCCCAATATATTTAATATATTTAATATATTTAATATATTTAATCTTTTAAGTGGTTCACGGGATTTGTGAATTTAGTGGTCCGTGGGGTCTTAAAGTTTGGCGGCCGCTGGTCTTAATTAACTTTAGAAGTGTTTAGGACATTTGAAAAATATTTATGTATCTTTCTTGTGTGAATTGTTTCGGGTATAGTTTCTCAGGTTGACATTTTTTTAACGAGGCCCTCAGATTACGTAAAGTTGGACAGCCCTGAAGTGAAGCATTTGTAAAAAAAAAAACAATGTTTATTGAGCCAGATAAGTATTGCAGAGTTATTCAACAATTTTATCGATAGTCAAGAGTTTGTAATATGGCAATTAAAATAATATACGGGTGTCTCACAGCTAGTAGAAATTTTTTTACAGGTGGATTCCTGCCTTGATAACGAGTCGAAAATTTTCAAGCAATCATGATCTATAATATAAATAGTTATGGAGATGTGGGGTATCAAAGTTTGCATTTTTTTTCAATATTTCTGACTTATTTTTTGCAATAAGTTGAACTATCATTACAGAAACTTATTACATATTGATTATGGAAAATCTATTCGCTTCAATACAACTCAAATATAATGGTAACAAATGCATTTTCAATTTCTGCAAGGCTTTTATCATTTTATTCGACTTGTAGTATTAAGGCGGTACATACATTTTTCAAGCTGTCAAAGTGGCGATATGTGTCGGATAGATCATGCTTCTTCAATACAAGATCGAGACATGAACGAACGTCGTATCAGATAAACCTTGCAAGAGCGTATTTTTTACGTGTCCTTGTGAGATAGAAAGGTTGCGAGGAAACGAGACAACCATATGGAGTACCGACGTTTAAAATATATGGGAACGCTAGTCATGCTTGCGTACCATTATTAGAATTTTAAATGTTTTAAGTCTAGAATATAAAAAAGCGTATGTATATTTCTCCAATAATTTAGGTGTAGTAAAAAAAAAAGTAAACAAGAATTTTTCTTATATCACTGTTTGTGAAAATAATTGAATTTAAATAATTTTTATTTAAAAATAAACAAAAAACCAGTACAACAATATGTATTGAATTAAAAATAAAATTAAAAACCATTTATCTATATTTTAAAAATTATCTCGTAAATTAATATCTTACTTGACTTTCAAATAACAATGACATCAACACGAATATAGTGAATATAGCGAGTAGTATCAAGTCAGCAAAAGTGACATGCGTTCAATGTTAGGTTATGAGTAGAAATGCAATTTAATACAAAACTAGCTAAAAAAACATTATTATCTGCGATGAATAGATTGCTTTTGAATATATAATATGATATTATTTTGAACTAAAGTCAAATTTGGCATAAAAACACGTTTTAAAGTGATTTTTTAATGAAAAAATGATTGGACTACATGAGTGCGTCCGCCTCTCCCGGCTGGCGCGCGGATTGTGATCTGCAAACTGCGTAATTTTTTGACACATTTCATACCATAGAATTTTTATTTTTAAATATTAATTAACGTGTTTTTTATAAAAAAATTAGCTTTTTAATAGTGAATGAAGACTCAAAGTGCAAATATAGATACAATATATCGTTTAAAATCATTTTTTATATGAATAAACAACATTTGAAAATGACCAAAAATCGTAAATATTTAAGCATGTTTGAAAAATGATATCTTTTTTAATATTGAATATTTCTTAATTTCCTACGTACAGATTCTAGATAATTAAGTAAACTTTATATGCATGAAAAAACATATTATGCTTACATACAAATTTTAAACGAATCACACTTTGCCCGGGAACATTAAAAACGTTATTTTTGCCGCGGCCTGTGGATTTATGCCTATATTTTTCTTAATTGTTGCAAATAATGTTCAGTTTATTACTTTTATATAAGAATAAAGGTTCTATCTAAGTTATCGCCCTAAAAAAATTGCAATCTATCATATACATTCTGATATAAATGAATAATAAAAACCCAGATTTTCGTAAAAAAAATGCTGAAATATGCATTTGCAGTGAATGTACCGCCTTAAAGCAAATGAATTTTTCATAATCGACATAAGATACTGTAATGATAGTTCAACTTTTTGCAAAAAATAAGTCAGAAATATGGAAAAAAAAAATGCAAACTTTGATATTGCATATCTCCATAACCATTGATTCATGGTTGCTTGGACATTTTCGACTCATTATCAAGGCAGGAATTCACCTGTAAAGTTTTTGCTACTAGGTATGAGACACCCAGTATATCGATGATAGAAAGCAATTTTGCTGTGAATGCCAAAACCCCATTGGTTTACAATTCTTCATGATTTTTTTGTTTTAATGATAATTTCTTTTAATATTTAACAACAGTCTTTACAACAATTCTTAGAATTTGATTGAATTTTTTAAAAAAAAATATCACATTGACTTAAAAAAGTATTAAACACAGATTTTCAATATTCCAAAATTTATAGTGTTTTTAATCTATTGTGATGCCGTAGTTTTAGAATTTTGAGCATAATTGCCTTCCAGTGTTGATATATATTTTTGTATTACATATACGGTGATATCATGCAGCAAATATGAATTCAGGTATATTCTTATTACATAGCATTGTACACTTCTCAATTTTTAAAATGAATATGATATAAAATAAGTACTAATATTATTTAAAAAGTTGATATAAATCAGTTTGTTTCACACACATTTACTTATTTCTTCATCAAAATGTCCAAAAATTAAATTAAACCCAATATTTCCATTACAATGATAGAAATGTTTTGACATTTCTCACAAAAAAATTACATGTACATGAAAAGCTATGTCTCGTCTATTTTGTGTGAGGATATGATAATGATAATGTTATCTTGAGAAAAGGGGATCATCTTCTTTCTCATCTATTTGTTTGTGCACAACAAATTGATGATTATTGAGTAATTGATGACCAAATGCAACCGCAGCTCTAGTTCGCTACATACAATTTATTTCATTCTGGTTTCATGGTCAAACATTGTGATTACCTTTTGTTTGATTGGATGCGCTGAATCCCACCATGCCGTGAGGAATGAAATTTCGCTCCAAATGAATGTCATTTCCGGGTATTGTTGTAATTTAGCGACAATCTGGTTAATAATTTTTTTAGTTTCAAATTGAAAATAGTGTTCAAAGGTATGAAGCCATCCTGGATCATTGTGTGAATGTGGAACAATAATGACCTGTAAAAGAAGATACAGAATAATATTATTGCAAAATTTATATTTTTGATATACACAGGGTGTAACAGACCTAGTTTGCAATACTTTACAGGTCGTTCAATGTTTGCCTAAATTATGAAGTTTATCAATATTCCCCTGCTAAGTTATTTCCTTTTTTATTTTTGGAAGCTGCGCTTAATAGGTGATCGCAACAGGTCATCATTCATCCCTTTACACATTTCATTTGATAGGTCATTGACATACTGACCCACCAATACAGAAAATATAAATATTACAAACATTTTAAATGAATAAAAAAAGTCCAAGAAACGTGCTGTGGGGAAAATTTTGATAGTTTTTCCAAAATGTTAAATTGTTCCAGAAATGTGCATCTACTTCTATTTCCAGGAATTCGAAAGATTTATGCCAGGCAATTTGGAAGTTTTAAAGCGGCCCAGCTTGTAAGAGGCAGATCAATTTTTTAAATTTTATTTCGCATTAAAAGTTGTTAGTTTATAAAATAATTTGACATTTCTAAATTTTTTTTTTTAAATTTTCTAATAACAACTCGTTAAGTATGCTTCTAAGAAACAAAGAGTTGTGAATTTTTTTTAAATTATGTATATTTAATCAGTCATGTGGCTGTCATATGCTCGTGACTACATGCAAAAAATTCAAACTTTTAGATAAATTCAATCTTAAAAAGAAGAGCATACGTTTTAGTAGAGTAATAATTTATTTTCATTTTTGAAAAGTAAAAAAATGTGCATTTCTCTTCTTTGTTCACCCATAAGATTTTTTTTTGTCTGTAGAGAATGATAATGAATGACGATCCTGATTTGATTGGTTGATAAATCTGATTACACAACCAGTGACACTAAAACAAAAGTGTAGATTTTTTTCAAGAATTAATTTTGAACCAAAAATTGTCAAACAAAATGAGAAAATAGTGTTACGTTTTATGAGCAACTTCTGGTGGTAATGCTTAAAGAAATAGAATTCCTCATAATTATTATTGAAATCAATAACTAAATTAAGAGAAGTAGGAATCTCGGATAAAGTCCCCTTTTTAATTATTCACTCTATAAATAACTAAAAATTTTATATGTGGTTATTTTTTTTACTAAACAATGAAGGGGTCACACCTAGCGAGTGAACGTAAAGTGAATGATTTTTAGGATTTTTCTAGATTAAACAAAGTAAAGAATAAGATAAAATGGGATATAACTTGAAACGGAGTGGTTAGTTTCAAATTATGTGTACAAGTAACAAAGGCGTGGAAATAACTGAAAAGTTTAATTTTATTAACATTTTATTAACAGCAATTTATCAACAACAACAATTTATTAACAGTCAGTAAAACACAAATGGACAAACGCAGTAGATATGAACACTGAAATATAAAAAGTAGGAATATCAAAGTACATACAGAATACAGAATAAAATCAGCACAAGCACGTAGGTCTCTGGCGTAGTCACAAAACAATATTACGGTGGAATTCTTGAACTGACTTCGGTGACTTCGGCAACTTGACAGATTCGGTGATGGCTTTTGCTGGAAAAAACTTAACAGCAAGAGCGATGGTGGAGAGACTTCTCGGAGATAAGCACACGACGAGACTCGAGCTTTGGTACGGCCCGGCAGGAGAACACTCGACTGCGGCGGCGATATCGTTTCCCAGGTCCGCCAGGAATCTCTCCTGGACACCTCCTAGTAAGGCGAGGACTGTTGGAGCCTTCCGAACAGTGTATCCTGGCTGGGAGTATAAGCGCACAGGTTTTATACTTTTCCAGCTGTGGTGAGGATGCTTTAGCAAACAACCGTTTATTTGTTGCTAGGCGGAGTCCCCGGCAGTAAAATTCAATGAAAATGTGCCGCTTTGGAAAGCTTGATATTTTAGCAGCCTTTAGGCCGGGTTTAATGGCTTCCAAGAAATAGCCACAGGTATGGGATTTATGTTTACCTCCAGGTACACATATCAAACTAATTGATCATTAATGTGTAAACAAATATGGCTTATTTATAAAAGTCAAATGTTATGAAGCAGTAAAACTTTTGTTTGCTCATTTAAAATACTAAAGAAAAGAAGTATATTGTAATTTTGTATGTGTTGAAAATTTAATATTTTTTACACTATGTTTACGGTGGCACCTGTCAAATTGACGGATTTCCGATTTGCTTTGTAAATTTTATTAAACAGGCAGAAATTTTTTCTGATTTTTTTCAATGAGTTTTTATAATGGATCAGTACAAATATATTTACTGTTTTTTTTTATTCGGAAACCTCTTATTTTAGAAAATCTTGTTGCTTTATACCAATCTCTACGGACACACATCAAATTGACGGATTTGGTAGTTTAAAGAATATCCCTTTTGAATTCCTCCCATTTGTGAAATTATTACTTTTGAAACAACATAATCATATTTCTACAATTTGTGTGAAGCAATGAAGAAAGATGTTTTTGTTTCAAACACCAATTACAAGAACCATTATGATTTATGAGGCAATAAAAAAGGTCTCTTCCAGGGTTGATTTCTGGCAAAGTTGACCATATGACAATCTTCAGTTTTAGAATTGTAGCCTGTATGTGAAGACGTATATCAACTTTTAAAATTTTAGCAATGCGTATAAATATTTGGAAAGAAAAAATCTACTTATTGTAAGAATTTTTAATTTGTAATTTTCTAATAATTACTAAATGCAGTTTTATAAAAATTACTAATTACTTTTTGCAATAATATTTATTTTATCTTCACCCATTTTTAGCAACCATGTGTAAATCAAGAAAGTATTTGGAATTATTGATAATAAATTTCTAACATCAATGAAGAACATTCCGGTACTAGCTCTGAAGAAAGAGCATTTAAAAGTGAAAGTGAACATGAATCCGAGACTTCCGAATCCTTCGACAGCAAAATGACAAGAGTCATCAGAAGAAGAAAACATTCCAGGTCTTGGTAGAAAAAGAATGCGCATTTCCTCGAGCACCGACTCCGAGAAAGAGTCATCCATCTCCAAAAGCAATACAACAGAACTACTTGCTGTCGATGGAACACAATGGATGGGCTTTGAAACAAGTGGGTCCAGCGGTAGACTACCCATTCACACAATATTCAAAGCTGTCGCAGGACCTACTGGATATTCCAAAAGAAATGTGATTTCGGGTCATGAAACTGCCTTCGAACTAATAATTGATACAAGCATGTTAGAACATATCAAAGACTGCATAGAAAAAGAAGTGCGTCGTATTCTAAAAAAAAATTGAACCATTTCGATTGAACAATTGAGGACTTCAGTTAAATAAATCATTTAATACGAAAAAACGAAGTACTTATATGCATCCGTCAATTTAACGGGTGCCGTAGAGATAGGTATATAAAAAATGCCCGTAAACCTAGTGTTAAGAGAATGATTGTATTTGCAGACAAGCATCTAGGAAAGCTGGTTTGTAAGTCTAGCTTTTAAGATAATGTAAATTAAAAAAAAATAATAATAATAATTCAATACCTTTAATGGTGGTCTACTTTTATCAATCTTCTGACGTTCATACCTATCTTCAAAAGCACTATTCCAGTATTCCTTGCTTCTCATCCATTGTGGCTAGTAAATAAATAAAAAAAGTTTCAAGTTTTATGTGTAAAAATAATGTCATAATGTATAATTTATGTTTATTTGTTACTACACATACACAATTCACGTAATGAAACTATGTACTGCATTGATAAATACAATTTATTATGTCAATTAGCTGGTTTGGGTGGGACTCGTTAAACTTAAAGGTTTTTCTATAAATTAAAATTTTTAAAACAATATATAAAAAATAAGATGAGGATGAGAAATCATTATTTCTGAAGAATGAATTTTCAAAAAAAAATATTTTAGCCGAGAAACCTAAACTTATGATCTTCACCCCTTAGCTTGTGACAAATCACTTCTTAGAGAGCATTAGATTGAATCAAATAATTTTTCTTGATGGTCATCCCTCATTATGAGAATCATGTCTGCCGTGATTTATTGGAAGTATGTCCAAGCGTGGCTGAGGAGCCCTATTCTCAAACCGTACACACTTCCTCAAATTGTGCAAGTGTTAAGGATTATAAACGGAGTTACAAAAAAACATATATACATATATATATTTCCATTTGTCAAATTAAAAGTCAAGAGAACTATGTATTGAAGCAAAGTTATAAACATTAATGTAACTGATGGATTAAAAATATAACTGATGGCGACACATAAAAATCTTGTAAATAATTTTTTCCCCAGATTTTTATTAATAATAATTAATCTTCTTCTGGTCAGTCTATCAGGAAATCTTTTATATATACAATAATTTTATATATATAAACAGCAAACGGGAATATTAGTGCATGGCATTTCGGAGTGTACCAAAAATTATTCTCCTTTTTGATGGTAAATAAATATGAATTACCTGAAAATCGAAATTGGGGAATTCTTTTTGTGTATCGATATTTGTTTTCTGGACATGCATCACAGGACACGCATTTTCCAAATATTGCGTGTCAAAAAAATAGCTACCATTTGCATTTTTACTAAAACGCCGATTTCCCTAAAATTAAAAAAATATGAATAACATTTTAACAATCAATTTTAAAATTTTATCAAATTACGTATACATAATGCGGAATTATCCAATTGGTATTCAAAACGTATTTATAATAAATTAAATCAATTGAAATCCACATTTAGTTGATATAGTTATATTTCGAAAAATATTTTCACTGTATTAGAAAAACTTACCATTTGGTGAAACCCCAGTTGCTCATTGTATATAATATTAGGGCCACCATTGTCATGTAATTTTTCTGAAAAGCAAACATTAGAATGACACTATAAAGGCAATACAGTTTTCAATGAAATTATTAATAGGCTATCTTTGTTGAATGTAGGAGGGCATTCAACAAAGATTGGAGGTATCGTAAAACTTTCTTGTTAATTAATATAGGTGCCTAAGAGTTATTATGAAATCATCGCATATTATTGTTACCAAATGATGGGAAAAATCGCAAGAACAATTTTTGCCAAACGCCCTCTGATTTTTATTATAATAAAAATATTCATATCAAATATTTAATAAGCTTCAATCGCTAAAGGGGAATGGAAAATATAATTAGTTTCTGAGCCTAATACATTTAAGAATGCGATCAGATATTTTGAGTAAATATTGTAATTTTTGCAAAGTTTTAGAAATAGATGTCAAAAACGTGAATCAAGTAATGTTGGAAAATTACTTTATGTATTAGGTACTTTAAAGACACAATAAAAAATATGTATAATGAGTAAGTGTTTAGATTTTAAATTTCTATTTTGGTCTGTCATCAATATACGTACACAATTACATGATTCTATGTCTGTTTATAAATAATTATGGTTAGAATATTTTCTGACGATAAACATTTTCTTAGTTCAACGTTTAATGAGATCTAACTCTCGAGAGATAAACGACGAAGGTTTCGGACGGTATCAAGCATATTCCTTTACAATTACGGCACAAATTAGGTGGTAACACGTTTGGTAAATTTCTATGACATTGTGCCACGATTCATTTCGTAACGGCTGTCACTTTTTAAACTAGCTTAGGTCAAATTTCAGCCAAAAGCAATACGCTGTTTAAGGGGGTTCTAATACACCACCGCCAGAGTCCCGGATGTATCCCCTTAATTTTTACAGACTAGTATAGCAGTAGTTGCCAAGAAAGGTTATGGTCACTGCTTTTGGGTTCCCCAAGGTATCATCTGGGGGTTGTTTTGAATTTGTAAAAAACACGGTTGACTTGAGGAAAGAAAAAACAATAACATGGGCCTATTGTGCTACATTATTGGACCTTTTGAAAGGAGTTGAAACAAAAAGTGCCAAGATGCACCGTCCCACAAATAAACTGTTACAATGGCAAAGATGCACAAATTAGGCTTCAAATTGATATTCCATCCAACTAACTCTCTAAACTTGGCCTTGTGTCACATCTTCCTATTCCTAAAATTGGCTCTAAAAGGAAAATTTGGCATCATAATAATTTTTTTAAATTTTCTTGTGTAACTTTGTGAAAGGCCATTTTAAATTATATTAAAAAATGATAACTTTGTTTACTTTCACGATTTATTAATAACAGTTATAATGCTTTCGATGCTAACGCATCATCTCTAGTAATGCCACTAATACTAAACATAAGAATAAAGGACAGCGTGAAGAGTGGGGTGGGTGTGTGGGCGTGGTCATTAGGCTCCCCTTCTGTTACAACCCCTCTTCTACAATCACTCCTCACACCATCTTTTAGTCTTAAGTTTATATTAGTAACATTACTGAAGGTGATGCGTTAGCATTGAAAACTTTCTACGAAAACGTTCTAATCATTATAAGTAAACAAAATAAACTTTTTAATATAATTTTTCACAAATTCTACAATACTCTTCCGACAGAATGAAAAAATGGGAAACTCGCTGGATCAAGTGTATAGATAACCTTCAATGGAGACTTTTTTTTTCCACACAACCCTCATACATGGTGTCGTGTGGAATGTTATGGTGTTACGTGTGGTGTTACTGACCATTGAAAATGCTAAACATTTAGGAAATCATCATCATAATTTAATTTGAGGATGATAACAGCATTTATGGCTTCAACTCATGACAAGGCAATTCTGTTGACAAATTCTTCAGGGTATGCCAGATACTTCATCAGTTGCTGTATCCACAGTTTTGTCTACTCTCTTCTACTGTCTTCTAAGACTTTATTTTTAATTGAACCAAACTTTATATCCCACTGAGTATTATTTATTAATAACTAGATTAACATTAACTGAAAAATAACAAGTTTTATTAAAAAATAATCATGATAAAACTCTTAAACCTTAAAATATATGTTGAATTATGATAACACAACAAATTTTGGAAGCAAAACTAGACATAGGAAGTATTTTTTAAATATACGCAACATGTATTCAATGTTCGCAATATCATGAATCAGAAAATTTTTCATACATAAAAGAGATTTGTCTCAAAGATATATCCTGAAAGTTATGTAAGGACAGTTGAAATTGAGTGCTAAGCGAGTTAATCATTTCTTTTTTACTTTACTGACAAATCTCTCTCATGAGGAACCAAAATGTTATATTTGAACACGCAGTCTGATATAAATGCTATTATATAATAATTTTTATTGCTTGACAACTGGGATACAGTTTTATTAAATTATTGCTTTAATTTTTTTTTAAATAAATAACACTGACTACGCTGCAAATTAATTTATCTCTAAAACAAAATAAACTAATTATCAATGAGCAAGCTTTAAACTGATTAAGGAATTTTTGATAAATTCAAGGCTGTTTTAATAAACGCATAGTTTGCAAAAACCAACAAGCAAGATAAACAAGACTCATTAGGTAAATGTTGCGTACTATGCCCTTGATTCAAAAATAAACATTTTGATGGTACAATTAATCATCTCAAGTTTATAGATAACTATGTAATGACGATATTACTAGAAATATTATATATCCCCATATAAACTGCACATACAATTTCGCAAGATGCCTGTAAAAATATATATGTATATATAGATTACGTTTAATAAACAATAAAAAAAAAATGTAATCAAATGAATGCTTTGTGTTGAAGTGAACAAAGTTCTAAAAAGAAAAATTCCATTTGCTCGATACATGTAAGACGTTAGATATACAAGATACACTTATTACAAATTATTTGTTTTAAACAAATAATTATTATTAATTAAATAAATAAATAACTATTATTATACATAAAATTAAATATGTTAATGCTGAACGAATGATAAATTGTGATCGAGGTTAGTGTTGCTTATCTATTTTTTTATTAAGAAATATCATTTATCGCTGTAGTTAATTTATCATATGTCAAAGACCATGTATGTATTTAGTTGAGTAATCTGACAAACACGAAACGGTGAATATCCTCTTTAGGAAAATTAAAATAGCCAACATAAATTTAGCTGGATTCTGAACTGAGATTTGCTCACGTAATATCACATTTAATAATGTAATATATAGGTAGTACTTCTGATCGATAAAATTGCTTGTTAAATTGCATTAACTACGCTTACAAGTTTTCATGGTCCATGCATGTTATTGTAGGAGTATTATTATTAAAACAAAACATTTACGATATGCATGATTGTAATCTTTGAATAGAAATACCTGGACCTATTTAGAATGAATAACCTGTGGAATAAACAATAAGAAACCCGTGCATGGCAAAAAAATATTTTGTAAATTTTTTGCAAAACAAATTTATAAAAATATAAATATTTCAGCCTTCATATTATAATAATCAACATTAATTTTTGAACTTTCGTGTTTCAAAAATTGAAAAAATAACATCACATTTTTTAACTTGCGCGGGATTAAAGGTTAATTTGAATACAAAGATAATATTTTAAATTAAGCAAACCTTGATCAGTATAGCATTGATAGTAAGCATGGCTTTGCAGTTTAAAAGTGGTTAAATGACTTGCATTTGCCTTAATATTATTATACATACTTAATATAAGCAAGGTAATAAGATTATCAGCCGTATTTTGAAATAGGCAATATTGCTATATCGGTATTTTGACAGTTATTGTATAATATTGTAATCCTGTCATTTTAAGTTTGACAGGTTTTAAATTAATGGATTCATCAATCAGAAAGCCCTAAAATGTAAACAAACATTAATTTGTTCACATATTGTGGATAACTTAACGTTTGTTTACGTTTAAGGACTTTTTGATTGATTGAATTCATTAATTTCAAACCTGTCAAACTTAAAATGACAAAATTGACAGCATCACAATGTTATACAATAACTATCAAGATACCGAAATAAGAATATTGCTTATTTCAGAATACGGTTGATTAATAACTTTGATTTCTAGGTCAGCTCCCAATACTTCAAAAAGCAATTGCACATGATTCAATAAAATAAAAAGTAGACGCTGTGCATAAATTATGAAAATATATGTTTATTTATTTTACTTTTATATTGGAAGTGTGTACTCTCAAAAATGCAAAACACTGTCACACATCCTTCATAAAACTCTTGAGTGAAAATTCACAAAATCATCCAAATAGGAATAAGAATTGGCCCTCAAAATGTAATACGGCTGGAGGATTTATTTACGATTTTTTAGATGTCAGAAAATTTAAGTGGTTTATATTTTAAATGTATCTTATTGCGAAACTTTAATTTTTTAATCAATTATAGACTATAAAACCCATTTCACTGTTTTCACAATAAGGAAGATTGCTAAACCTTTTAAAATAGTTTTATATGTTTTTCCGATAAGAATTTATCAATACCAATTGAAATATTGAATACTATGCAAATAAATTTCTGTGACGAACTTTTTGGTTTACGACTTTGTTGGTTGACATTTGGAATTAAAGGAAGTGTTTGCAATTCAAGTCAAATTTTAGATTATTTTTTAAATACAGTTATAAAATTTAAGATAAACATCAAAATATAATTTGTTCGGATTCTATTACAATAACCCTGAACCCAGCAACCTGAAGTGCTAGAGTAAAAGTGTAAATGCCTGGTGCGATCTATGTGGTGCCAATGTAGGCACAGCAAAGCACATCCTAATGGGATGTAAAATTACTTATGTAAGATGGCAGAAACACTTATAGACATGACAAGATATCGGAGGTAATCGGAGAGTGTCAGTCTGGCAAACTTAAATAAATAGAACACTATAAGGGTCAACTTTGTAAGGCCTGGGGAAGAGGGAAGGAGGAAATCAAAAATTTCATCTTCAATAATCAAAAAAGTGCAAGATTGGAGACTAATTATGTATTTGACTTCAAGGCACTATATGTGTTTCCTAGAGAACTGTGCGCAACAGCACTGACACTGACATAGAACACTGAAGCAAGTCTTCTTGGTTGAGCTAACAGTACCGTGGGAGATAAACATCCCAAAATACCACATGTAAAATTGAATAAATACAAGAAAGTCAAAAGATAATATTTAAAAAATATATTTGATAGGCACTGAAATTTCAATATATGCAGTATATGATGACATCTTCATTTAAAAGACAATATATCAAAACACAGGTATATTATAAATATCCAAAATTAAGTTTGGTAATGTAAAGCATAGTTTTTGCTCCTGATAAACTTCTCTTACTTAAGTATGACTAATTTCGAGCATGTCAATACAATGTACCTTGACCCAGACCACTTCAACATCAAAGAAGACCATTTTAAAATGTATTCCCTGCAGAATCAAATTTATTATAGCCAGCTATCCGCATTTCAAAGAAAACGTAAAATAAAGAATGTTACAATTATTAATGTGCATTTCTAGCGCAGTAATAATATTGATAGATAACTCGGTAGTGATGCGACATAATAAAATAATAACAAATAGACTTGATAAATAGACCTCAAAAACAATTTGTGAAAACTGCTAAATAAAAAAATATAATAAATCGCGCAATAATCAACTTCTCAAAATTATTACAATTACCCATGGCTAAATCAGGCAGTTATAGGCAAATTATTTGTTTATGTGGAGGTAATTTTTAAATTATAAATTGTTATTACGTAATCAATAATTTGAATTGAATTAAATACTAAACTTTTAATAAGGTAAAATATAAACACTATTAAGTTATTTACTGATCTAATTTAAATAGTCCAATAAGAAAATTTTAATTTCAATTTCATTATTTAAAATTTATAATGAGGTAAAAAAATATTTTGTAACATTTTATGAAAAATAAAATATAAGATCCACATTGTTGTTATATAGATAAAAATAGAAATTAAAATAAGAACAGGATTGGTATTCATAAGTGATGTTAATCACACAATGATTGCATGCACGCATAAACAGACAAGAACATAGAAATTGATGTTAGAATAATCAAGAGAGTAGGGAGCACAATGAACATGTAAACTTACCTTGATAGAGAGCAGGACGCAGGGTGAGTCTAGATGACAATCCAGAGTAATAGTAGACAAATAACAATGTAATGGCTACAGCGCCACCCGCTATCCATTTTGGTCTAACTAACCACATCATAATATCATTTCTTACACCTAATATAAATAGCTACCCTTTTCCAATACTTAAAAAAAATATAAAAAAATAGTATATCAACAATTTAAAAGTGTAAAAAACTATACACTTTTAGTTAATTAAACTTTAATTAATCTTCTAACTCAAAATCAGGAATGTTTAAGTTTATATTAAAATATATCTAAGTAAATATGAGATTTTTATTTTCAGCAGCCGTAAATAGCAGTTAACTGCATATATTAATTATGTCATGTTACAATTGATCAAGTGAGTCAACTATTCTCTCCAAAAGTGTGTCTCCATCTGTGGTACATTTTTTGTAGGCATTGTCAATCCTTGATTGGAGAAAACCTCAAACCTCAAAATTGTCGGAAAAGTACATTTTTATGAAAAAACATTTCCGACAGGTTTGATAAGTCAAATAACAAAACTTAGTTGTCAACCAAAACCAATAAGGATCTTCCTTTAAATCTGTTATTTGCGGAGCAGTTGCATAGTTCTGAAAATAATCAGAGAAACTTTAGTGAAATTAACGAAATAAAATTAAGTTATTATATCAATTCAAAAGTTTATAGAACATTTTGTGCAAAGAATTTTATTTAGTTTTTTGTTTATCATGATCTAAAATTTTTTCTTTGTGTCAGTATAAAAATTTATAAGAACAATAATACAGCAGAACCTGATTAATTAAATTACGAATTATGATTAATTTCATATTCACGGAACCCAATTTTTTTTAAATTATGCAGAACACCGTTAATTCGAAATTAAGGTAAAAAACACAATGCGATTGCATAATTTGCCAAAAATCGTAAAATTCATAATGGTTTTTTTAGCTGTTAATCTTGTGAAAAACATGTAGGTTATTTTAAAATACTTTTCTTATTGTTTTTTTTTAATTTTGTTTACGCTTCAACAGGCCAAGAGGCCCAATTACAGAAGCGAAACACATCACAAAACACCCAGGCTTCAGTAAATCAGGTAGATTAATTGTGACCTCACCGGGAATCGAACCTGGAACCCTCAGTGTGAGAAGCCAGTGTCATACCCACTGGGCTAAGAGGGACGCCATGTATTTTTGCATATTCCAAGAAATCAGTTCGCAAACGCAATATTTATTATTATAATACAATTTTACATTTCTACTACTAAAGTACCCGATATTGACATTTATAGTTCTCACTTGTGAAAAAAATTGAAACATTTTTTAATTTTCAAAAAAAAAAAAAGAATTTTAAGACCTAAAATATATTGACTTATAGCGCAGAGTTAAAAATTATTTTGAATTATGAATTACCAGATTTTTCGAATTATCGGGGTTAATGCACTATGAAATTAACATTTTGGGACTTGTGTTTTTAAAAATTTGAAATTATAGCGAATTTCAAATTATCGGGGTTTTACTGTATTACATTTTTTAAACGTTTGGGAATATCTTGTAATTTTAATAAAATTAATCGCAATCTTTTGACCTTTATGATAAAATTGTTGATTTTGGTTGAGAAAATATTTTTCAACAAAAAAATGTAATAGTTTGAATAGTGTTTTATATATATTACAGACAACAATATTTATAAAAAAATGTATTTTTTATCTTCCTATGATCATAATATGCATTGCAAACAGAGGTCACCAAAATACACCGCAAAATCAAATCAATAGAGATATTCAATTAAACCAATATTCAATTATACATTCTACTCAGAGATAATTAAAATAAATTTCTTTCTTTGTAGGCCTACAAGTCTGATGTAATCTTCCTCTAATCAAATTAGTTAAAATATATCTAACAATTGAAACATTTTAGAATATTTCCTTTTTAAAATTTTAAATCTATGATATGATAAAATATTTGAATTACCTACCTATAATATATATTGTGTGTAAGTTTACGACTTAAGTACCGACGCCATAGACTTACTATAAATATAGAATAGTCACTAAAAAACAAATCAAAGACATCTAGTCTCTGCTGTCTTCTATTGCGTACTAAATGTATCAGTCAGAAAGAAATTATTTTCATAACAATGTATAAGAAAGGACAATAAAACATAACTGCTAGGAACGAATGCATATGAAGTTGTAGCAAATAGCAGTACTTTTTACTTTCTGCCTTAACAATTTATAAAATCAAACTTGAAATATGGCTGTTTGTTGTATTAGACGTTGTAGTGATTCATAAATTAATATATAAGAGGATAAAACCTTTCATAGGTAAGTTTTATTTCAATAATTTGTGGAGAAATTCGAACCGTGTTCGTAGTACGGAGATTTCAGTATTTTCTACATTGGTAGTCTATGGTCTTTTCTCTTTCCTTATTATTACACAGTATACGTGTAAAAGAGATACAAATAGGAAACAGGGTTGTGTATTTTATTAATATTTTTTCAATTTCAGATTTTCCAAAAAATCGATAACAAATTTGGCTAGATGCTATCAAATGACCTAATTGGAAGCCTTCAAAATATGCTCTCAACATTTTGAAGAGACATTTTTAGATAAATCTGGTAAACGGGCTGACGAAAAACGCCATTCCCACATTGTGTCAGGGTTGCAGGTAAAAATGTATTTTTTAAAACAATTTTCCAAATTAATATTTAAAAAACATATAAAATATATTTTATATATTTATATATTAAAAGTGCTTTAAATATTTTGTTTCTATTAATATGTTCAATTAGTTTTTTCTGTAATTTATTAATTTATACAATTATTTTTAGAGAATCTCAAATCCATATCTGGAGCATTCATACTCATCAATTCAAATTGCAGGTTAAATTATTTGTTATTGTTTTACTGTTTACACAATTGTATGCTCTTTTTTTCGAACACGAGAAATGTACATCTTGAATTTAGAGAGAGGTATGCCACCCACCCTGACACACCACACAGCCTGAACTTAATTTATGGCATTTTAATTTAATTTAATTTATTTAATTGCATTTTAAAAAATATTAGTGATGTTTTGTTTCGAATTTAGCATGTTTGTTTTCTTTGATTAGTTGCATGATTGATTGAGGTTGTTTATTTTTTATATTTCTAGTGTATTCAATTTAGTTAGCATATTAAAATCTTTATTTTTACATGAGTGTCATTGGCTATGTTTAAATTAATGTCTCCTAAAATAATTGTTTTTTAGTCTTAATAAAATAGTGCTCAACTCTTCTATGAATGTTATTATCTTAAAGGAAGTTCTGTAAATGGTTAAAATGTTAAATAAATTGTTTTTATATTTAATTTTTAATTTTAGGATATTTCCAATTTTTTTTATTAATTTCTTCGAAATCTAAAAAAGTATGTATTTGAAACAAACATTCATATACCACTGTTCGTATGCAGTAGTTAATATCGAGTGGACATTTATTCATTTTGGACACTTCTAGACCAACTCCCGCAACATGCGTCTATGTTCACAGTAATTGTGTGTAGGACTTGTGTAGTAGATATTTTGGTTGGTAACTAGTCTATATTTATAGTATGTCTATGACGATTCAAAGAAAAGCAGCCAGTACTTGGTTTATATCGAGGGTGGAAAGCCAAAAGGGAGTTAGTGATTATTTTGAATTTTAATGGTTTTTTCAAATAGGAATCATTACCAAAGTTTGATACCAAAACGGCAGCCCGATAATGTTGCGGAATATTTTCTAAATTTGAATTACTCCATCGGTATACATAATAGGTACTTCACTACGAATTTCGAAAATCTAAATTGACTGACAAATGTTTTTAGAATTTAATCTTCAAAGCATGAAGTGTCTTATCAAAGCTCAAAACATCTGACATTTTAGAAATATATTAAATTACTGTAAGTTTAGTGTTATGTTATATTTTTAATTTGTCTTTAATTGTTGTTATATTTTACAAAGAAAGGGAGTAAAATAAAAACTTGGTTTTTATGGGTTAGTTTTTTTAGTACGTCTTTTAAGAGTTAAACATTTTTATTTATAATTTGAAGTGAAAAAGGATCAAAAAACTTTAACAAAATCTGACATATTACAATGAAATTGTTATTTTATGAGTGGACACATTTCTGTATTACTATTACCAATATTAAACTTTTGAGCTATGAAAATATCATAACTTGCTGAATTCCCAAGAGGAAAATAAAACCCGCGACTTCTTCACTCAATAGCCGAGTAACCAAACATATTTGTTTGTGTTTCGTTTCACTTTTCAAGAGCCAGTCAGAACTATCAGGACTGCGTCCAATTTGTTTCTAATTTAGTTAATCTCCTCAATCCACAAATATAAATTGTCTAAATTTATCTTTTGTATAATACACTAATAATATTATGTGTCATAGGTCTAAGATAGATTGATTTTAAAACTGCGTAATTTTTTTTACATATTTTATACTTTGGAATTTTTATTTTAACGTGTCTTTAATTAACAAAACTAACTTTTAAATGTTAGTGGTTGAGGACTCAAAGTGCGCGTGTAAATACATGCAATATATTGTTTAAAATCATCTTTTTATATGAAAAAAAAGTGTTTTAAAAACATCAAAAAAGTAAAGATTTCTAACTTTATTAATATTAAACATTTCTTTTAATTATATTAGTAGTTTTATCATCATAATGCTAGCTATATACTCGTAAGAAAACATATTCTGCATATATATTTATTGATGTTTTAAAGACACTGAAAACCAATTTTTTGGCACGGGCCTATTAATGTTTATATTTTCATGATTTTTATAAAAAATGTTCAGTATATTACTTCTATATAAGAACAAAGGTTTTATCTAAGTCATCAATCTAAAAAAATTGTGGTCTAGCATATACATTCTGATATAAATTAATAATAAAAACACATGTTTTCCAAAAAAAAAAGTCGGAATTTGCATTTCCAGTGAATGTCAAGCCTTAAGAGGGACTATTAAAAATTAATAAAGTTTTATTTATGAGCCCATTTGAATTTATTTTCATTAACAAATTACTTGTGTGAATGAAAATAACTGTATCTGGAATACATCAATCACATCATAAATTCAAAAATCCTTTTACAATAAAATGTGGTCTCTAATGCACGTGTTTGCAAATGTACGAGTGGCTTATTCAAAGTCCATGCAAAATGTAAACAAAATTTTGCTTTCTAATGTGACCGCAATAATAACAGAAAATAAAACTGGGGTAATTGTAAATACAATAAAACCTCAATTTAACAATATGATTTGGGCCAGAGGACGTCTGTTAAAGCCAAAAATATGCTATATAATATAATAGGTTTTATGAATGCGTACCTTAATAAATTGACTGTTAGTTAATCTGTTATTGCTTATGAACTGTTTTCATTTACATTTGCTAATTCAAATTAAGTACGTATCATCCGATTACCGTGGGCTATGTTGTGTGATCACATGTTAATCATGTGCCAAGCATTGTTACATTTTTTTACTATCCACTAAAATATAAGATACTACTCATTAAAAATAAATATTCATTAATAATTAATATAAAAAACTCAAATTTTAAAATTAATGAAAAATTTATCTGTTAAATCAAGGAATTATTTTATGTTATTTTATTGAAGTCATGACATCCGCTTAAAAAAATATACTCATCAATCAACGGTCTCAGATAATAGAGACAACTGCACGTCAAATAAAATAATAATTATTAATACAAACTAGCTATAAATCAAATGAAAATAAATATGTTTATTTTTATGTATGATATTTTGGACAAACTAATCCAAAAAGTAAGATCATGCAAGGTCTAACAAGATCTGGAACAAAACATTTTAAGTCATAGACCTGACACATAATATTATTAGTATAGAATACAGAAGATAAATTAAGGCAATTTATATTTGTGGATTGAGGAGACTAAGAAACAGACTGGACACAGTTCTGACATGCTCTTGGAAAGTGAAATGAAACATAAACAAATATGTTTGATTACTCGCCTATCAAGCAAAGAAGTCGCTGTTTTCCTCTCGGGAGTCCAGCAAGTTATGACATTTTCATAGCTTAAGAGTTTAGTATCAATAGTATTTTTTCATAGCTTTTTCATAGCATAGACATTTTCATAGCTTAAGAGTTTAATATCGGTAGTAGGTATATTTCTGAAATTTTCAGGGTAACAAAATCAGATCAAGACTTCATGATGAAATATTTGATTCATTACTGTTGCTTTGGGTATATTATTCATAATATTAATTGTGATTTATCAACCTCGCACAATTATTTTTAGAATATTTTTTGTTCGATGATTCCTTGTTTATTTGAATAAATGATTAATACAGAAGAGTACAAATTGTATTTAGCTTAAAACAGTTTTCATCAAATTTCATATTTTTTTGCATTCTTCTCAAATGTTTATGAAAACATGAGTGAGAAAAATGTATATATATATATCGTCAACCTATTCGTATAGTCAAATAAAAATTGTAACTCAATTTAAAAATTTATTTTATTAAAAAATACATTATTTAATTTAATAATAAATAAATAACCATTTATCAATATTTTAATATATTTAAGCCAAAATTTTTCAAATTATTCAAGGATAACCACAATATTTGGATGAACGCGATTAAACAGAATCAATAAATTAATAAGACGAATGCTGTAAAACAACATTCCATTCAAGATGTACGAGAAAATTAATTGCATTAAGTCCAAGATAGATGTTTTGCGGCTAACCTAATATCTCAAAAATAAGCTAAAAAACATAATTTTATCATTTAACAAAGTGATTTTTTTATATCTACTACATTGATAAAACAATACTTACCCGTGACAAGTCGTGACAACAAATAACAGTTCGAATCTTAGACAAATAATGAGATGTCAAAAGGCGAAACAGACGCAGCCATTTTGACAGAGTAAAATTCAAAGAAATAATCTATGCAACCTTTGTATAATATATAAATCTGTAACTAACCAAGAGTAGGAACTAAACCGGGGCATGTTGAACAAATTGCGTGGGCATTAAAGTTCCACTTCTTACAAATGACAGGATAACACGTTTATAAAGTATTAAATGTTATACAATACTTAATTTTTAATGAATAAATTGTATCTGAGACTAATTTAATTTATCAAAAACAAGTGAATGGCTTTGAGTTATCTTTTAATTTTATAATCAATCAGATCAGTCAGATGGAACTTTTATCCCTGCTCGCGGGGCTAAGAATTCGAGATGTGTGGGGCGAAAAATACTACCATTGATGTATTGGAACATGATAGATAAATATTCAGTAAATTATTATATATTTTTATAAAATTCAATATTTGTTCACTATTAAAAATCAAACTAAACAAATACTCCTTTTTTAGATAATCATCGCTTTCACAGTTGATATATAAAAAATAAAGCATGTTCTGTTATACATAATTGTTATGGACCCCCTTCTTACAGCAGGAAAATTTGGTTTACATTCATCATCTTATTATGCAAATAAAAAAATAAATGTGAGTGTAGAGCTTGACCAACGCAAATTGGCGTGCGGCGACTTTGGAACCAAAACACACCTCGCCCGCACCCGGCGCCCTGTCATTCAATTCAATCTCGTTATTGCGCGTGAGCTGACATCTTGATTTCTAATATACATTGAATTATTATGTCCAAAACATCTAAAACAGTACGGGGTGGTGCAAGAACAATTGCCAATGAAGTATTAAAGTTTTGCGAAGCTGAAAAAGCAAATAATGGACCAATATTACCGTTTGACAGGATTCCGGATAGAGCCTTTACTGGTTTGTTTTTTTAGTGTTGCCCGACCAAATTTCTATTAAAGGCTCCGACACCCATCACCGGACACTCTGTATATTATGTATTGTGTAACAAATTTACACAACTTCTGTTTCGCGACAGGGATGCCCTCCCTCGCACGCCAATTTATACTGGTCGCACATTACACATTTTATATAAATATATATATTTTTTTAAATTTTTACAAAGATAAAAATTTATAGAAGTAGAATTTGTCACCATGGCACTTTTATTTCGAAACAAATATAAAAAATCATGAAACACAGACAATCTATGTAGGTAGATGGTGAAAAGGGATGCTATATTTATAAATAAATTTAAAAGTGAATGGGATAACATACTTGTCATAGGCAGCTGAAGAAAATGTAGTCACAAAACCAAAAATTTTGCTGATTTCCTAAGTTTTTATTTTAATCCTACAAATTTGTTAACCGCATTGTAGACTAATATTTGTCCCAAATACATATTTGGGATAGCCCAATGAAATTAGTTAGTTTTAGTTTACTGTAACATTATATTATAATTGACAAATTTGGAAGAGATTGTATTGAATTGTACTTGGAAAAATAAATTTGTATAAAAAATAACAGTACACTTTATTTTTTTACTGTTATATAATTTTTTGTATAAAAGATACATTATCATCACCATCAACAACAGTCCCCCCACCATGTTAAATCTGGTGCCGACCGCTGCCCTTTGTCCCCTTTGGGATTCCTCATCCCCTTCATAATTTTTACGTAGATTTTGGGAAAAATTGAGCTGAATGAAATATTTTTGAAGAAACACTTATATAAAAAACTTCCATTATTTAAAAAAATCTACATTTGCTGATACAGAAAGGCATGGCCCACAAACTTTCTTGTATGTAAATTCATAAAGTTTCAATATATTGTTTCAGATATCAGATGTTATTTATGAGGATGAGAAGATTATTGAATTGAAGTGTTCATGTGAAAATGCAAATGATGTCAAAACTAACCCCAAAGCTTTTATTCAATGGTTGTCTGCCCCGCAAGACCTTGAAGTTAGGCTTTATGAACCATTGTAAGTATATCACAAGCTACCCACATTACCAAAGAACGGCTCTTGCGCTAACATATTTTGAACAAACTCAGTCATGTCTCATAAAGGTTAATATGGTTTCATTTTACAGATTCCACCACAAAACCCCCGAAGATTCTGTGCAAGACCCGGTGGCTTTCTGTCAGATTGTAAGAAAAATTCTTTGCAAAATTTTGCAAAAATTCTTTTTTCTTTCAAATGGAATAGCTGATACTTCTCTTAAATCAGCCAACGTGTATGATAAGTTCCAATTTGAGAGAATAGATTTCTTCTGTGCATCATCTGCTTGCAGAAGATTGTCTGCCAGGGTAGTATATTCGTTTTTCAACAATAAACTTCGCTGTCGTACTATTGAAAATGTCTGCTATAATGCTGTTCACATTATGCATCAGGCTTATTGCATTATTCACCAATCTAGAAATGAATTTCAATATGGCTGAAAATATTAAACCTCTGAACTTTTCATTATTATTACTAGGTTTATCTCTGTCGACTCTTCATTTTTAATCAGTTTTTTTTTAATAGTGGAGTTTGTATGAGTTATGATTATAAATTATAAATTGTGGTGTTGAGCATTCAATAAATCCTGTTTCAGTTCTAGAACTTTTGCTCAAAAGTTTCGTTAGCTTGAGCAAAATCCACAATTCTATTTCTATTGAATATGATTTCCTCTTCATCTTCATTTTTGTCTTCTATTGTAAATTCAGAATCAGAATCCCTAGTTTTCAAGAATTCCTGAACTAAAATAAATGTGAAAGTAAGTAGTTATTCCAAAAATGCTCAAAATACAGTGTATCATTGCTCATGATTTGTGATTCAAAATATTAATTCTTTTGCCTTACCATTTTCACTAAAACAAAAATTATTGTATAAATTTAATTTCTCCCGAACATTAAAAAGGTAAAGAAACAAAAGTTAGCAATACTATGAAAAACTCAGTTGTCTATAAAACAATATACTTAACACGTATTCGATGTGCGCAGTGGAATATACGAATTCGAACATAGAACACATCGTCGGAAAACGGGAGTGACTTCACTCGCTGACGGCTATCAGCTGATTGAAATTTTTTTTTAATCATAAGCACTTATATTTGTAATCATTTCCATAGTAAAAATGTATGGATGATATTAGTTGCTTTTTAAAAAATATATACATATTTAAATTACGAGGCAATATTTCAAAAATGTAAGCTGGACGAATTGTAGGTTATACAAGTGGGATTTTTAGGAAACGATATTTGAAAAAAAAAATTACAGTTACTTATTAAAAAACTACTGAATGTTTTTACCCATCTTTACAAAGTGTTGTAAATAATCTATTGCTAATTTTTAATTTTGGCCATGGAATAATTATATACACGTTCTCTGTGATATTAAATGTATATTTTGTACGCTTAATATATAAATATTTTCCATTATATCATCTTAACCCTGACTGCCGTTTTGGCTTATTTTGCTCGGCGCAGTCTTAACGTTATTATCTTTGAATATTTCTTATTTGTTTGCATGTATGTGTTTTAAAAAAACAGTTATCTATCACGCTCGTGACACTCTCCGGTTCTATATACAAGTTTATACTTTAATGGGACAGTAAAAAAATTTGAAAAAATCAATAATGTTTATCATATATGTTAAATATTATGTAAACTTAAATATCAATAAAATAACAAATAAATAAAAACCTATTTCCTTTTATATCTGAATCTGAATTCCGGGTAACGTTGGGTGCGGACAACTTCTTTATTTATAAACCTCATTTACCTATCATTAGAGACATCCCAACTACATATATGTAGTTGTAATATTTATCAAACAAATTATTTGTTTTAAAGAGTATTACTTTATTTTTACCACATTTGTAGTAGTGCTAATAACTGAATACTGGAAATGAATAAAATGAACAAAGCACAAAGTGCCAGAATGTTTATTTTAAGATGCAAGGTAAAAAGCGAATATAGTCTTTTTCGCTCTTTATGTGCTATTTTACATATATTTTCATTAATATTTTCAACACTACTACACTCTGATACCTCACATTAGTCATTTTAATATTGAAAGCTATAAATATAAATATAATATAAATACTTATATTGTTTAGTGCCTTATTTATAAAAAAATGACGCAGCCCTTAATACTTATGTGATATGCACTCCTATATAACTAGGAAGTTAACACAGATCAGTGCAGTGTTTAATGTATTGGCGAAGGAATATACATAATACAAATCTGTATATTTATTTTAAATTTTTTATTTTTCAATTCAACTGGCAGAACGCAGTGCCACCAATAACTATGTGACACTATGACAATAAAAGGCATGAATGAAGGTTTTACATATTTTTGCTTTTTATAAAATAACTACAAGGTTTTTGAGGTCATCAAGATACTTACCGTTTGACGGGTTAACTGGCTATTATACAAACATATATATATAATATATATATATATATATAGATAAGATATGTATATACATATATAGAACCATTTACCTGGATATTCTCAGTTAAATGCTTCTCTTATACATAAATATTTGATGGGTCAGTCTGTCCTAGTTCACCTTATATTGCTTTCAAAAGATTTCAATCTTATACTACACATTTTAATTTATCTTGTAATTTTTCAAGGCGTATTATATGGATTGGAATAAAATATCCCTTCAAAAGCAGTAGATTTATTTATACAAAAATGTTCATGTACATGAAAAGAAAATAGTCTACAATCATACAGAATTACTACCAATACTTATATTATGTGTATTTAGATTTCTATGTTATCTTACATATTCCATATTAATGTAAATTAAAAAAAATTATCGATATGTGTAGTAAACATTATCAAGCAGACATTGATCTGCAGTATTTTGAAATGTGTTAAAAAAAGCTTTACAATATTTAACTGAATAGATAAATTTAAAAATAAGTTTCAATGTTTTGTAAAATAGTCATCAAGATTGATGTCATTGAACACTACCCTGATATGAGATTTAAAAGGGTTGAATGGAACAGCGGGGTTGATTTAAGGCCAGCAGTGGAGTCGCTGTGGGTACCCAAATGACTGACTAATGAATGTTTAATTATTGTATGTTTTTTGTACAATTTTTATTTCATATATTTTTTGAAAGTCCATAAAAGTACCAAAGCAAAAAAAAAAACATTGTACGGAATTCTTGATTGTACAGTTAACATGTTTTGTAAAATATTAATATGTTAATCATTATGCACGTTAACAAGAACTTCTTAAAACTCTTACTAGAGTTGATCTTATGGTGAAGATGAAGTCAAATTATTATTTGATGAATTAAAAGCACCTCGACTTTTATTTCTCAGATTTTAGACCATATACTTAAAATATTCTAAAATATTCACCGGCGGCCCTAAAAATAATATCTGAATTGTATACCTAACTACAATTGTTGCACAATTGCAATTTGGTCAGCAATGAAGATTGAGATTTGTAGGTCAAATGAACAAGAAAATTTGCAACAATTGTATTACGTAACATAATCCTTTAAAAGCACCATAAGACAGCGCACCTACTACTTTTTAAATCACCTTTAGAGACTTGCTAAATTTCCCATTCCGTGCTCAAGACAAAATTTTCACACAGGATAATATCATAATAATATATAAGTGACTTCCCTTAAACTTTTCAAAGCCAAATGAATCAGTTTAGTTTATAATTAAATACTGTGTTGCTGAAAGATAAAAATTTAATTCTATGACTAGTCTCTATGTGCTATTATTATTATGTTTAATTATTATATTTTTACATGAGTTTAGAATTTAAGCCTAATTTTTATAAACAAAATTTAATAAAAAATTTTCAAATTTATAACGAAATAATTTTTATAGGAATCGCCACTTTAAATACTCCAAAAAAGAACAGGAAAATATTTTCAATTGCTCAAGTTGCATGTGACCAAAGATATATTTATTTTGTTGAACAATTTTAAGTACATTAATTGGCTTTCAATATTTGAATGAAATACATACTTTTTTAATTATGGATTTTAAAAAAATGTGTAAATGATAATTATGTCGTAAGCATTTCTTATCATTCAATATTACAGAACACGAGACCATATTGTCTTGGAAGTAGAAGTATGTCCTGAAAAAATCTAAAGAAGATTTTAATATTATTTTGAAGAACACATTCTTATTGTGAAGTTGCAATTTTTTTAGAACGAAATTCTGTGAAATTTATAAAACCAAATTAATTTATCAATTAGAAAGACATACAGAAAAATCAAATCCATGAAAAAATATTTGGCTGCTACCGGGATTCGAACCACGGATTTTCTCCTCTTTTGGTTACATACAATAATGTTTATTGAATCATCTGGATCATAATAAAAAGTAAAAAAAAAAACACAAAACATTTTGAAAAATCGACTACATATTACTTTATTATAATTGGTAAAAATTTTGTTAGCTCACTACTGCAGAATGAAAAAAAAAAATGTATTAAAATAAAATTTATGCTCGGTCACATGGAAAGAAAATGATAGAAGGTACATTACAGTTGGTTAAAATCGTGAATGGTGTGCAAAAATGTTGCAATATTAAAAATAAAACAAAATGGCTATGGTGTCTAGTGAAAGTATTTAACCTACAGTTTATAATGGTTATTCATAAAAATTACTGTTAAAACTTACATATAATTAGGTATATACAGAAATGCACAATAAATATAACAATTATGCATATTTACAAGTCTTACAGTTTGGTATAATGATGTTGGTTCTATTAGAATAATTTCGAATTCATACAATATCTGTCCATGCTGAGTTACAAATAAAATGACAGTTTTTTTACAAAATACTTATCTTTTAACATACATCTAACTCCATTTAATAAATATTTCTGTAATTGAACAATAATTTATTTAATAGTTTATGACAACGTAAACAAATATCACAATAGTTATTCGATTAAAGTTAAAAAAATTGTAAATATAATTAATTTATCAACAATAGAAGGCAGTTTCATGATTATCTATCTTCGAATCCCTAGAAGCTAAGACTTCATCTATAAACATCGAATCGTAATAAACAATCAGAAATATTTATGATGTTCCAAATACATACACTGTGCAAAGAGCTTATTTGGAAAAAAAACAGTATTTGTAGAAAAACATACGGGTTTTATACAAAAATACCTCACATTTTTATAAAAGATGACATAGTCTAAATGTTTTTTAATAAAATTTACCATGTCGTTCGAATTATAGTCAAATACTAGTTGAGTATGTTGCTATGAAATAATGGATGAAGTTATTCAGGTCTGGTTGTATCATTTTAGTTTATAGTAATCTTTTGTTTAAAATATAGATTTTTGCGTTTTTCACCAATCAAAAAAACCCGTTATTGTAAAATCATTACTATTTTAGAAATAAATGTAGCAGATCAATCAAATTAAATGATTAGATAAAAAAATAACAAGC
This sequence comes from Agrypnia vestita, assembly GCA_016648135.1. Classification (NCBI taxonomy): domain Eukaryota; kingdom Metazoa; phylum Arthropoda; class Insecta; order Trichoptera; family Phryganeidae; genus Agrypnia; species Agrypnia vestita. The sequence goes on along the minus strand of JADDOH010001008.1, from coordinate 88,590 downwards.
GACTGTATAATATGATTTTTGATCCCTTTAACCATATGCATTTAGTAAAAAAGTGGATAACAGGCTAGTGTGCATCTTTTTCTCAAGTTGAAACATCGCCAGTCCAGCATGAATTGAATTAATTTGAAAAAAAATTACATCATTTATATCTCATTCATTTTACTACAGCTCATATAATATTTAAATTTGGTGCCTGGCATTTCGGAACAGCCGTGTGTTCAGGCCAGTATAATCATTATATTTTAATAATTTATGCATCTATTATATAATATTGTCTTCTAGTTTATTATGTACATTATGGTTGTTCCGTCCACCACAAGTTTCTCATTTGTTGTATGATCTGCTGATTAATAAAAAGCACCGCTCCAATATATTGAATCAATCACTCCAGCCACGTATACATTTATACTGAAATGATAAAGATATTAACTCGTTCTTGAACAGTAATGCTTCTGCGATAGTCAAATTAAGTGTATATGGTAAGAATCTGATTTGAAACAATTTAAAAAGTTCTCTCAATAATTTAGTATGTATAAAATTCAACTGTATGGTTATATAAATGTGCTTCGTTATAAAGTAATTAATGTACAGGGATAGGCGATTGACTAGTTCATGTCATTTTAGTGTCTCAGCCAGGTATTAAGATTTTACTTTAAAAAAATTTATATATATAACCTTATTCCAGAATATTGAAAACTGTTCAATTAAAAGTTGTCAGACCACAGACCTTAATAATTAATGTTCTTCCTCACTAAACTCTGATTGTGCGGGATTACAAACTTCAGTTTATTGTTGATACTCGGAAGATAAATGATTTTTAAATATTGCCCGGTATTTGGAGTTCACTGGATAATCATGTAAATTATTTTGAAATAATGAACGCATGGATAGTGAGTGACTACAATTCACTCATATATATTTCTAGATCAGTCGGAGAGAAACAGTTTCACTTAACATGAAAAATGAAAAAAAAATGGGATAAGATACATTAGTTGCAATTACACGTGAACTCGGAATAAAACAAATTGCATTAAAAATCGTAACAATTTTAAAGATTGTATTTAGTTAAATCATTAATGAGAATAAATATTAGATGTATTATAATTGGGGTGTTCATAAATTCACAACACTTCTATTAATTCAAAATTAATTCATCAATATTGATCAGACAACAAATAGTTTTCTTATCTTTCTGGCTATTATAGGTTTTCTGCGTGTAGATGATTTAAATTAATTAAATTAAATTAAAGTCACTTGGTAATACATATTAAGAAATGTTGACAAAAATGAGAGTATCGACAATAATGTGATTAATTGTCTTAATTTTTTTGCAGAAATGGCATTGACTTCGATAAGAAGATAAAGATATCATGATTCACTGAAGTACGAAATGTTCTATAAGATACGAGAAAGCACAAGTTAGCGTGAGATACAGGCGGAGACAAAAAGTGTAACGCTTGTTCAGCCTAACCCTGTAGATACATTTAGTAAATACATACATACAAATAATGGGGAAATAAACACTTTCTCACTACAGATTACGAGAATTTAGATAGTTTTGTATTCACAGAGTTATGCAATTTTGAAAAGAAATTGCCGAAATATACCAATATGTTTTCAGCAAGATTCTAATATACTTTCAGTTATAGTAGTTGGTCCTACACGTACACAGATTTATGACTTCTAATCCTATCCCAAACAAAGTGACAAGCACTCGTATAATCACACTGTCACGCTGGCAAATAACCAAGGTTCTTTCGTTGAAGGAACAGATGGATTTCTGTGAAGGCTGGTCTTTCTCGTTGATCCCTTCTCCAGCACTCTCGCATCAAATCATAAATATCCCTAGGGCACAGGGAAGCGCGTGCCAGAGGTCTAAAGCGTCCATCGTCTCTCCTGAGATGTGCAAGGTTCTCTAGAACCTGAGGATCAGACATGTGTTCATATGGAGGACGCCTGCAGGAGGTGAGGATTTCATCAAGAGTCACAGCAAATGCCCAAACATCTGTCTTGGTGGTGTATTTGCCGAGAAACACTGATTCCCAAGCCATCCAGCGAATTGGAAGAGGAAGGTTTCCATCTACCTTATAATAATCGGCAGTGTACAGCTCACTGTCGGTACCAAAATCAGAAATCTTAATCTGATAAGCTTGTCCCATGAGGCAGTTTCTGTAAAATATACATAAAAATAATTAGTTTATCACGTAATATAGTAAAAAAAACACACTCGTACCTAGGATAATAATTATAATTTCTTAATAGTGAACAATCATGAATGTTAAAAAAAAAAAGAAATAGGATAAAGTTAAAAAAAGTTAGATCAAATGTGTTCATTTATTGCCTCTCACTAACTTAACCTAACTAACTTCAAATATTAAAAGTAATAATATGGATTTGGCAAAATATAAAATAATGGTTAATAAAGATTAGGATTCTATCATAATGTCAAACTCTTCTTATCGAAGTTAAAACAATGCAAAAATTGTTTATTCGAAGTTAAAACATACCTGGCTGCCAGATCCCTGTGCACGAAGTTGAGTGATTCCAGATATTTCATGCCCGCTGCCACCTGTTCTGCCAGGTACAGCAGAGTGGCTTGGTCGAGGCTCCTAGTGAGAAGGAATTGCCTAAGGTCTCCGGGCTCGAGGTACTCGAGAACAGCTGCCATTGGCTCGTTGGGCTCGCCACGTCGACATGCGCCCAGTACCCTTGCCAGGCGCTCGTCCTCTAGTGCAGCTAGTATGCGCAGGTCACGAGAAAAGTCCTCCCTGCAGAGCGGATGAAAATCATTTCAACAGGTCATTTTTAAAAAATTCTTAATAATATATTTAGATATTTTTTTTTTTACATTTAAATTTAATTTAACCAAACTTCTACTTTTGGTTAGAAATTGTTTTATGCACAAATGGAGAAAAACTAAAATTTAAAAAAAATATATATTTCATTAATGAGTTTAATAGTTATAGTGGAATATTTTCTGGGGTAATTACATTAAATTTGGTTATTAATGCACTCACTTTTGCTTCTCTGTAGCATCTTGTGTCAAAAATTTGACAGCGACCAGACGTTTTTCCAGACAGACGTTAGATCCATATTCTGGTATTCCATCTGCCTCTGCCACATACACAGTTCCGAAAGCACCCTCCGAGAGTTTTGATAGCATTCGCAGCCGGTGTCTTGGAAATTCTGGGACAGTCGTTTGTTCAAGCCGTCTTTTCAAAGAAGCCAAAATCTCTGATTGAATGGGGGACTGAAATTTGAAATAAAAATTCAATTAGTCTTAAGGAAATCTTAAGTATAAATGTACATATTTTGGGTTTGTTTGTCTTACATGGAAAATTTTTAAAGTACCTCTATGGGATTCAGGATTATAAACATAAAAAGGTAAATAAATAAAATAAAATATTTAAAATAAGAATTATGAGATGTCAACACAATTTTTAATACAAAATTTTTCCAAGAAAAATTTAAAAGAAGTAGGCGAACAATTTTTTGTTCAAATAGGTAAAATGGGAGTAAATAGAGTATGTAAAGAAAAAGATGGAGTATAATAATAATGGCAAAATTATATATGTAACTCTTTGAAATTATTGTATTTTTCTACTTCATGGTAAGGTAATAATTCTAACCTTGGTGATTGATCGCGATCTTCCTGAATGTTGACTCTCTCGGTCTGAGGCGGGTGCAGGGGGTGGGGGAGGTACGAGGGGTAACAGAGGCGCTGCCCCTATCTCTGGTACGGCGTAGTCATAGGTGGACCCATCTGTAATATAATTAGAGCTACAGATCATATCCTTTACTAATTACTATGTATTCTAATTGGAACATTGGGTAGTATCTTTTTTAAACAGCTAAAGGCAGCAATATCCCACTGAAGTGTTTCTGAGATATCTATTATATAGAGATCTATGAAACCTACATCTTATTGGAAATACATTAACGTTGTCACCTCAGTTTTTCTTTTAGATAGGTACCTACGCGTATAAATAAATATTTAACTTGTAAGTATAAATATTATTGTGTTTGCTGTGAACATTTCTGGGTTTGTTACTTTGAACAATGCTGTCTTTGATATGATGTTTCAGTTTAAAATCAATATAACTCTCACTTTAGTATACAGTGGCTATTTTGTCACGTGATACATCATTGAGGGTTGATTGGTTGAAGTTTGAAGTGAATATTGCTGCCTTTGCTTTTGCCACTTCGAGGATATTATTTATTTGCTTTTAATAGTGGAAAAATGATTTTCAAGGGATAGAGCTATATTTACTATAAAATCTAGAATTCGGCACATTCTGAATTAGTAATCTTCGATGACTGCATTCAAAACATTTTTTTCTACATTTTTTGGATATTGCTTTTATCCCTTCATATGAGTACTAATGATAACACTTACCCGACATGCATGCATTAGAATCATCAGCTCCCAAGTCTCTCATCTCCATTACCACAGAGCTATAGCTGTAGTAAGGAGCGTACTTTAATGCCTGATATGGCTCGCGGTAGTCATCCATTTTCACATCCATCCCGTAGTCATTCTTATTGTTCTTTTTGATTAACGGAACGGGAAGTGTGGACATGTCTCCAGAGTTACCGCATCTAGAGTCTCTGGTATAATCATCCATGTCATCAATCCTATAGGAAATATTGTTCTTCTCGGCAGTGCCGGCCCCCAATGGCATGTGTTGTGCCGCCGCCGCAGGAATTGTGGCTTTCGAAGCCAAAGGACTGGCGAAGCACTTCCTCCGTCGGTGGCGATTCACAATGAGGAATATAGCAAAGGCCAACAGTATTATGACCGCCATGAGGACGCATATGACGACGGCCATGTAAGTCGAGTCCTGCTGCTTGACTGTGGAAACGGGGAGGCTGGGGCGGCCCGTGGAGTCGTCGCCTGCTGCCGAGGCCGGCAATGATGCTCCTGACTCCACAGAGAAATTTCCGTGGGCAACATCTGGGAGAGAAAACAAAACATAATAATTGAAAGTCTTAGAAAACTTTAGGTAAGGAGGTATTTTCTCTTGTGTAAGAAAGAAGAAGTAGAATATTACATAATATGTTCATTGGATGTAAATATATTATAGCGGATATACAGGGCTAGTCCACAATACTGTAAATATAGATACCTGCCTAAATTATGGGTCGAAAATGTTACAGCAAAAATATTCTAATATAAATAGTTATGGAGATAAGTATTAAAATGTACAATATTTTTTCTTTATATTTTCGACTTATCTTCTGTAAAACATAAACTTGTACCGATTATTAAACACTCATTCATTTTGTTACAAGCAAACAAAAGTATTAAAACCTTGCAAAAAATCCGGTTAAAATTTTTGTACAGTTTTTATAATTTTATTTGACTCGTATCAAAGGGAATGAATTTTCAATATTTAATACAAGTTACTTTCATGATAGTCTGACGGTTTAAAGAAATATAAAAAAAAGCAAATTGTGAAGTTATATACTTATCGCCATAGCTATTGATATTAAAACATTGTGGCTAGAACATTTTCGATTTTTCTTTCTGTTTGTATTTTCGCTACTTTTTACCAGTGAGATCCAACCGTTCCTCCTCATTCCAGACCCCTCTCCCAGCTATAATTTTTATTCTTTAAGCTGTCTCTTTGTTAATCAGTTTCAATCCACATAAAGAGTTATTCTGTGGAATCTTGAAAGAAGGTTTAATCAATTTTAATTTTTTTTGTTCTTATAATATATGTTTATATGACTTTTCTGGCCGACGTTTCGGATCCATGGTTCCGAATCCAGGGTTCATCATCACACATCGGCCGTGATGAAACATATTATAGCCAATAAAACATATTACCCCAGAAGACACAAACCAGAAGATTGTATTGTTAGTTTTCCTCAAATAAAATAAAATAAAATTATATATACTATATAGAATAGTGATGGGAAAATAATACTTAAAAAAGTTAGAAAAAAACAAATCTTCAAATGATAAAAGATGCAAAAAATAATTACTAAAAACCCACCCCTGGAACGTAGCAGTACCTACACGGACGTGAAACCTAGATAGGCGAGGCAGAAAAAGAGATTAGAAGCATAGATACGTGGTTTTGGAGAAAGATGGGCAAGAATATCGTCGATAATAATTATCGATATTGAAGATGCCAAGTCACGATACTGGCTTCCATACCGAGGTGAGGTCATCGTACATCCATGTGATTTACAAAAACTTGGACGTCTTTGTGACGTGTTTCGCTACAGAAATTGGGCCCCACGGCTGTTGTGGCGTTAAAAAATTTAAAAAAGAGAGGAAGACCCGAAAAGACTACATCAAAAGTAGAAACAGAACAAAATTAGATCTTCAGCCGAAATCGAATTTTGGATTCTCTTTTGGTTTCAGCCAAAACCGAAATTAATTTGTTTAGACCTGTTAAAATTTACATTATAGTTACCTATCCAGAAATCTTGGGTATTTTTCTAGACTTTCGGGTTAAATGAACTAACAGTTCTTCCGGGTTAAATTAAATAAAATCATCAATTTATTTAGTAAAAAAATATTTAGATATAATTACCTAGAACTACTCGTACTTAACTAATTTTAATGAACAAATGAGTGAAATTTTTAATTGTCTTTAGATAGCTTTTAAATATAATCTTTTCTATTGGTATTTTTTTGGAAAATAGCGATTGTTTTATATAACAGGTTCTTCTAGAATAATATTTAAGGTTTTCTTTTGAATTGAAGGTCACTCAGTTGACGACGCCGTACCTACGCGCCCGAATAAAGCCGAACGTGATCCAACAATTCACGAACGAAAGTTTCGGCCGATTTTTGGCCGAAACCGAAACCGCGGCCGAACCTAGTTCTTCGGCCGAAATGTACTAATTTGTACGTGATTTTATTCTGAACTACTTTGGTGGATGGTATTTATATTGGGTTAACTTTTTAGGGAAAAGCTGGAAAAATCTTACTGCAACTTTGACAAATTCTTAAGTGTGTATAACACATCATATTCTATTATTCATATTATTCAGTTGTTAACACATAACATTTAAAAGCTTATATTGTAGTTTTGTTTTTAATACAAAATACGAAGAAAAACAAAATTTTGTAGGTGCATAATGCACTAAGCAACCTAATCTCTAGATTTTTTAATAACATAAACATTGGTGTTGCTTGGTTACAAATATTTTTGTTTTTTCTTTCAAATCTATTGTAAATCTTGGTCCTGTACCCTGTTGTCTGAACATAAACACATCGAACATTATTATAAGCGTTATTCGTAAAAAAAATAATAATGCCAAAAAGAAACGAAAATTTCCCTCATAATTCAAGAAATAGGACATCGCAAAAGGTTTGCTTTTTCATATGGCTTGAGGTTCTAAGAATAATTTGAGTAATCAATCAAAAATTCCAAGAATTGCCTGAGTTAAAGCAATTTTAAGCTACCGTGGTAGGTGAATTTTTAAATGAATTAAATTCTTTTTCCTTTTTTTTCTCTTTCAGACTTTTGGAGAGGATATCTCAAAAACTATCAGTCGATTTTATTACAATTTTACACACATCTTACTAATAATTTAAGATGTAGCGTACGATTTTTTCGATAATATGCGCCATTTGGTTATTATAAATTCTTAACGTAGATTTATCAAAGAAAAAATGAAAATTACTTTTGCACAAAAATTTTTTTTGATAAGCTAAATCATACACATTACATCATTTAACGAGAAAATAATAATCTTTTTCATTTCACTCAAACCCTGGCGATGTGATGTGCGAAAGAAAGTCCTTTGCGGAACAGCACATAATTCCGCTATTTTGAAATTTCGAAATAGTTTGTTACTGAAAAATATTAGCCAGTGTATGTCTTACTTAAGCAATGATAACAAAAATTGATTTATTATAATAATTTGACGTGTTGCTTAATTATTCGGCAGCGTAGAGGTTAGTATTTCCACCGATCACCGCGGATCGGTTCTCTGCTAACTAAATTTGTGATATTTTTTCGAACGCGAAAAATGTATCTGCAGGGGTGGTATTATATATGTGTCCGAGACGTGTAAAGTGGTTTAAATTTTTTCATTTAGTTGAAGTCATCGTCGAAGAAAAAACGCAAAACTGGTAAAAAGGAAAAAAAGGCTCGCCAAAATGAAAAAATGAAGGACATCGCAAGACAAATGGTGGATGGTTTTATTGGAGAATTGAGAAAGAATCTCGGTAGTTGAACATGTATATACGTGTGATACAATTTTATTTAGCGCATGCTTAACATTTAACTTTTATCTGATTTGATCTTTAATCGGTAGATAAAGATGAATCTGAAAGTGGCTCCTCATCATCTCAAGAGAACTATCCCCGCCCCCAAGGAGGCAGAAGTGATTCTAATTAATTCAACTACACTAAACGTAAAATAAAGCAAAACCAATATTGTCTCTAATAAAGAAAATTATATTTTGTTAATTTTATTTGACTTTTCTTCTCGTTTAATTTGATTTTCTTAGATATTTCGAAATATTTATGGATCACTATTAGATTATTAAATGATTAGAAATTTGATATACTGATATTTTACAATGTATATATTAGGAAATATAAATGTTATTATATTACCTATCTTAAGAATAAAAAAAATGAAAACATTACAATTAAAAATTGTTTTTTAAAAAATAAAACTCTTTAAACTGTTACATTAAACCAATATATAATTTATCAAAATTAATTTATTTAATAACTTTTATTAAATGTTAAAGGGCGTCTATTTCAACAAAAATATTAAATAATAATAAAAAATTGGTTGGTCTTAAATTGGATAATTTACAATTGTTTCAAATAAAAAAGGGTAAAAATAAACAAAATATTCTTAGAAACAAACTACTTTTGACCAACAATATCCAAAAAATATTTCCAATAATTTTGGATTGTTAAGGTTATTTTCCCCATAGATACGTTTAGTAATAATAATCTTACATTTTAAAGTTAGTCCTAGATAGTGAGGCATGAGAATAAATGTATAATTATGTAATTAATAATTTTTTTTCACCACTTGTATACTGAAAATATCAACATGTTTCAAGGGACCATCGGTTTCGACACAAGTGGTGAAAACAAAGTACATTTTTATTAATTATATTAATAATGTCACCGCAAAATCATTTTGCTCTTTTTGAAGAAGTTGAAATTATATATATAAAAAAAATAAGAACAAAATATAATAATTTTATGGCAAAGAAAAATGACTCTTTTGAAACCGGTTGATTTAATATCAAACTCACGTGGTAAAACACAAGGTTTATTGCATACATCGACTGAGTATCGCAGTGAATAAACACATTTAATAAATTGTATTCTTCTCCCAGCTTTAGAATCAAAATAAATGTTGTGGGATGGTTTTTTAAATAAATAAACTAGGTCAAATCTACTTACCCGAGTCAAAAACAACTTCACTGATCATTATCCAACGGGCTGCAAACGTGAGTTGCAGTTTCACAAATCGTCCTACCCGATGGTGGAGCTTGATGGAGACGTTCCTGGAGGTCTCGAATATTCTGTCTTCCACGTAGCTGTATGTGATGGGCTCTCCGGGGAACACCTTGCCGCCAACAGAAAATAGTACGCTCGCTTCCGCGAAAACCTGCGAAAGTAAAATTAATTAATTAGCCTAAAAACAAATATCCTTACTATTATGAATACAAGACTCCAACATTGTTTAGGTTGGTGTCATTTTAAATTAATTACTTTGGTAAAATCTTTTATAAAAATAAAAGTATGGTTGCGTGTCCATTAATAAAAAAACCTATCCACGAGGCATTAAAATGAAAGTTACTGAGTTTTATTATTTTGTAATCCTTCTCTTCTTTTTGATCTGTTGATCTGTTCTGCTGACGACGTCAGTCCTGATGAAGATACGGTGGTATGGAAACCAGTAGACGTAGAGTCATCATTGAAGTGGTTTATACAAAATTATTTAATTAAAATTTATAATTATGTCCAACCTCAAAGTTAAAGCTATATACATAAAAAATAAAATAAAAAATTATTTTTTAGGATCTAAATTTTTTAGGATAGTAAAAGTATCGTCATTTTTGATGGGTAATATATTTATAATTTCGATATTTTTTTTGTGATAAATAGTTAAGAATCCGGAAACACACAATTCAAATGCTTCTTATGCCCTTTATAGGTAGCAAAAGGTTTTAATAATTTTGTAATGAGAACCTAATAAAAATGTGACTCGCGTGTTTGTGTTCAAAGTATAACAAGTAAGTGTATCTGATCACTTGGAGAGGGCTAGCTCTGGGAGATTATGTCGTGGGAAATGTTCTCAGTATTGCTACAAAACTGATATCCATAATTGTTAGCATTCAAGACCCTCCCTCTAACGGAATTATGCATTCGGGGAGGAAACATTTCTTGAAAGGGATCACCCGCCGTAGCGCGAGAACTTTATGTCCGAGGAAAAGGCCCAACGTGAAATTGCCAGGTAAATAATAAATAGGGCGACTGATAAAAGGTAGCGTTGGAATCTGTTTTCAGCAGGTTCGGTCTTGGATTGCTTAAGATGAAAGGAAGGTGACGGAAAATGCATAATATTCATATTTGCTGTTTCCGAGGTAAGTTTGTACAGTTCCATGATCACAACTATGTAGATGAAATTCCTTGAAAAGGTTCATATAAATTTTTACATGATTCCATGCGATTCTAAGTACCTACATTTCTGTTTCAATATAAATGATATTTTGAATATTATTGGTAATACCTACGTAGAAAATGACAACTATACAATTTATAATGTAAGAAAAGAGAGAAAACAGAATTCTAAGGACTTACGAGTGGATACATTTATAAAATGTATACGTATTAATTATTTGGCGACCTGGTAAATATGTAATTTTTAATGCTTCAACAGGCCAAGAGGCTCAATTACAGAAGCGAAACACATCACAAAACACCCAGGCTTGAGTAAATCACGTTGATTATTTGTCACGGGAATCGAACCCAGAACCCTCGGTGTGAGAGGCCAGTGTCATACCCATTGGGCTACGTGGCCTCGTGATCAATAGTAAAGTATTGCAAAGATGGATTTGTTAACATATTATGTTTTATCGCTTTTTATCGGGCCTCGTGATCAATAGTAAAGTATTGCAAAGATGGATTTGTTAACATATTATGTTTTATCGCTTTTTATATTCCGATGCAAAGTAATTTCCCTTCTAGGTTACAATAATTTCTATTTCATAGAAAACTCTACACAAGAATTTAAAAGGTTTATCGTAGCTGACATAAGTCTACCTGAATTTCTAGCTGAAAAGTTAAGGCTGGACATTCTGTATATAATTAGTCATTTATTGACACATTTCATACTTTGGAGTTATTATTTTGAAATATCGATTAAGGTGTTTTTATTTAAAAAAACTAACTTTTATTAAGTGAGTAAAGCCTCAACATACGGGAATAAATAGAATATACTGTTTAAAATCATCACTTTATATAAATAATAAGCGTTTTAAAATCAACAAAAAACGAAAAAACGTTGCAAATTTAAAAGAGTATAACTTTCTTAATATTGAATATTTCTTGATTTCCCTAGTAAAAATTCTAGATAATGAAGTATATTTTATACGCATAAAAAATATATTATGCGTACATATATATATTCATAAAAAATTAGAGCCGCCTAGGACACTAAAAACGATTTTTTTGGCCGCGGCCTGTCGATTAATGCTTGTATTTGATTAATTATTGTAAATAATGTCCAGTTTATTACTTTTATATACATATATATAATCACAAAGGTTCTATCTTAGTTATTGCTCTAATAAAATTTCAGTTTAAAGTATAAATTCTGATATGAATATATAATAAAAACCCACATTTTCGTAAAAAAACGCCGAAATATGCATTTGCAGTGAATGCGCCGCTTTAATGAAACGCAATATTCGACGAGTAAATGTGTACATCTATGCCGGATACCTCTTGGTTGCTCGTTAGAAGCCCGTGTGGTGTAAATATGTTGTGAATAATTTACTTTCTTCGTAAGTTACTTTCCATTACCACTGGTTCAGAAATGGTGTAATAAATAAATACATAATAAACGTACTATTTATTTAGTTTGTTATAAAATACTGTGCCCGGCCCCTTTCACTTCCTGGCTGTTGAATAGTTAAAGAGCTCTCAGATGAAAGTCGTAGTGGTTGAAGAAGCGTATGTGCAAATGGTCCAAAAGACAAATACGCGGGCGCGCACATGTAAACAGGCTCTAATAGTGTAATAGTCAAAACCATAGGCCATCAAATAGATAGGCAAGAACTACCGCGAATTTTTTGACCAAACATCCTGTTTATCTTGAGCTGTTAGTAAAATTATACTATGTATGCATCTATGAACATAGAAGTATCACGCCCCCCCCATCTCGTATAATAAATATATCGTCGACTTAGTGTGAGTCACTAACTAACAAAATACTAATTCCGATACATATTCTCTTTTTTATCTGACATAAATTTGCATGTTAAACCCTGTATAAGAAACCCGAAGTTCTTTAGAATAATTCTTCTAATTCTAATAATGCTGATTATTTTTCTCCCGTGACAAGAATCTATCGTACACATAATACACATTGTGCCGACCTTGATGTTGATGTTGATATTCTTGCAGACACCCTATCATCATTCAAAATGTCACTCCTACACAACTCCCATTTTCTTGACCATAACCTGAATCCATAGAACACATTATACAATTATTTAATTTAATTATATGTTTTACATGTTCACATTACATTTTAATTCTTTAAAATATACATACCTAGGCATGTTTACGCCAGAGCAGGTCGAAGATACTTGTAATTGTCTTAATGAATATGTATTGTTCTTTACGTATCATGTACTTTATTCTGTTAGTGTCTCTAATAAATACATAAATACTTTGAGATAAAAATGAAATTTTTTGAACACAATTTGGCACCACGTCTGTTTAAAAAGATTGCAACGAGCTTTTTAATTTTTAAACAATTATGAAAAGGTCAAACTAAGTGCTTCTAAAAAGTATAATATCTTATAAATAAGGTCCGCTTTATTGCAAGTAGGCATTTATACATAAGAGACTCGATTCGGAACAATATTTAAATAAAGTTTTTAAACCTAATATTATGTACTGTGGAACATTAAATTAAACCATTAACGTAAGATTAAAGTATACCATATGATAGAGCTATGTATATAAAACACAAGGTTTTAAGGTGTTGAAAAGTGAAATAAAATATTTTCTTAAATGAAATAAAATACTTTATATCAAAATCCTGCCCAAAATTAACGTTCACGATTCTTCCCATGATTGGACACTATATCTATAAAATTTTTGGAATGCTTCATATACGGTATTTATGTACCTCGCTTTACTTTATTCAATATATACTTACGCGATCGCCATCTGTGGTTGAAATTAGTCATTCGTGGCTGGTAATGAGACTTCTATTGCCGGTAACTGTGTCCTTGACAAATTTGAACATATTCCAACATATGACGAACAGGAGTATAAAATTTAATCACGGAGAGTAACTCAGGGTAGTCGAATTTATTGCGCAATACCTTATAAACAAAAAGTACATCGGCACCTAATAACTAATTATGTTGAATTTCCTCTTATAGTGCTATCTCCTATCGGATGTCGGCGATCACGACTCTATCGCCGCGCGGAACAACTCAATCGAGTTACGCATATAGTAGGTACGCTCAAGTTACGCAGCCAAGAGACGCGGCGTCTTCCCACGCTTCTTTTTCAGTTTATTTTTATCTGCATGATGAGTTGGTTTAGACTATACTTTAATTCTATCATAATATATCCGAGATACTTTCTTGTCTCGGTGGTCCGAAGTATCCACTTCTCGGCCTTTTTCCATATTCCGGAGGACTTCAATATTCGTAACTCTATCCACCCAGGAAACTTTCACTGTGTGTCTATAGAATCGCATCTCAAAAGCCTCGACTTCGCGAATTAGTTCTTGGTTTAGTGTCCATGCCTCTATCCTATATAAGAGAGTAGCGAAAACATTAATTCGCATTCTAAGTTGCAGGTTTAGGTCATGACTAGAAAATAACAGTCTCGTTCTGATAAATGCACTTCTTGCTATCTCTATTCGAGTTTTTATTCACCCATGTACCTAATTATATTGCGTGACTCCTTCCATTGGTTCATTGTTGTTGATTATAATTGGCATCGGAAACGATATTTTTGAAACTAAACAATTTGATTTTGCGAGTGTTCATCTATGAACCAGGGCCGTTCTATGAGAAATAGCTCCCTTATTGGCCCTAAACTTTCGCCATCCATGTTTGGCATTTTTTTAATGCTCACCATGATCCGATGACACGAGTGCGAATGGGACGGATAGGCCTTTATACAAAGCCTTTCCTTCATCTTCGAGGCGCAGGGACAAATAACAAATAACAAATGGAGTATACTTATTACCCATTAAGTGTTAATTACAGGGTATTATTCTCGTACATTAAATGCTACAGGTGAAGTACAAAATATGAATGCACAAAGTCCATAGAGACTATAGTGTGATCAACAAAAGTGTTCAAAAGAAGTATATAACCAGACGCAAAGAGTAACAAAATGTGACACCCATATATGAGACATATCGAAGGTCGATTCGACAGAACACGTCGGGACCGTCGATATGTACATAGGAAATCATATGTAACAATTAAGATAGAAATACAAGAGCTAAATTAGATAAAGTGCACGAGACATATAGCGCAACATAAAATACGAATAAGCATAATAGTGTCCTGAATAATGAAGAAACAAACCTGCACATCCTTTGTGAACTGATTGTTGCAGAAAATGTGCACCGCCGTGAACTCCCTGACGGTGTCGAATTCGAAGGTGATGTGCACCCTGTTGGAGCGCGTGTCGTTGCGCCAGCCCACCCAGCCGGGCCCCGCGGCGCCCCCGTCGGGGGGGAAGCGCCCGTCGGTGAGCAGCCCCAGCCCCCGGCGCAGCTCCTTCTCCCAGTGGCCGTCGTAGGTGGCGTCGAACATCTCCCGCCCGCCGCTGCGCTTGTCGCCCTGCGGCATCGAGTAGCTCACCACGCCGTCTGGAACCGGGCATCGCGCGTCATGTCGCATGTCAGAGTTCATCTCATTACAAACACATACAGAAAAATCTAAAAATATTTGGCTACTACCGGGATTCGAACCCGGACCACCTTCTTTCCGGGACCTGCTCCGACCATTAAGCTATAGGAGCCTTGTACATTTCCGTGAATATTTCGACCTTATATGTAATTCTCATTCAAATTAATTGATTAATTTTTTTACTTTAGTAATCAAATATTTTTTCGTGGATTAGATTTTTCTGTATGTCTTTTTAATTGATTAATTAATTTGGTTTTTTAAAAATATCACAGAACTTTGTTTTGAAAAATTACAACTTCACAAATATGTTCTTGAATATATAGAGTTCATCTGATCATTTGATGAGTCGTGTATTATACAACTCTAATTGTTATTTTGAAATTTCACTTAGCACCTCAAGTACATGTGTGGAGTATAAAAGCAAAGGCATCAGTATCCAAAAAAATGGAATGCAGGCATCGAGGATTATAAATTTAGAATGTACTGAATTCGAGATTTTATAGGAAATATAGCCAATAAAATAGGAAACATGATTTTGGAAGGGATAGATATCGAATATTTATTATACATGGATTCGACTAGCTTGTTGGTCTTGTGGTTAGGACACTCGCTTCGTGATCCGAAGGTCGCGGGTTCGAACCTCACTACAGACAATAACAATGTGATTAAATGTAACAATGGTGATTAAATGTAACAATGGTGATCAAATGTAACAATGATGATTAAATGTAACAATTGTGATTAAATGTAACAATGTGATTAAATGTATCAATGGTGATTTAATGTGTGGGAGATAAGGAACGGGGCTGTCGATTTGGAAATGAATAATTTTGTAAAAGAATGCCATCAAAAGTCCATTAAGCTACACATAAATAGGTAATCTTATTTATAAATCTATTATAATGTATTGAAACGAAAAAAAACTTACCATTCCTATAGCAGCCGTATAGTTCGACTCTCATGCACACTGTCCGGCGATGGTAGCTGTAGGGTAGGAACCTGATCTTGGACGCCCAGAAGGGCGGTTCCAAAATTTTCTTAGCCTCAAGATATGTGTTGGTATTTCCGGTTATAACCTGTAACAAACAAATTTCACAATAAATGACTGAGTTGCAAAAGGTGGATGCAAAATATTTGTGAAACTTAAAATTGAAACTTCTTTGGGCACGTCAGAATAAAATCAAACGGTCAGATGTCACCATCACAAGGATTCGCGTTACTTTTTCTACATTTTTTCTAGTGGTTACCTAAGGACATTCACGCCATTACTAGAAAACGTTTCAAAAATTCACTTTATTTTTGAATACAACATAGATTTTTAACTACTGTTTAAAACAATAGTCACAATAAAACACAGTAGAATATTAAAAAAAAAAATTGTTTCATTTTTCAATTTATCAGTTTATTTTTTCGACAGTTGAAGATCTTATTCACGTTTAAGTAAACGTTTGAAAATGCGTATCTTATTGTGAGATGGGTGACAGTCGTTCCCGTTCACACTTCACACTCCGCGCGCCGTGCGATCGGCGTGCCGCGGGGCATGCGCCTCACACGCAATTCGGCCACAGCTAGAGACTCAAATCAATTTATTTATTTTTTATATAACATTTACATTACAAACATAAATTTAATTCGTAAATGTTATAAATAAGTTAGAAATATAAATAGAAATATATAAACAAAAACAAATATTAAACATATATATTAAACATATAAACATCAAAGGTGCAGGAGAATCCTGTTTCGGAAAACCCTCTCAGAGACATGGAAAAGATCAATGTCCAGAGTGATATTGTTCAGCATAGCTCTACCTCTTCCAGCAGACATAAGCAGGTTGGCACTGTATATTGGAATGTGAAACAATCTACGCTGACGCTGTCTAAGGTAATTATCAGGAATATACAAATACATAGACAGACGTATATAAATATAAATAAACACGTACAAGTTACCTACGAGTCTTATTTGCACGCAACTCTTCTCCTCCTCTACTCCTCACCCTACATCCTCTAAAATACCACAAATAATTTAAATACATTTTTTATGGAAACTGGCTTGGCGAAATCGACTGTAAGGTAATTGGCAATCGGACAATTGACTTTTTGGGCAGTTGGCTTGTTGGAAAATTGGTTGTCGAGCAATCGTCCAGTAGCCGATAAGTTATGAGCTGAGAAAAATATATATTATTTATTGAATTGGCGTTAACTTTATGGAATGACATTATAATTATATATAAATAAATAGATTACTTGTCTAAGACCACTAATGAGTTTAAGATGATTACACAACTAGTTTCGACAACTACCGATGTTGTCATCAACGGGTGATGATTTAAACTGAAGCATAAGAGTAAAATTAATTATCTAAGGTACTGATAGAGGTGGGTGGAGTTATGTTTGGGGGGAGGGGGTTAACTGGGGGTGGGGTTTGAGTTAACGGAAATAAAGTAAGGAGTGGTGAAGAATTTTGAAATATTATGTTATTGATTAGAGTTTTATTAGAATTTAAATTTTTTTGTATTTCTAAATTTTCGAGATTGTTCATTATTTGGCCTTTATATTTAACAGGGTGTAATAGTTTAAGTGTATGGGAATGGAAAGAATGATTGGTGTTAATAATGTGGTTAGCAAATTCTGAAAAATAATTACTAACAAGACCGCGACGGTGTTCTTTTATTCTAATTTTAAGATTTCTCGCGGTTTGACCGATGTATTTCATATTGCAGTCACCGCATGTGATTTCATATACTCCGCTTTTTTCTAAAAAGTTTATTTTTGAATTTGAGTTATCTAACATTTTTCCTAAATTGTTGTTGGTGTAATATGCGGGTTGTATATGGGAAGGTAAGATGCGGGAGATTTTCTGGGTTGGCGACCCTGTATATAGAGTTTTTCGCCAAGATTTATTTTTAATTTCATTATTATTGCATGCTGAGTATATGTGTTTCTTTGTTAAGTTATTTTTTATTTTGTTTTTTAGCATTTTATCTATCATTTTATCATTATAACCATTATTTTTAGCTATTTGTTTTATTGTGTTAAGTTCACAATTATAATTTAAAGTGCTAAGGGGAACGTTAAGTAATCGGTTTAATAGGGAATGGAAACTGGCCATTTTGTGTGATATGGGGTGTAAAGAATCGTGTGGAATTACAGTATCCGTATGGGTTGGTTTTCTGTATATATTGAAATCTAATTTATTATTTACTACCTTAATTGAAAGATCTACTACAATAAGAGTAAAAATCTTAGAGATAAAAATCTTACTCTCACACGATCAGATAAAGGCAACAGCATTGTAATTCTAGATAAAACCGATTATTTAAATAAATGTAACGAATTTCTCAATAATGATAACTTCCAAATATTAAAAACAAACCCAACGGCAAAATTTCAAATTAAAATCAAAGAAACCATTAAACTGTGTCCAACTGTTACGGGTAATTATGGGAATCTCCTAATTAATATGAATCCTCAACCCCCACGAATGTACGGACTTCCCAAACTACACAAAATTAACATACCAATTAGGCCTGTAGTTTCATATGTAAGTGCTCCTAATTATTATCTTTGTAAGAAATTTAACCAATTAATAATCGCGCTTAAATTGTTTTCACCAAGATACAGTGTTAAAAATACCTTTGAATTTATCAAAAATGTTGAAAATCTAGATATCCCGCCTAGTTCTAAAATAATATCATTTGATGTTGTTAATCTGTTCACAAATGTTCCAGTACAAGATGCTAAGAATGTATTTATACAATTGCTCTGTGATTCTGCCTTGGATGACACGTTTGTAAAAGAAATGACTAGAGTTTATGATGTCTGTACATCACAAAACTATTTTGAATTTAATGATTTGATTTATAAACAACAAGACGGACTCACAATGGGATCCTCTTTGTCACCGATACTTGCCGAAATGTTCTTAAATGATCTTGAAACAGAATTATTAAACTCTAGTCACCCTCTTGTAAAATCTTGTATATTTAAATGGTTAAGATATGTAGACGATATTTTCTGTATTTTCACAGGTACTGATAGACAATTAGATTCCTTCCTTGCACACATTAACACACTCCACAAAAACATTAAATTCACCATGGAGAAAAATTTAGACAACTCCTTAAATTTTCTAGATCTTTCAATTAAGGTAGTAAATAATAAATTAGATTTCAATATATACAGAAAACCAACCCATACGGATACTCTAATTCCACACGATTCTTTACACCCCATATCACACAAAATGGCCAGTTTCCATTCCCTATTAAACCGATTACTTAACGTTCCCCTTAGCACTTTAAATTATAATTGTGAACTTAACACAATAAAACAAATAGCTAAAAATAATGGTTATAATGATAAAATGATAGATAAAATGCTAAAAAACAAAATAAAAAATAACTTAACAAAGAAACACATATACTCAGCATGCAATAATAATGAAATTAAAAATAAATCTTGGCGAAAAATTCTATATACAGGGTCGCCAACCCAGAAAATCTCCCGCATCTTACCTTCCCATATACAACCCGCATATTACACCAACAACAATTTAGGAAAAATTTTAGATAACTCAAAATCAAAAATAAACTTTTTAGAAAAAATGCGGTGACTGCAATATGAAAACATCGGTCAAACCGCGAGAAATCTTAAAATTAGAATAAAAGAACACCGTCGCGGTCTTGTTAGTAATTATTTTTCAGAATTTGCTAACCACATTATTAACACCAATCATTCTTTCCATTCCCATACACTTAAACTATTACACCCTGTTAAATATAAAGGCCAAATAATGAACAATCTCGAAAATTTAGAAATACAAAAAAATTTAAATTCTAATAAAACTCTAATCAATAACATAATATTTCAAAATTCTTCACCGCTCCTTACTTTATTCCCGTTAACTCAAACCCCATCCCCAGCTAACCCCCTCCCCCCAAACATAACTCCACCCACCTCTATCAGTACCTTAGATAATTAATTTTACTCTTATGCTTCAGTTTAAATCATCACCCGTTGATGACAACATCGGTAGTTGTCGAAACTAGTTGTGTAATCATCTTAAACTCATTAGTGGTCTTAGACAAGTAATCTATTTATTTATATATAATAGAGAAAAATATATTTGAAACTATTAGTATTTTCCTACAAATTATAATAAATACCTCTTTTCAAATACTACCACTGAAGAAATTCGCGTTATACCTGGTTCAAAATCTCGCTTCATATTAAACCGACTTTCCTTACTCCTATTGTATTCGTCTCTCACTATTCTTACGACATCACTAGTATTAAAGCCATTCGAGCTGATAAATGAATATAAGAGAGTTGTGAGATAGGTAGAAAATGGTATTCCCATATCCCACACGAGATTCTGGGAACATTCTGTGACAAAAAATATTAATTTGAAATGCTACACAACCGTGGCCCGATTCAAACCTCTCTTTGCATAAATCTTTGTCTAGTAAATTAATCCGATATAACTTATTAACGTACCTACTGGCAAACTAGAAACGGCTGACGCACTGCGTGGGCTGAAAATGAAGGGAGGATATTTGCTTTCGGAAATAGGGTATTAATGTGATATCATATAATATTTATACAATAGGCATAAAGGTTTACGAAAGAGATTGTTAATTAATAATAATATACTATTCTTCGTATACGTAGGTACAATATTTTTTAAATATAGCTAAATGGCAGAAGTGCCAATAAAAGGAATAGAAAAAGATTTTAAGTGGTAAACGTATTGAAGATTATTGTTACATCATATTATTATGTTTAAATATCATAATTAATTTACTTGAGGAAATAAATAATAAATTACCTTCATATTTAAAAATATCCCATAGTGAATCGCGATTCGGCGAGCAATCCCCGGAATAATTTTTGGCTATTTCAAGAATTTTTCTTCATTGATCTCCATTAATCTCTTCATTGATGTTATTTCTACGCCAAAATTCATTTTCTAAGGTCGGCTAACCTATACACCCCAAAATTTTCCTTTCACAAACATCCAGTGTAATTCGCATTATAAGAAACTAGTTTTGTTTATCATTTTTACAAAAAGCACCAATCAAGTAGTGAATTGCAAAAGGTAGTGTACAGTTACTGAACAGTTTTCTGAAGATTGTAAAATAGCCCAATTTGTAATAAAATGTTTATTTGATCAACTTAAACATGATACGGTCTTTCTATATTCTATGTTAAAATTTAACGAATCCCTTGTCGTCCTATGTCATCCCTTAAATCATTATGCTGGATATTTAAATAACGCAAAAAATGAAAAGTGATTGGGTCATTAGGCATTTTTACACTCAGTCGTGAGCGCTCGGATTGTGTTTTAGTTTAATGTTGATGGCGTGATTCTCAGGTGCGTAAAAAAGTGCGTCATATCCAGGCGAGCTTTGTTTGGTCGCTAACAAAACGGAGAACATTAACCGTGACGTATTCATTGTCATCACCGGTAAACGTTCCATCTCTTCTTACCCTGAGTCACTAATTTGCTTGTTTTGTATCGCACGTGTGTGCGCGCCGTACCTTGTATTGATCGCCTCGCCTAAAAAAATATAACGTTTTGCGGCTTCAGAAGCAAAGGTATATTTTTCACCTGGGGAAATACCTGGTAACCGACACGCCGCTCATCTGGCTGTTTCCCGGAATACGACACACGTAACGCGAGGTGAAAACACATCTGCGAAAACTTACTTATTTGTTTATCGGGTACATGAATACATTTATAGTCAGGTTAAAAACAATTCTTTCAAACTAAATAGATGTTAATATTTAATAATCTATAGAGCGAAGAAAAAATAGCTTATACTAGGGTATTTTTGAATATTACATTTTTGTAAAGAAATAAAGAAGTGGGAAAGGAAAAAAAATAGTTACGAAGAACTAAATATTATATAATAATAATAGATAGTCTGCTTTTGTAATCGTATTGTTACTCAATTATTAAAATTTCACAAATTTTAAATCTAATGAATTAGATGATTATTAAATGAATTTAAATATTTTTTTTAAACATTGCAGGAAAGAATTCAGACAATATTTAAGACAGATAAAATTAAAAATACGATTTGTTCTTCTAAAAATCAAATAATACCATGTAAAACCTTGGTATTACATTTTACATTAACTTATTTAAGAGAAAATAAAATTGATTTTATTTTCCTTTTGTCTATTTTATTTAATTAATAATTCTTGCTGTAGAATATGTATTGTAGAATACAATGATTGAGCACTTTTCTTCTGGAGAGAAAATCTCTTATCGAGTCTTTGCTGTCAATAAGAGCATAATTCATTAAATATACACTTTTAAATTGCGGAGAATGTGATGACTGGAGATGTGTTTCAAGATAATGAGAAATTAATAGGATGCACACGCACTGAATACTGCAGAAGTACAATCCCTAATGTGCATTACAATGAATGGCTCTAAAGAAGTGACAAGGTGCAGCACAAATGGAAAAGGATGTCTAGACAACCTAAGGTGTGGAAATTAAATTGAAATGTCTAATGAGTGAAAGTAAATAGTCAGATTTGCCACCAAGAACATATAAGTATATATATATATATATATATATCTATATTATATATAATATATATAGATATATATATATTATATAGTATCTATAATTTTCTCTATTCTTTCATCTTCTATAATTAATATTATCTAATATATAATGATAATTATATATATTTGTAGTTAAGATAAATAATTATATTATTATAAAATAATTATCTTACTTTTTGCGCCTTTAACAGAGAAAAAATAAATAATCCCGCCATATCATTTAATATTTTTTCTACTATATAACGGTTGTATTGAATGTCAACTTTTCTCTAGGCTGTGGATCTGGAATTGATTTTGCCAAAATATACACGGATATTTTAATTTATGCTGGAACGAACATCTTATGTTGCAACTAATTTCCAACAGTTGGTGTCATTCTAGAACACTACTCTGTATCCACACATAACTCTCTTCACCTCTACTGAAGCGCAGCACGTTGGGATTAATTAGGCGGTTATGAAAAATAATCAACGAATAAAAAGTAACCAGTCCATCGGTATCAAATAATTACAGGGCGGATAGGTTTTTGTCCATACAGCTCGTTATACAAATTATACCTTTACAATCAGCGTTATTCATCACACGGTGATTTTTTTGAAGATATTATTTAAATTCAATATTTTTGTACCACGAAATCGAGGTGATTTTGGTTTCATCGCCATGTATGGTGGAGTAATATTTAAATTCATTAATATCTTTGATTTTTGCACGGTAAGCTTACTTTTATCATTGTAAATTCATTGGGCCATTGGACCATTCATGCAAAGCCATATGGAATTCATCACTGGAACAATATCACCCTTGATTTCTCCTTTAGGAGGGAAGATTATCAATTAAGATTATCGATGTATCGCATTGTGTTACATAAATTTCACAAAACGTGTCAAGATATGCAACGGTATGATAGAAACCATACTAATAATACCATTACTTAAAAAATGACTATTTAAGTATGATTTTAAGATCATCCTGAGTACAAAAGTTATCAAAATGAAAGAGTCCAAGTAGAGTTGTATAAACCTATATACCATGTTTTTTTTATTATTCTGTGTAGTTGGACTCTTGGAATTTTGATATATGATTAAAGTTACTTACATAGGTCAGGTGATGAATGAAGAAATACATCGAACAAATTTAGAATAATTCGTTCACGTAAGTATTCTAAATCACAAGTAATTCAACGAGGAAAGAATCTCTTATAAAATAAATCGATGGAGAAGTAACTCCTGGCGAAAAATTTAAGAGACCGCTTTGGATGAAATTGAAATAAGCTCTTTCGCGCCACAGAATCTAGAATGAAGATCGCTAAGACGATAGCGAAATTCCGGCGCACAAAGAAGACGAAGATTAACGCAGATTAAGCAACGCTTCGATGCTAGAGGATGCTCACGAACCAGGGCGATAAGATTTACTTACGTTCAGGATAGCGGATCGCTAAATACACGAGGCTGCACGCCGCGCCGGTAGAGAAATATGACTAGGTACCATCATCACGATCGTCAACTTGGTACTACGTTTTAAGTTACAAAGATACTTCCATCGTGAAGATACGGTTTTCCAGGAGGAATGATATTGTATTAAGATGTCATAGAAACCCAGTTTTTTAAGGAATTTTTGATTTTTATTTATTTATTTATTTAAGTATACTCTGATAACTCACCACGGTTAAGTAAACACTTGCACAACGTTTGGTAATTATCCGAAAATTTTGTTAAAATGAATTTTCGATTGTTGCTGTTTTGAATTTAACGTAAATTTAATAAATTGATAAAATTTATTATTCAATCATTTTTAGAACGTTACGAAATTTCTTTGTGGCTATTCAAATTAATATAATAAAATATACTGTGAAATTTTAACCAAAATTTATTATTCGTCATTGTTATTTAATTCTAAACGAATTTACGTACAGTTTTATTGTAAAATTATCTGTTTCGTTTGAGACTATAATAGTATCACTGAAAAATCAATATAATCTAAACTACTAGTCCAAACAATGTTATGTGAATGCCAATTGTTATCTATATAAAATATACCTGATGATAAGCAAATTTATTTTGATAATAATTTTACATTACATACATAAATTACTCCCTACAGATTAAGATTAATTTTAAATATATATTTTATTCATATTTTATCAATTTGTGTATTAACCTTAACATACAGATTTATGCCGTCGCGGACATTTTACAGAACATTTTGAGTTCTACAACTTCTTTATAGAAAGTATTTAAATAAAGAAAAAGGTAGGGTAAAAGGTATAAAAATTAAAATAAAAAAGTAGGTAAAATAAGTCACCTGGAAAAGTCCTTTTATTTTAACGGGATATTTTACAGAACATTTTGAGTTCTACAACTTATTTATGGAAAGTATTTAAATAAAGAAAAAGGTAGGGTAAAAGGTATTAAATAAAAGAAGTAGGTAAAATAGGTCACTATGAAAAGTTCTTTTGTTTCAACGGGATAATATACATATAATCTATAACCACCCTAAAAGTTCATTCTAAATATTGGTGAAAGAATTTTTGAAATCGGATGAGTGGTTTCGAAGATTACTTTCTACATTCAAACTTACAAACTAACAAACTTTACCTCTTATTTCTTTATATATTATATGAGTATAGATTAAAAAAGACACTTCCAACAGATTCGCCGGTGGCCGACTGTGTGGTGCCATGAGTAAACCTCGACCTGTAATAGTTTATTACAGATTATTTTATACAAATTTAGCATGTATTGGCCCGCCCAGTGGCGGTCTTTGGAAGCAGCCCGCGTGACTTGACAATAAGGCAAGTGTAACCGCGGTGCGTTTAATTAAACCATCGCTGCATATTTTAATTAAAAAATTCCTCTCCCCGCCCCTGGAGCGCACTCCAAGCCTCCCCGTGACTCGCGTTTTCCGAGGACAATTTATATACACTTTTATACCTCGCCGCTCAAAAGAGGAAAGTTGTGCAAAACATATGCGGCCCGCAAAAATTGAGAGAAAGCTTTAAAAACGTCTCCGCCCCGCCGCCTCCCCCCGCCACCCGACCCGCCTATCTATAATCCTCCATCTTTTCTAAACGCTCTTGAGAATCTG
This sequence comes from Agrypnia vestita, assembly GCA_016648135.1. Classification (NCBI taxonomy): domain Eukaryota; kingdom Metazoa; phylum Arthropoda; class Insecta; order Trichoptera; family Phryganeidae; genus Agrypnia; species Agrypnia vestita. Next base: position 62,808 of record JADDOH010001008.1, on the reverse strand, counting down.
AAAAATGTGTCGATATGATTTTATGGCTGAAAGTGTCAAATGATTTTTGGAGAGTAACTTTTTTCATATAACGCTTTTACGATGAGACGCTTTCGAAAGTTTCGCCTTTACTGCGACGTACCATAAAAAGTTTTTTTTTAAAATCACAAAATATTTATTTCGAGTTTACAATTATTCCTTCCTTTAATATATTCATAAATATTATAGATATAACGTAAAATTAAACAATATCTTGTGGAGCAGAACGTTTTCATTCGAATGTTTTGGCGGGTATTTCATAATTTGAAAAAAAAGACAGTATCTAGTTATGTTAACACCTAATATTAGCATGATTGTCTGGAGTATTGGAGGATGGCCCTGTGAAATGCCTAGGAAGATGCATGAATGTAGTCGAAGCAAAATTAGTGTACAAAGATAGAAGAATATGGCGTTCTAACCCCTCTGCCTAACCCTGCGGAGAAACGGTGTGATGGTGATGTTTACATATGGTGATGTATTAGGTATATCTAAAATCATTTTTCAACACCTTAAAAACCTCGTGTGCTTACGCTGTTTTATCACGTGGCGTGCTTTAATTAGACATTAATTAAGTGGTTTAATGTTCTACTGGAAAGTATCACAGTACCTAAATTAAAAAAACTAATAAATTTCGCTCGTGAAATCGCACGTGCATTGAAACAGCACTTTGTTTCGATACACATCTATTTACAAAGAATACAATTTAACAGAAAAAATAACTTACGTGTACTCACAGAGTATAAAATACACAACTGATATATTCTTTAAGAGAGCGGAAGAATATCCCCCCTCGTATACGTCTATGATACATTTTTATTGTAGTTAAAGTTTTTATTATTGCATAATTAAATCCCTTAAGCTACTGATACAAATGCTTATTAGTGGCACGTGAGCATGCGCAGTATCGACCTTCTTTAGCGCTTGCTTATTAGTGGCATGTGTGTACGCACATTGCTAGTAATGAGCATTCCACTGTCATTCACCATGAGAAGGGATATCTTTGGAGCATGTATGAACAGGCTTGCTTATTATGCTTGCTTATTGCTTCGCGGCTAGTATTTTCAATGCGATCTTCTCAGTCCGCGACAGATGAAACAAATATGGCGCGTTGGGGAGATGATAAAACATTACTTTTCGTGACTTATTATAGGAATCACGAATGTCTGTGGAATACTCGGTCACCGTTGTGTAAATATAATATCGCGAGAAATAATGTTTATAAAACTTTAATAAAAGGCATGAATGATTCAAATCTTACAATAAAAATTATAAAAACTAAAATGTGCGGATGGAAACTCGGGAACTGTTTTGATTTATTGATTCACTTGAATTTTCTATTTCAGTTTGCAAAGTTTCCATTTTGAACAAAGCTACTCTATTCTATGACAAGAGTATGCCACTAATAAGCATGTGTGTTTGATTGTTAGCTTTGAGCATGCTTATTTATGAGCATGCCACTAATAAGCATGCTAATAATGAGCAAGTGTGTACAGTTGTTAGGACATGCTAATCAGCATGCCACTAATAGAGCATGTACCTTACTGTAGTAAACAAGACGCATTTTTTACAAAAGACATATTTAAAATAAAATTGTTCCAAACCGAATCTCTTAAGTATAAAACACCTTCTTGTAATAAAGCGCAACTTATTTACCAAGACATTATACTTTAAGATTATTTAGTATGACCTTTTCACTATTCTTTAAAAATTTACAAGCTCGTAGCGATTTTTTAAATCAATGCGAACGTACAATTTGGCACCAGGTGTAGTACAAGGAATTTGTAATGATCACGATGAACACAATTAAGATTATTGTTAACTACTAAACACAATGCTTAAATCAATTTAATACAATTCTTGACAATGTTTACTTGATTATACCAACATCTCAATTTAAGCTTCAGGTTAACGTTTGGACAACCGTCGATACTTTGCAACTATACGTTTACCGCCAAGTACCATGTAAATAATTTGTACTTTTACTACAAACTTACATTTGTGGCGTACACCGCCACTATCTATTGGAGCTCATATGGATAGTGGCGGTTTTGCATCCATACGCCACATTATCAGTATAATAATTTAGTGACAGGGTTTAATATAATTTGGTTTCAACTTGTGATGTGGCGGAAATGGGATTTTTAATGACACCTTTGTATTTATGAAGTATGTTTAGAATTTATTGTGCCGGTTGTATAAATCTTAAAATAAATAAATTACTCCTAGGTAAGAGTAACGAAACTATATGGCCGCTTTATTTTATTTTAATATTCATTATTATCTCCTATATTAAACACCGTTTCAATTAAAAATGTGCTTGAACTCCCGTTCCCATAGAAAAGTTCTTAACTTCTTTGGAAAAGGAAAAAAAACTTAATATTGCGATAATGTAAAATAAATATCGGTAAATAAAAATGCTTTTGTAAAATAGATTGGTATAATGAAATTTCAAATATAGTCATAAATGAATGTAAAAGTTCTACCAGTTCTACCAGTAAATATTATATTCGGTAAAGATATATTGACCTTCTTGTATAAATGACGTTCAATCCTACGACGATAAAAGCTTCAAAAGTTACACCCTCCGAACTTAAGGGGGGGGTAAGGTTAATTCGTACAAAAAAGGCATGTTTTTGTGAATTTTTTGTGACGACACAGTTAAAATCTCTTTATTAAAACCAATAGTACATTAAAGTATGATATTTGAAAAATATTGTGTGAAATTTTCAAGACGAAATATTAAGAAATACGGCAATGGCAGCAATTATTCGGACGTATCTCGGAAAAAAGTAGAATTGCGGTGTCCATCATAACTTGGTGCTAAATCATCTGAAATCAAAAAATCAAAGTTCATTCGTTAGATAATAGATTTTCCCAGGTAACGCTGGGAGGGTTTTTTGATATTTCAATTTTTCAATTTTTTGGAACACTTTGAAGGGAAAAACGCGATTTTTTGCGAAAAATATCGACTAATTTGTTATTAAAAAATAAAAATTAATAACAAATTTGAAAAAAACTCGACAGCGTTACCTCGTAAATTATGTACAGAAATAGTATTCAAAATTTCAAAAGGATCGGATCGGTTAAAGGATAAGTTATGATGGACACCGACTTTGAAAACGTGAGATGTGGGGATGACGATTTTTTAAATCACACAGTGTGATTTAAAATCACACAGTGTGTGATTTAAAAATCAGTCTAAAAATCAGTTTAAAAAGCAGTTTTGCACATTGTAAAATTCGAAATAAAACTCAACACTTATTTTATACTTACACATAATCGTCGATGCCATGTTCAGACGGCAAAGAGCTTTCATCATCAGCATCTGTTTGTCCTTGTCTACGCAAAACTCTTCCAATGCAAATAGCACGTCCGGTAGTCCTCAGGTGAGCGCGTCTCTTAGCTGCCCGAGCAGGTATAGAAAATCAGTCTGAGTATCGCTCAAATGTTCATAATTTCGTCATTTTTGTTCCGATTGACTTGAAATTTTGACACAATATTCTTACGATGTTATACATTCATTTAAAAAATTAAAAATAAAACGCAAAAAAAAGTTAAAAACCTTACCTCCCCCTTAAGTCTCCCTAAAAACGTTGACCTTGTGGTACGCAGTAAAACCAAAACTTTTTGACGACTAGATATTTTTGGGTGATTTTCAGTTTTTAATAGTAACCGAAAATTTCAGTCTTCAACCGATATTTATAGTTCTTAAAAGTGAGTCCAGATAATGTTGGCTCTTGATTGAATTGAACCACTTGCGCACAAGTGAGTTGGTTAAGATTTCGGGTTCGAGGTATGATTGTAGGTGATGTTATGTTACTCCAACTGGGAAGCTTAACGCACGACGGTCACGCAACCATCCCGTCGCTTCTCCAATCACGCACCTTCCGGAACCATATATTAATCCCTGGGTCCTGTCATCCGACACTCCCGCCAGTGGAACGAGATTTTAATTTTATCTTATTTGAACACGACCTCTCCCGCAGAGATAACTGCAGTGAAGAAAAATTAAAAGTCTACGTTATTCTTGTAATTATACTGATTAGGGAGGGTCAACCAGGTTCAAGGCAGGGTTGCCTCGTTATTGGGCTGTGGTAGTCGAGTTTCGGTTGACGTTTCGTCGAAGAGTCTCTTTTGGAGAGTGGCAAGGTTTTACTTCTTCACCATCCGACGGACATTGACCATCATATTACCTTTCATCATTTTATTTACTGGGGCCCGGAATACCTCTACAGTATACTGGCCAAACTACCGTCTTAGGTTTTTAAGCCATGTTTTCTTTGTTCATCTTCTTCCTTTCTCTGCACTATGAGGTGCACGTTCTCGTACTTTTGTGGATGTGTCATCGAGATACTAAAGTAATTTGTTTTAATGACTTAATTTTATTTATTCATCCGAATCAAAACACCTTTCCTAACTCTGTCTATTCGGCTTATTTTGAGTATTCTTCTGAAGATCCACGTCTCGAATGCTTCAAGCCGCCTTATCGATTCTTCGGTAAGCGTCCATTCCATAATATAATATTTTTAGAATACGTAGCATTATTCGCATTCGTAATCCAAGGTTGAGATCATGACTGCAGAACATCTTTTTCATGCGGATAAAGATTGCACGAGATTTTGATTTCAACAGAAAGATTCCATCATTCATTTAGTTTGCAGCCTAAGGATACAATACTTTGTTATTTGTCTAATTTCATTCGAGCAATGAACATAAAGATTTTCATGGTAAAATGTGTTATTTTTGCTAATGAGTATTTAATTTAATTCAGTTGAATTAAGCTTTATCCTGAAATTCTCATATGCATTCACTACATACTTATTACGATTTTTTTTAAAGGCCTCGTAAAGTTATTAGTTGGTGCCAATGTGAATAAATATCGAACTGTTATGTATCCGTACCATTACTTCTAAGTTATACAAACTAGATGGATTGATTGGTGAAGTCATGCTGCAGATCGGAACAGATGGCACCGAATAGTTTCAGCTGTGGTGCCCCAATTATCGGCGATCACAACTGCTCTGCCAAGTGCATAACGAAGGATAAGAACCCGATACACATCCCTACATCTACAGCGTGTCTCGTAGCTACTAGCAAAGACTTTGGAGTCATAAAAAATCAAGGAATCGGTGCCCAAAGTGATTGGTATACTGAATATTACAAGTTTAACCGGTAAGACAAAACTGACTTTTTTCAAATCTGTGTACAGGTCCACCCTAATATATATGGTCATCAAATTTGGATCCTAACAGAAAGAGTGAGAGCCAGAATCCAGGCCGCCGACATGACTTTTTTAAGGAGGTTAGGGGGAGTCGCACTAGTGAACAGAGTGGGAAGTGCCGACATAAGGCACACACTCGGCGTGAAGCCTCTTCGCTTACGGAAATCACAAATGAGGGGGCTTGGACATGCACTAAGAATGCCAGAGGAACGAGTACCAGGAAGTATCCTCTTGGCAACCCCAGAAAGAAGGCGACCGGTGAATCGCCCTAGATTAAGCTGGAAGAAGCAACAAAAATAGTGCACAATGGGTCTTGACTGGTTAACACATACGGAAGCAGCACAAGACAAAGCAATACGGAAGCAGCACAAGACAAAGCAATATGGAAGCACCATTTTAAGTCTTTGTGCAGCCGAACCTACTAGGACAAGAGAGTAAAGATGATGATGACGATGATGAAATACAATTTTTAGTTTCACAATGCCGTCAGGAGATAAGCTGGGTAAGAATATTGAACTTTTGTAAACGTGGTCAAATGCCCAGGAAGACCCAGAAAGGCGGCCAAAGAAATTATCTACATATGGAAATATGGTACGCCTGCTTACGGGTGAAAATAACTATGAAATTTATAAACGATTTATGTCGTTTTATCTTCTTCTTTTTTATTTTAGTAGATGTGTTGATCTGTGCTACAGAAAACTACGCCTCCTAGGTCGTTTTATCAAAATATTTAATTTAATTTTTGAAACGAGAATATTAAAAAATTAATTCGCGAAACGAAAATAAGCATTTTTCAATTTTACAATGGTTTTGAATAATTATTGTAGACCATATAAAATTTTTGGTATGATTATAATTTGTGGGGTATAAAAGCAAAGGCAGCAATATCAAAAAAAATTAAAGCAGTCATCGATGATTACTACTTTATAATGTACTGAATTCGAGATTTTTTTAGGAAACATAACATATAAATTTATAGGAAATATTAGTTTGTAAGGGATAGATTACATAAAATCTAGATTTCAGTAGATTTTAAATTAGTAATCCTCGGTGACTGTGGTTTTTTGAAATAAATAATTGTGTAAAACGATTCAGCAATTCTAATTAGCTATAAGCTTGTTTGTTCATATAAGATTACGGATCTTTGCAAATATATTTCATTTGAATAAATGTAACACAAAAATACAATTTAAAATATAAAAAAGGTTCTACATTGTTTTATCGAATATATTTCACAACAGTGTAATATGGCATAAGAAGTATTTCAAAGGCATTAAAAAGGTTTAATGCTCGAGTTTAATGGTAGTCTTTCAAGGTATGGTAAAAGTCTTGGAACGTTAATATATTTTAGAGCGGCAAAATCTAACCGATACTTCTCCATTTAAAAAACTTTGATAAAATGATAAATATGTTTTTTGAAATAGACAACTGCTTTAAATAAACAATATTCCAAATTAAAAAAAAAATGACTAGAATTAAGTAGGTTGTCGTCAATTAACTTACTTTTATTTAAAATTGTATTGATTAAACATGTCGAAACACTTAACTAGATTGCTTGGTTTATGCTTAGGTTTATGGAAAATAGCTATTAGTAAACTAGCTGCCTTGAAATGGTCGGTAGAATGGACAACAACATTATTCTAATTATTGTATCAATTACGAGACTTTCATTACTGTCTGGTATCCGTAACTGCGCGCAGACTGTACTTTAACGCATAGTTGAATTTAATATTCCTATTTTATTGAAAGGGCGGTTAAACAGATGTACTTCTTGATAGTCAAATTGTTGCGCCGTCGCCAGCTTATCTGATGAAGAAGTTGCCAAACCAAGATGTAACGCAGATTGCAGAGATGATGTTTTCACGGGAGGTGTAGAGAGAACATGTGCTTATACTCTTAGGTATATATTTTTATGATATTATTTCCACACAGGACAATTTATCTTTCAGGCAGATGCTGTATAGAAAGGATTGATTAAATTTAATAATTATTAAAGAGTTGAATGAATATTATATGTGACTGCTAGATTCGGTTGCGGATTTGACGCGACGGAAGAACTATCGTCTTTTGCCACATTTGTAAAGAACAGTGACAAATTTTAATGTTAATCGTTTTATATTCCTCGGAATTGTCCTTCAATTTCGATTTGAGACACGTAAAACGTACACATTTAAAAAAAGCTGAGAAGGATGTAAGCACTGTTAAAAAATTGTATAACTTGAAAATTCTAACTTTCAAAGTAAAAAAAACTAAATATCTTACTTTTAGCGTAGAAGAGAACGGATAACCCGTACGTAAATTCAAAATTCCACGGTCCACGATTAAACCAACATCATCGATATAATAAATTGTCAATTTTTCGAAGAACAGTTGTTCTTCTGAAAGAAGGTTAACACTTTGTGGTGACATATTAATATAATTAAATAGAATCAAAATTACTAAAATATCATAATAAAAATATCAAAATTACACCATGAAAATCGTTCTGACGATGAGAACACCGATTTATCTATTAAAATGGTGAAAACAAAGAATGTTACGAGTATTTTGATTTAATTAAATTAATATTGTGTCGGACAAGATAAAAATTGACAGCCCTGAAAGGGACTTTTTCACAAACCTGCCTAGGATAGGGCCCTTTTAGTGATTTCCATTGAAAAGTTACGATTAAATTTAAAAAAAAAATCGACATTTTATTTCAATCATAGAGAATTGTGAGTGCGAGCGCGCAGAGGGGTACGCATAAATAAAACCCTTTGGGTATGCTCAGCGCGCTCTATTGCATGTTATTGAAAAATGACTAATATAATTTCTTTGTAATTTTTATATGTAAAATATTATGATTTGTGTAGCCGGCTCGCCAGAAAGACCAAAATAGAAAAATTATTGTACCAAACTTGGCGAGCCTGGCACTTTTGACGGATTATCTCACCATAGGTGGTCCTGCGGGACATGTTTTTAATAGAATATAATAAAAAAATATATATATGGAAAAAGTATACAAAAAATAAAGAAAAAGGTTATAAAACCTATTTAATTGAATTTTTAAATGCGGGACCACTGCTCACAGAGCTGCGACTCGAATTATGAGTAGTGATCCCGCCGATAGACAGAGGTCGGCGACGTCGGTTTTCCGAAAGGCCGACCTCTGACTGGTGGTCGCAGATGCGCCTGATGTGACAAAGTCGATCAGAATCCTGTTCTATTTCACCTGCGCTCGCCTCCAGATCTATTTGTGACTTTTTGCCTTCAAGTTGACCTGACCTAGGACGGTGGAATCACCTCCTATTTTGCGTGTTCCCGTCAGGAACAAATATAATTGTTAATGCTCTTAAATTGAACATACTAACTTTATTAAATATATAGGAATTATAATTGATGTTAATCTCAAATGGAACCCGCATGCACAATACATTTCATACAATTGTTTTTTCAAATTAAGGATAAATTACAGAAGTCTCACTTCAGTCTCAGAGGCGACGCTAATTGGTATACGAGAAAAGTTTCTTATAGGATGGAAGTTTCTTATAGGATGGCTCAGGACTTACAACCTGTATGAGCTGGCTTAAGTGATCACTCTACACAATTTAACGTTCACCAATTTCATCATAAAAACATCCAAACACGATCAATGTGGTTTCCCAAATATTTTAGTTATTTTTTTAAATAAAAGCTTTTTTGCGTTGTTCTGAAAAGAGTATATATTTTATTAACAAAATAACATAATATTTGACATTAAAATTTAAAAATAATAAAAGTACACATCATACCTGAAAAGATCAATAGGTACCTACTGATCTTCATTTACATATATAGAACTTTATTATTTCGTATTAAATATTACGGGACTCGTTTCCTTAAATAAATGAAAAATATATTTAATAATATATATATGTTCTAATCAAGATTCTTTCATACATATCTATGGCATCTGCTAGAGACATCACATCTGTTGAATTTTTCTATTCTATTTCTATTTTCTCATTAACTAGTTTAGTATACATAGCTTTCGTAACGGTAATGATACCTCTATATTTTATTTTTTAAAGTGGAGTTTTTACGATATTCTTTAAAAAAAATTTTTCTGTGCTAAAAGGATTTCAAAAATTAATTTAAAAAAATTATGTTTATTTTATTCCAATAATAAACATCAAAAAGAAGCAACGTGAAATTTATATTTAAAAACATGGATACCGTTTTTAATCTGCAATAATAAACACCAAAAAGAAGCAACGTGAAATTTATATTTAAAAACATGGATACCGTTTTTAATCCGCAATAATAAACACCAAAAAGAAGCAACGTGAAATTTATATTTAAAAACATGGATACCGTTTTTAATCTGCAATAATAAACACCAAAAAGAAGCAACGTGAAATTTTTATTTAAAAACATGGATACCGTTTTTAACCTGCAATTACGTTTTTAATCTGCATGTAAATTATTCCTGTTACTAACGTCTTGTTATAATACGGAATAAATACGGAAATAATAGAATTGTACTGCAGGGTATGCCCTACATAAAACGCCCCCCCCTACATAACTAAATTAGGTCATTTCATATGCAACTATATGTATATGATACATAATTAAGGGTGAAAAAAATTGTCAAAGCCCGGAGTACGGTACCGTTGAAGACAGAACCGTTCCAAAAATATTATTAAAATGTTTGTGCCTTAGCTTGTGAGCTAAAGGACGGAAATGCTATTGCTACATAAAAATAGCAGGGTCTTATAAGCGTTCCGAATCGCCAATCGAGTGTTTATTAAAACTAGCGGTGGCGGAATCTCTCGGCGATATGGGAAACTAGGAAAATTTTACCAACACGCATGCGCTTAATTCCTCCCGTATGCATCGGTCCAGAAAATCTGTAATGATATTTCAAAGGTAGAAAGGTGTTGTTCGAGAGTAAGTGCAGTACTTCTGTAAATTTTATCCAGTTTTACGCGGTGGTTGCTTTATAGCTGGGAAATTCTCGTATACACCAAGCTAACGGTGTAAAAAGGAGGTGAATTTATGCTGAAGCTAAAGAATTTTTGGCAGTTTTATTTGTATTTATTGCTAAAGGATTCTAATGTCAAAGAAAAATAATTTAGAACACTGTGAAAGCTGCTATCACAGTGGTGTCATAAAGAATGTTCTAGGTATATTCATGAATAATTATTAAAATTATTAAAAATCGTTTTTTTATCATTGAACGGTAACAAAAAACACTTGGATCATTATTTCATTTCTCTCAATACCTCCAGTATTATTACGTATGTATAAAATCTCTTTTAATTTAGTTGTTAGAAATTAAATACGATATGCTATGGCTCACAAATGATTGCTTGCTTGAATAATAATGATCATTTAATACAAAATGAACTCCGGGGGTTCTCGTAGTTCTTGAGAGTAGTTAGAATAAGCTGTTACATTAATAGCACTTTAACATGAAGCTCAGGGCTCGGAAAATATTCGGACTTACTTAAAATAATTTTTTAAACAATAAAAAATTTAAACAAAAATATCTCCTAAATATTTTATCAAACAAATTATATTATCAAAAATTACATATTTAAGGGGTATAAAAGTTAAGGCAGCAATATCCAAAAATTAAAAAAATATTTTGGCTATCACGGAGGATTACTAATTTAGAATGCACTGAATTCTAGGTTTTGTGTATCTATCCCTTACAAAGTCATGTTTGCTATAAATGTATAGGCTTTGTTTCCTCTAAAATCTAGAATTCAGTACATTTTAAATTAGTGGGTAATCCTAGATGACTGCATTAAATAGTAGTGTATTTTTTGTACATGTAAATCAATTAAAACATATTTTATTATATCGTGACAATTTGATGTTAATATTTAAGGAAGTATTAGAACATCTCACTACCCTTTTTCAATAGAAGGACTTATACGTCAATATATTCATAAAATAAACCATAAAAGTCCCTGGTTCTAAACTCTACTGCGTGGCCTTCATTTCATGTTAAATAGCGTTGTCATGATATATTTAAAAGTTAGTGGGTCGAGATTTTCCAAGAAAATGTCAACAGATTCGCTTGATATATTTGCCATTTAAAATCGGGCCTTAATACGTATTTAATACTTGTACTTAATATTTATTAGATGTCTACAGACATAATTTAAACTTTGCGATTGATTTAGTGAAAATAATCATCATTAATTAACGAACACCAAGAAATCTTCTTGTTATTATTTTAAAGAATTTTTGATAGTTAAAATAAGTCTTTAAACCACCTATTGCCACTCTGATTACAATACGCAGCGATATTAACCGTGTGATATTTTATTGGTACCAACTGCGCCGGCCTCATAAAACTACTAATAATTCGATCTATTGTTTAATTCCTGCGGATCACGCAATGCGGCGACAGGCAGCCTGGACGGGGTGGACTATACACCCTTCCAGTAATCAAGAAACCTAAGAGACCTTTTCATTGAAGGGGTGGCAACAATTTGGAATAACGATTTCTCGTATTCTGCAGACTAGAAAACGATAACGTATCAAGTGTTGCATAATGAAAATTTACTTTAAAAAATAAATGATGTTGGATTCTGAATTCAATGTTTCAATTCTCAGATAGAAACCAAAGAATGTGTGTATTAAAGCGAGATAATTTGTATTCTAGTGTAATATATTATGAAGAAAACTATCAAGGAAGGAAATTGTAGTTTTAATAATACTTTTGAGATATCATACTCTATAGATATAGAGACTAGACAAACAAATATTTTCATCAAATAATTTTAAGTTAACTAACTCATCATGTACCTATATTATTATAAAACTTACATAAATTTATAATAAGATGTAATGATTTACTTGGAAGCTTTGAAACGAATAAACGACTTTTATATTCATTTTGGGTATGGCACTTGATCAAATATTTTTGCGTGATAGACTTTATTGCTAATGCAACGATTATAAATACATAGCAACTAAATATTTATTAAAGTTCGAAATAGCATAGTCTCAAAATATCACATATACCTAATGAATTTTAAAAAAGCAAGACTCTATTTCCTGTTTTTAATTCTAGTACAGTTCGTTTAGAGATGTGATATTTTTTGACCAAGCGTCAATAATGTTTTCAATATTTCTCCATTATTAACTCGAAAATGATTTTATTGACTTGATTAAGACTAGGGGTTGTACTATATATACATATACATGATTGTTTTTTATACAATCCGCAGAAAAAAAGAAGTTTTAACACTTCAAATTTTTTAATATGAAAAAAAGCTGGGTAAATGTATCTAGATCACCTAAATTTATAGCCGTCACAAAATTAAATTTGCGAATTCTTTCAATTTTTTTCCATCAAACTTAAGAAAAATACATAAAAATAATAAAAACATTTTTAACCACGCAACTATTAAATTATATCGTGTAATCGAATGGTTGAAGGAGTTGGTAATTAATATTAAAATCTCTAATTAATATAAAAATCTCCCTAACATATTTCAATATTCAAGCGATAACATTTTAGTAAACCCATTTTAATAATTCTTTGGCAACTTCTGCTCGGAATAGCCAGGGGGTAGTATACATAAATAATTTTTTCTTAATATTAAAGCTCGTAGGCACATAAACTTTTTTTGATTAATCGCTTCCTGCGATGTTGAAAGCTTTCCGGGAAAAAAAGCAATTTTTTTAAATTAGTGGTATTCCGCTCAGCCGGCATTGATTTTAGAGAAAACATGCTCACAATTTAACATAACTACTATTAATTGATGGAAAGCATTTTACTTGCTCTAAGTCGTGACCATTATGTTTTTTTTTACTTGTTTAAAATAGGCCATTCCCGGCTAAGCGTGTATTTGAAGTAAATATTATAATTGAAGCGTTGCATGAAACGTGATTTATAAAAAATCTTCTTAAACAAGGCACAAGTTTGTTTATCTTAAATCCAGGAATAAAACTAATAATCAAGTTATTACAAAACTGCAAATTAATTTTTTTCCGTGATGTCATGATTTAAAATAGTAGAAATGTGGAGTATAAAAGAAAAGGCAACAGAGTCAAAAAATTAAAAAATATATTTTGAATGCAGTCACCGAGGATTACTAATGTAAAAAGTACTGAATTTTAGATTTTATGTTAACATCCCATGCAAAATCATATTTCTAATAAATTTATAGGCTGTGTTTCTTATAAAATCTCGAATTCTCGAATCTCGAAGGACTGCATAATTTTTTTTTGGATATTGCTGTCTTTTCTTTTGTACCCCACAAATAATATGTGTACCTTTGAATATTGAACAAATTTAGGTACTTAATATTTGTGTATTGTACTGAGGTAGATGGCGAGAGAATGCTAAACATTTTGAACTTACAAAATACCGTTACTTTACTTTATAAAAATCTGTTCACGCAGGCTTCTCAAATGTTGGGTCACTTAGTACGACTGTCTTTCAATATTTATTTTACCTCGTCTACTCTGATGCACACGCTTTCGAAATTAAAATGCTAAACTACGTTAACTATTTAACCATTTAACCATTCACGCGGATTACAGCTTAACGTAAATAATTTCAACATACATTTGTTGAAATTCATATACAAAATACAAAGTTCTTATTATTATGTTGAGGGGTCTCAAAAAAAGATTCGGTGACTTGCACTTTCGAACTTCGATTCGATTTCGATTTTGTGAATACCATAGTGAATCTTCGCGCGTCGTACTCTGGCCACGAACTATGGAATATCTAGAACACGGGAAAATGGAAATACAGTTTCTTACTGCGTTTTTATGCATCATGCTGCTCCAGCATTGTTGCGGGTTATGTTGGTATTTTTAGGGAATATTTTAGAATATTTTCGGGCCAGTGAGCTCGTCGAAAGTTTTATATTATTTAATAAAGTAGTTAAAATTACATTGGAGTAGTAAGTGAAACTATCTTTAAATGCTTGAAGCTTTTTATATTGGCTTTTCTAGGTTTCTTGAGAGTTTTAGTACTTGAAAATTTATTTATTACAAAATAATTTGTGTACTTTGTGTAGCAACAGGAAATGTTACTAGTAACATAAATAAATATTAAAAAAATTGTAAGAGAAATGTGTTACGTAATATTGTACTTGTCAAGTAGGTGGAGTATAAGTTCAAAAAAAGGCAGAATGAATGTGTGTGGTGTTGCCTTCATGTCGCAAATCTTTTATTTCATCGGATAATTTTCAATTGCGGTATTATTTCAACGGTCACTGCAATGCTTTTGTCGTGGAGGTATTTTTTCTTATTACATGGTACAATATTGGCATTGCATGCACAAACGACAGACGTAGTACGTTTACGTTGTTTAAGCCTTCGTGACCGAAACAAAAATGGCATTATACTTTTTAAAAACGAACACAAACGGCGCTAAATGTAGCGCGGTTAAGTCTATGCGAAGTTCATTCACTCTCACGTAGGCGTCAATAATAATTGGAGAAGGGGGATACGAGTAGTCAGATACACGTATCATATTATATATTAATACACTTCTCTGTTTCAATTCGATATTATGGTCTATTCAATTATGAATAATAATAAAATAAAATAAGTTGGCATTGTTTTTCTATCGAGTGTCCTTGCACATCCCAGGATTTTTGTTTTTAAGAGAGTCGATTTTTATATTTTGCTAAGCCAGTTAGTATAATATAATGAATATTAATTGCATTAGATTTATTGAAAAAAATTGGATGTGCGGGTTAATAAAACTATTGATGATATTCTCGAATTAATAAAAAATAATCATTTGAAACTCACCGGAAAGAGATTTGTTTTATGTATTCATAAAATTATTAATTAACATATATCACTTAAATACGAATCATCACGACCATTTCATAAATACTATTGAAATTAGATAAATAAATTTACCGAAAAGATGGCTTTAATTACCAATGATAATTTAATCAATTATAAAGTTTGCAAAAGATAATTCGTAATTTAACTGAATTTGTAAATCACTTTGGTAAAAACAGTTTTTTTTTTAAATAGGCTCCAATATAGGGGGTATAAATTAGAAATGCAGAACGCTAGTATTTAAACTTTATGACAAAATCTAACACAAATCCCTATTATCAATGTTCTTTTAAAACGTACCCAAATGCCACTCAGGTCATTTATTTTAATTTCATTCGTTATTTAACAATGGCAAGAAATACACAACATAGGTACAAATTGTACTGAAAAGATAGATTTTAGAAATAATGGAAGTACCTAGGTAATTGACCTTTAGTAGTTTATTATTTAAAGAAACGTAAAAATTTAGATTTATTTTTCGGCGATCATAAAGATGATAAGTAATGTTTAATTACGTTGTGGTTAACGCGAATACTTTAGGCGATCGCGTGTTGCAGCCCGCTGCCACGGCGCCCCTGCAAGCCAGCGACCAGTCACACACCTACTTCACCTGCGGTTCAAAATAAGTTCTCTTGAACTCTTAGATACACGATGATGATCTGGCTGAAATCTTTATAGAAGATTAAATACCTAGGTGCATTTTAGAAACGGATAGTCTAACGGCCAGCGACCGCCAGACTTACGTTATAGTAACGCTGATGCTTCCGATGAGTGTTGACATTATGGTCGCAATACCGTGTCCAAAGCAGGGTGCGTATGTGTTTATATATTTTGTGGCAATACTTTGCCGGAGACAGTCAGTCAGAGAGATCGTATACACGTGTAGAATTATCCAGAAAACTATAAACAGAGCATATTATAAATAAATAAATATTTTTATTTAACCAGAATAAACTTAGTATTTAATCACTATTATTTTGTCTTTTAAAGGCGACCATTCCATCAAAAGGGCATAATGAAAACAATTTTATTTAGTATTAATTGTACCTAAAAAGGACCTTTTTTGAAATGATGAAGTTATTTATTTTAAAATACGTTATTAAAATATTTTATCCGTCAATAGAGGCGACCTTCCTACACCGTTCTAGTTAATTTATGATTCCTTGTCTATAAAAAGTCAAAGGCCATTGCTATATATATATAGATCTGTGAAAAATAGATGATGCTAGATTGGGAATATATTGAGATTGATCCACAATCCATCGTAGTGAGTTAATTTAATCTCGTGAATTTTATTAGTCGTGTGCCTAAGACGCAAAAAATACTTTCATCCTAAAAAAACAAAAACAAAAAAAAAATCATTCCAAATGGCAAGCATGACGCAGCTGACTGACATACTCAGGAGACATTTTTTTGGGTAATAGCAGAAGTCGCAATTTTTTCCTAAAATTTAAAAAATATGCTTTCTCAAAATTTTGTTTTCATCTTATACTGCCCAACTATATACGTGGTGATTAAATAAATTTACGGTTTATCCGAGTTAAATTGAACACTGACATTTGAAAAAAATATTTTTTTTTGGTATTTCTTATAAAACTTGAAGTTCTAAGAATAGTTTGAGTCACTCATTCAAAAAATTGGCTGAGTTATAGCAATTTAAAGCTAGCGTGATAGGTGAATTTTTAAACAAATTCCATTATTATTTGTCATTTTTCTCTAAACTCCCTTTTTCAGATTGGTGAACAAAATATCTTACTTAGCATTAGGCTAATTTTGATTAAATTTTGGACAAATCCTAGTAATGACCTTATTTAAATATTTTTTTAATAAAATGCACCGATTGTGAACTATTCATAATAAAAATAAAAATAAACTTTGTTTTCACCACTTTTGTCTTGAAAAATATTAACATGTTTCAGAGTTCATGGCCCCTTCGTCAGGATACAATTGTATACTAACAAATTTATTTTTATTAATTATATTAATAACGTCACCACAAAATTATTTTGCTGTTTTTGAAGAAGAAGATATTATATAACCATTTATCACTTAACAAAATTTTAACGAAAACCGACAATCAACATTAAGAATGATTAAGATTAATAAGTAAAATTAAGCAGAATTAATTCAGTAATACAAATATGATTCTGAAACGTGTCTACGCATCAAAAAGTACATACAAGAACTTATTTTAAAATATTAATAAAGTAATTTGATCAATGGAAACTTACTACAGTTATTATTAATAAGTTAATTTTCTTTGATCTTTTTAATCGAAACAAAAGGGTTGATCCTTCAAATTCTCAACTTATTTGTGCGAACTTGAAAGTGAACACTTAAGGGCTGCAGTGTGAATGGTTGCACAGTAAATGAACGAGGCAGTGCGTGAGACCACGCAATTAGCAATTAATTGCACCCCGAGGGGATGCAAAGTTAAGTCAAAGAACGTCTCAAAAGGTTTTCTGGTATTAAAACATCGCGAGTTGATAGTACGTAATTCTATCAATATATTATTTTACCTGTAATATAAATGATTTATTTGTGCAAAAGATTTTAAACCTAGCCAGTACGTATAATACGAGTTTCTACAATTACTTATTGAAGATGAATAAAGTGTGAGAAATATCATTTTCAAAGTAATAATAATTAATCATTTTCTGGTTTGTGTTTTCTGGGGTATTACGCCGTCCTCCTCCATCCTTCCTATCAGATACGATTGCATCCATTAACAGGGCTGAGGACCCTGTAAAAAAAACACGGCACAGTACCCATAAAACACAAACCATAAGCTGAACGACCGTGAAAACCTAAGAACATTTTTAATAATTCATCAAATAAAAAATTGATTTATGCGTTGTGTTTCATTTCATACTTAATTTTTCGAATGATATACCATGTATTCTATGTCATATTAACTATTCCCCTTGTTGATTATAGTGTCGAATTGTCTTACAATACATGATTCTGATTTTGTGATATAAATTAGTCTATTGATTTTGAAATTCTAAGCATAATTAAATAAATAAAACTAACTTAGTTAAACACCACTTATATTTATTTTCAAATCTAACCAGGTATCGCTACGACCGTAGTTTATTCTGGGAGAATCTTAATTTAAGATTTTCCCTGAAGAAGCTTATTTATTTAATTATAATGTCTCACCAACAAGTGTTTGCTTCCTTCGAAAATTTAATACTAATAGTTGAAAAAAATTATCTCTTATGAACTTTATAACAAGCTAGTATTAATAAAGAGCTTAGGACATTTGTTAACGGCTACTTTCACATCGTAGTTGTATTCATAGACAATGTAGTGGTAGGTATCAGAAAATAATGTTTATTTATTTAACTGAATACTCTTTTCCAACAGAAAAACACAGCAGAAAAATGTATGTTGTGTATGTCTAAGATATATATCGCGTCTTTAAAAGAGTATTAAAATATATTGATTGAATCAGAGGTAGGTATTCCATTTATACACAGTTTTAATATGTGCAAGGTTTGAATGCGTTCGGAAGCGACATTCTTCAACGATGCATACATTGAATAATGTGTCGTTGGTGTTCAGTAATATCGACAGTCTGTACGTATACTGTCGAATCTGCGAAAAATTCCATCTCCTTTTGATTTTAAACCATCTAATTAAGCTTTAATTATCAATTAAAATTTGCTCTTTACACCTCTATGACGGTCCCTCGTAGACATGATAATATGTTGGGAATAAAAGAAAAGGCGGCAATATCTAAAATTAAAAAAAAAATTGAATGCGGTCACCGAGGATTACTAATTTAAAATATACTAAATTCTAGATTTTATTTATCTATCGCTTCCAAAATGTTTCTTATATAAATGTATGTGCTGTTTCCTATAAAATCTTCGATGACTGCATTTTTTTTTGGATATTGCCTTTATATCCCATATATGCAGTAAGTAATATTTGCACGTGAAAAATTATTCTTGGATGGAATGCTCTCGTTGTAGCGATGACAGGTTAAAAAACTTAAGTACACATTCAACAATTAAAATCGTAAACATCGGTGATCAAGCGAAAACAAAAACCTTTTTACCCAATGTTTTGACCAGACTACAAAAATATTTTCCCGTTTATGAGCATTCTAGTTGATTCTCAAGTAGTAAAATATAAAATTATAATCAAACTCAAGTAGAGATAACATAGTTTCAGTTTTCCACACAATTTAATGATAATTTTGAATTGGTGTGAACACGTGGGGTTGAAGTAAGATCTTTCATTGGTTTGATTATATCGGTACAAATATTATCAATACTGACAAATAACTTGTTGCGTAATAATTGCGATTCGATTAGTCGACTTCTAATTATCCATTTTTTGTATTTTATTTTACCATAATTTCTACTACCAAATTTTAACGAGATGGTGAACCTATTGAATACTGACAACAATACGACCGAATTCTCTCTAAGGTTCCATAACATTACCCTCGCATGCACGCACGTCATTCTGGAATTTTCTACAAGTTTTTCGAATTCTCTGGAAAGATCCATAAGTGTCTCGAAACGTCTCGAAGAAATTTACCTACAAATACAACGACGTTGCGCAACGCAGAGCCAGTCATTCGTGACAATAAAGTGTGCGACATCCCAGCGATGGAACTAAAACAGTGAGATCAGTGATTCGTGACGGTTAACTCATGCGATTATGACCAGCATATATTCCAGCGACAGTGAATAAAGGAAGTCCTTACTGGGGCAATAAGTTTTTCTACGTACGGACATTGAACCGAGCTTATTAGAACGTGATCAAAGCAATAGAAATAGCATTAATTAGTGCGAATTAAGGAACAGTGCAATAATAAGTGTGTGAAATAACGATTCGTGTCCAATGACTTTGGTAATAAATTAAACTTTAAATTGTTTTAGCGTATTCATTTGCCTCCCAAAGACACGGCCTGTGGCAGTATATATCTGACTAAATTATGAAAATACAGCATGAAATTAGCAAAAAAATAAAATAATAATACAGAAGTAGACCGAATGAATGAATAAATGAAATCGATGTACTGTGTACGATAGAGAAAAATTAATAAATAATGAGTGATCGGAATGATAACTTTAGTGTAGTAGAAATTATAAAGAAAGAATTTCTAAGATATTTTGGTCATATATCAAAGACGGAAGGATGGTCAATTGTATATATGAGGTGAGCGTTAAAGACTACAGGAACAATGGCGTTAAAGAACTAACATGATCAGATACGCTAAACATTGAACGCGTCAACAACCAAGGAGCGCGCATGAGTAGACCTATGAAAGTGGGCGAGGTAGTGACACGGTAGAGTAGAGGCGTTTTATCCTCGTTGCTAACCCCTGCAGGAAAACAGCGTGATGGTTAGTTAGTTAGTTATAAGCGTGTATATTCAAACTATATTTTCTCACCAGAACGGAAAATCCTACGAATATGGTAGAAAGCTTACAGCAGGAAGTAGAACATATATAGTACTAAAATTAATACTGAATCACAGATTTTTAGACGAGGGAATTGGGTCACAGCATAAGAATATCCCACCTCGCGTATATTTAAAACACAATAATACAATTAATTTGTGTAATGAAATCCCCGAGTAAACAAATGTATTATAGTTGTCTCACAGAGACGAAATTATATTTTTATAGTAAAGTAGGTATAGAAGTCTTTGGGTGTACATAGGGCATATGACTTTTCATACGGCTGGCTTAAGTGATCACAATGTAACGTTCGCCATTTCCACCTATGATAGAATACCATGTCTACTAAATTTTGGAAGTTGTATTAAATTGTTGTATTTGTATTAAATTTAAATTATACGGCATGTTTCGTAAATGTGTTGCAACAATCCTCAGCGCGGCTGGCAACCAAAGCTTTTTCATTCCCCTCAAATGACCACAGATGTCACTAATGAGACATCTATTTTTGATTTTTTGAAGTTTATTAGCAATATCCTTTAATGATTAATGACGTTTCGGAGACCGATCACAAGAAACGCGAGAGATTCCAAAAACTACTGTTGTTCTATTATATATATAATAATATATCTTCTATATATATATATATTATATATGATTTGAACGGCAAAACTATTTTTATAATTAAAAAAAGATTTTCATTATTTTTAAAAATCATAAATATTAAAAAGTCAGTCCATGTCCACGAAAATTCCGATAAAATCTCTGTAATTTATGTGTCCTTCGTTACCGAATGCCATTAAAGGGATAACGCGTGTAATTGGTTGCACGCCATGCCGCCGTGTCGCGGGGCCCAGGTGAAAAATTACCTTATTCGTTCAGAAAAAGTACCCGGAGAGCCTCGTGAGCCACCTCTCGGCACACGTCGCCTGTGCAGGCTTTGTGCGCGACAGTACCGGAAGTGTCGCCCGCCCAGTTCAACGTTTGGACTTTATAAACCAAAACATCGGCGGCCGCGAGTCGCGTCTTCCAAAGATGAACTAAATTACGATTATGTAAACCTCCGAGTTTTGGAAAATGGTAAAATTAAGGGTATTAAAAAACAGCAAATATTTTAGAAGCCTTTATCACGGTAAAATATACAGTGAAATAAGTAATACGAAGAGGATAATATATTTTTATTTCTTAATCAACAACAGCAAAACGATTCTTCAGTTGTAACGTTATTTATATGAATAAAAAGAAAACACTTTGTATAAAAGCACTATTTATTTCATTATCTACGTAAGAATTAAGGAGCACTTAAGATGTTTAAATAGCAAAAACAACTCTGGATTTTCTAATCATCCTTCAAATCAAAACATCGACGGCTGCGAGTCGCGTGCTTCAAAGATTTCATATGCTTACATTAGGTAGGCCTCCGAGTTTTTGCTGTTTGCTGATAATTCAATAAATAGTGGTTTGATACAAGTTTTTTCTTTTTATTAATACAGGGTTATTTGGAAAACATTAATAACCTCGCAGGACTCTATTCCTGCCTTGATTATGAGTCGAAAATGTTGGAGCTATCATGACCTAATATCAATAGTTATGGAAATATGTGACATCAAAGTGCGAATCGAACCCGGAACCCCCGGTATGAGAAACCAGTGTCGTACCCGCCGGGCTACGAGGGCCGCCTAATGTAGGTATACACTGAATGTTACTTAATTTGGTTTATGTTTGTATACGATGAAAATAAATTTATAAATAGATGTCGTTGTACAACATATCTTTTATGTAATTTCGTGTGAAAAATCGAGAACGTTTTAGATCCACTGAATGCAGGATTTTACGCCGTACAGCATTTTTATAAAAAACCTTCGTTTCAGATGGTTAAAAAACTTTTACTGAGAACAACCTGGTAGATGCTGATAAACAAGATTACTAGACAAAGACAGAATATAATCATTTTAAGGTGTGACAACTATTAAAGTATAAATTACTAGCTGAATCCGGCAAAGCTTTGATATTTCTAGATTTGAGTATATATAAATAAAAAAAATAGTAAAATGTAGGGTCATTTTTGCAAAAAAGCGCGGTTCTAGTTTTTTAGTCTATAGCGGATACACATACGAACATTTTTTACCTGAAATATTTTGACTATTTGTACGCTCTTCGAAAAAAATATTTTTCCAAGCAGTGATATATTGTTTTTATAATTTAAGAAAACAACAACTCCTATCACATTCAATAGGCCCAACACCCTAAAAGTATTTTATCACGTGGTTTTCACGTCCACGACAGTTTCAACAAACAATGGAAAATGTGTGGTGAAAAATGAACGCGCGTCGCCTTAACTTCACACACATTTCCCATACAAATAACGTTTTCTTCGCGGGTGAAGGTTTCCCATACAAATAACGCTTTCTCCGCGGTATTCAAGCTCTGGCACGCGAGCCTCACAACCTTGCATGCAGCACCTCATTGTAATGTTTTTACGTTTATAATAACTCACCCGTAATAACACAATGGGAGAGGGGGAATCAGGGGACGCGAAGCTAAGTACCTACGTAGATTTCAATGATATATCATGACAACCAACCTGTTTGTTTCCCCTTAGACTGACCAAACTTAATGTTTTCTACTCAAATTTGTCAAATGTGGCGGCTCCTGTATTATGAAAAAGCTTTTTATTCGTTTGATATATAAACATCTGAATCGTATTTTTTTTGAGCTCTTAAATATGTATGTATCCAGTATCCTTATTACTTCTTCATTTGTATCTTTCATTTTATATATAGTATTTTGTACGATGTTTATTGTTTGAATACTTATATGGCGATCCGGGACTTGCACACACAACCCGACTACTCTGGAATAAACTATTTTTATAACTTAAAACTTAACATATAAAATGTAAAATGATGTCTTTTCATATATCAAAAACGCCTATCTCCTTTGACTACAAAATAGAAAATATAAAGTTGGATGTAATCAAGTCTATTAAAGACCTCGGAGTTATTTTGGATTATAAACTTATGCCTATGTGATTTAGTCTCCCTTTTATATTAAATAAACATTATTTCTTAAGAAAGGTTGCATGGATGACGTACTTGGATGGAGGAGAGTACTTCTACAGTGTAATTGAGTCAATGTTAAAAATTTGAAATCTACGAAAACGTAGAGAAAATACTGACTTAATTAATCATCATATTCAAAATATCTTCATTACTGTTACAAATAAAATTCAATATCCCTTCCCGTAGACTCACAAATAATGAAGTGTTGTTCCTTATCCATCATAGAACTAATTATGGATTCCCTGCTCCTATGTCACGGTTGTGTCGTCTTAAAACCTCAAGACAGGATCTGGACTTCTTCGGTATAAGTCTGTCTAGATTCAAACAATCTCTCATTAGATAGTACAGATCTTGTCTCAATCTTGTTACTATTTTTCAATTGTCCTTGCTTTTGTTTTAAATTGCTATAGCCTTTGTTCTGATGTATTTTATTTCATGTTATGTACCTATTATATCTTATTGGATTATGTCCGTGGATTTCAATTTAAAAAACTATAGGAATGGGAACTAGGATACTGAGAATGATATATGAACGATGAAAAAAGTGTGAATGAGACAAGTGTAGAAGAAATTAAGAGCATGGAAACACATGAAGAGTGGCAAGGTTGTGGGTTATGACAATGTTGCTGCCGAGTACACTAAGGGTGGAGGTATAATAATTCTCTAGTGGATCTATAGACTTTGCAACGAATGTTTAAAGGAGAGCCTCTAATTGATTGGAAGAGGGCTTTATTAGGCCTCCATACAAAGGAAAATGGTCAGTTATCAGGCATTTACTTTAAGCTCTTTTGGCAAACTGTACGTGAGAATTTTAATAAAAAGAGTGAGGTGACGATAAAAGAAAAAGTGTGGGATGTACAAGGAGCGTTCACAAGTTGAAGAGGATGCATGGATCATATTTTCTGACTGCGCCAGATGAAGGAAAAGTTTTTGGCAAAGAATCAAAAACTTTTTTGTGCCTTTGTGGATCTGCAAAAGGTGTATGCCAGAGTGAAAGTTATGGAAGGTTTTGTCTGAACAAGGAGTGAAGGATAAGCTCATATAGGGAATTGCATTCCTGTACAAGGGAAGTAATGCTTGCATGAGAATTAATGGGCATTCATGAGAGTAAACGAGTTTGTGTATTTGTTTAGTAGAGAAGGCAAGGCTGAGAACGACGTGAATGTAATGCGGGGTGTAGTATGGTAGATAAAATGAAGAAAAGATTGCTGAGATGGTATCATGTGGAACGCATGAGAGAGGAAAGATGGATAAGGAAATATAGGAGGCGAGTGTTGAAGGCTGCAGGAACAGAGTATACTACAAATATTGGAAGATGGCCTTGTTTAAGCCTCAACAACCATAGAGTGTGCATCGGCAGATGTATGAATGTAGCCGAAGCAAAAGTGGTGTGCAAAGATAGGCGTTCTATCCTCTCTGCCTAACCTGCGGGAAAACGGTGTGATGGTTAGTTATTAAAAATTTAAATCAGATTGCGCCAATCAAATAAATTAATCTGTGCCGATCACATGGACTGGCCAGAAACTACCTCATTCGCTATAAAAATTGGTTTTAAACAAAAATAATATTTTAAAGTATGTTAAAATTTTAAAGAACAAAATTATTGGATTTTTAGCCATAATACGATTGACGTCTTTACTATTTTTTAAATCTAGCTAATTGTGATAACTAGACTAGTGAGTAACATAACTGGTTCTCGAAGATGTATCGATACTGCCCTGTATGTATTTACAACATCATATTTATTATACGTTGAATATTATAATTTAATTAAAGATTAATATTGATGACTACGCATTAATATTCATAATATTAATAATATTAAAACAATATTTACTTCAACGTAAAAATAATTCTGTTAATTAGGTATTTGTTGTTAAAATTTTGTTGCGATTGATATACCTACCCGTGAAATCTATTAAAGATTATATTATTATTATTAACCAAATGCTACATTTTCAAAGAGTTATCAAAGAAAATTAAAACACATAATAAACCGAACAAAACAGGAAGCAGCAGTTCGGAGCTAATAATACGTAAAACTAGCTGTTTGTACCCGGCGTTGCACGGGTTAGGATTAAATTGAAAATAAATTTGTGGAGGGAAACAAAGGATCGATTCGAAGGGTATAGATTTGCATCGAAAATATATATAGGGGGGGGGAAAGGGTAAAAGAGGAGGGAGGAAAAGTCAACTATGTTACCCCCCGGGTCCTAAATAATAAGTTTCCAATTTTTCCAATTCCAAGGAGTCCAATCGGTCGAACGGTACAGATTTGCATTGAAAATATATCAGGGGGAGAGGAAGGGGTAAAATAATAGGGGAGAAGTGTTGCCTATGTTATCCACCAAGTCTTAAAGAAAAAGTTTCCAAATTTTGAGTACGATCGATCGAACGGTACAGATTTGCATCAAAAATATATCAGGGGGAAGGGAAGGGGCAAAAGAATAATGAGAAAATGTTTCCTATGTTACCCGCCGGTTTTTTAAGCATAAGTATGCAACATGTGAATCGAATCGGACAAACGGTGTAGATTTGTATAGAGAACAGACAGACAGACATTGAGTTTTATAAGTATAGATATAATACAAGAAACTCCAAGCATAGCAACATAACACATTTAATACGGGATCTCGGAGATCTTGATATAATTATTTCAACCCTGACTGAATAAGGTATTTTAAAGGGAAACACTTCTGAAACATTAGAATTTAAAAGTAAAATGGTGGCAACAAAATGAAAAACACTAAAGAAAAGTGTAATTTAAATACATAAGAAATTAAATTTAGATTTTAATATGAGTAGTTTAGTTAATTGGATGAAAAAATAAAGAAAGAAAACTCGGAAAGAGGACGGTAAAGAAAATATATGAGGCGAGTGTTTAGGGCAGCATGAACAGAAGGCGTCCGCGAAAGACTGGAACGATCAGATAAAATATTATTGAAAGGTGGTCTTTTTAAATGTGGTGTGCCAGGATAGAAGAGTGTGGAGTTCTATCCTCTCTGCCAGGGGCGTGCATTGAGTGTATAATTATTATTAGAGTGTATGTATTATTAGTTTATTCAGATTTTAGTATATTGTTTTTTTTAGTTTACATATTATTTTACTTTTTCATAAACAATTGCGGATAACACTAGCACTACTATAAATGTACTAAATTAAGTATATACTTAATTTATTGTTATATCTTAGCAATAAAAGAAAACAATATTTTATGCTTTCGTTATCAAGACTTTATAGAATTTCATCCCAAAATAGTATAATTAATTGTAAATATTTTTTAATACGTGTTTGTAATTTTAATTACATAGATATGGTATGAATTTTTCATGTTTCCTATATATTTTTTTCTGATTTATAATTAACGATAATCCAGTTACGGGTTGGGTTAAATAAGTATTGTAAGCAAATTAATTCAAAAGTAAAATAAGAAATTAATTAAGATAATATACATAAAAACTATTTTCACAGAGACATAATCAATGGTCTAGCACAGGTGTGGAGAAAATAGGGCACGCGTGCCCGAGGTGGCACGTTTGAGAATTTGGATGGCACGCGAACGATTTCCAAGTTCAAAAGTTCCAAGTTTAAGGAATTGAAATTTGCAAATAATCCGTGAATTAATCATTTATTATATTTTGTTAATTATCAAATGTTTCCCAAGATAAGCGAAAATCGTTTTTTAATTTATCTTGGCAACCTCAAACAATTTTATGCTGGCAATACTGCCTTTGGCGTTTGTTTTCATTTGAGGTTATGTTTGTTGTAATTTGTTGTTTATCGCCGTCGCAGGTGTCACTATTAGTGAAGATAAGTTCGTCGATCTCTAACATCTAGCTGATAGTGGAGTGGGTAGTTAATATTGACCATGTTCATATAATACATTCAATATGTACAAGAAAATGCCGTTTTTGACATAAGTGAAAAAGAACATCATCTTTGAATGATTATTTTCGTAGTACCTAGTTTTCGAATGTTATTTTTATTGATTTCGACTTTATTTTTAAGAAACTCTTTTGTAATTTTTAAGCTTGTAAGTAAAATTCAGAAAAAAATTTGCTTTTCATTTTTTCTATTTTGTTAATTTTTTTATAAACATAATCGAGAAATAATATTTGAAGATTTTTGACACGCGGACCCAAAAAGGTTCGCCACACCTGGTCTAGTAGTTGATAAGGTGATCGGGAATTCGAGCATCGATCAGCAAATTGGTTCTCATTTCACACCACTTAGTTGAAAGTAATAAGAATAAGATATATTTTATTGTGCATTAAAATATATATTGCAGTATTTTTTTCATTCAACCTACCAGTAAATCTAGATTATTTGGGGGTAACTTCGCAACTTCGCACCGGAATTAAGACATCGTACCGGAAGAGTTAAATGAGGATGCGTGTAAGGAAAGGTACCATATAAATTAAAATAAATGTTTGTCCTACGGAAGATATGTGTACTTAATTTTGTGGAATCCCGGGCAAGAATGAAACCTTGGAGTCTCAGTTCCTAGACACATCGTACTATTAAGCAATTCAAAAATTTTGTAACTGATATATAGAGATAGTAAAAAAATATGAAAATTAACAATTAAGACTAATTAATACAATTTTGAAAAGAATAGTGTTAACGAGGCTAAAAACAAGCTTCCAATTAAGGGTTGAAATGAAGAATCACAAGGGCGTACATATTTAATTTTCTCAAACAAAAGATAAGTAGGTACTTGGCGAAAATTGTATCTGAGACAGTACTATTTAATTTAATTGTCAGTGATACATCAACGTTTCTTCATAGGCACCCAGTCTTTGTTTAGAGGAAACCTAACCGCGAAATTAGTCGTGAGCCCTTAACAAATGTAAAACGGGGGTGTAATTGGAATTATAATTAAAACGCCTCTCAAAAAGAGGGTAGCAGCCCGGCTGAGCAGCAAGCGAAAAGTAAATTGGAACAATACGAATTCATCACACAGAAAGCCGCTATCCGTCTGCTTTCACATCTTTAAGATTTCGGGGTGAGGAATGAAAGAGACTGCGGAAAAGAAGCCTTATTGTATTCCACAGTCGTTGGTTTTCATGGCAGTTGTAGACGGTTATTGTGGCGAGTATTGGTGGATATGACGGCACGGGATTTTGTCAAGTTAATGTTTAATGGCGAAGCTGTGTGATCGATTATCCCAAAATGCTTAAGGGGTTGAAGAAAATTTTATAAAAATATTTATTCCGCTCCGAAGAGGGCCTAAGTTTTATAACGATGTTCCACAAAAAAAGAGGCGTTTTTTATCTTCTTTTTCTTCTTCTTCCTTAGTCTGTTTCTCTCCACTGCTGGATGTAGGCCTCTTCCATTTTCTTCCACTCATCTCTGTTTTTTCTCCTTCGCATCCAGGTTCTTCCTGCTTGCTGGACTATGTCATCAGACCACCTTTTGGGAGGACTTCCGACGCTTCTATTTTTTGTCCAGGGCCTCCACTGTAGGATTCTGGGTACCCATCTAGTATCCTCCTGTCAAGCCATATGTCCAGCCCACTGCCATTTTAGTTTTGCAATACGGTCCATAATATCGGCAACTTTTGTTCGGCATCTCATTTCTTCATTTCTGATTTTGACGCCGAGCATCTGCCTTTCCATGGCCCGCTGTATATATTTTAATTTTTGTATGCTTCTTTCCGTTAGTGTTGCTGTTTCTAGTCCATATGTCAACATCGGTAGGATACATGTATCGAACATTTTTCTTTTCAGGCATATTGGGATTTCTTTATTTTCAAACAAGTGTTTCAATTTACCAAATGCTGCCCAGCCCAGACCTATTCTGCTTGGTAGTTCTGCTGTTTGGTTTTCTTTCCCCAGCTTTATCTTATGACCAAGGTACACATATTCGTCAACTGTTTCTATTTCCCAATTGTTTATTGTGAATTTGTGTTTGGATTTGGTTAAAATTTTTGTTTTTTGTGTGTTCATTTCCAAACCTGTTTCTTTCGATGCTTCTTGCAATTCTCTGGTCATAGATTCCAATTCTCTTACATTATTGCTAACAATCACTATATCGACTGCAAACCTGAGGTGGTTCAGATAGGTGAGGTTTAACTTTACTCCTTTATTTTCCCATTTTATGTTTTTGTAAATGTTTTTCAAGGCAAGTGTAAAGAGCTTTGGTGAGATAGTATCACCTTGTCGCACACCTTTTCCGATTTTGAAGCTTTCTGTCTTCGTGTCTTCATCTACTCATCACTTAGTATAAAAATACATTTATAAGAACCTATTTCAATTTTTGTATTAATAAATAAAAGTAGTTCAATGCTACAAAAAAGCGTAGCTAAGAATAATTTCTACTTGTTGGAAAAGAGGGTGTAATCGCAAAAAATATATTAAGTAAATGTATAAATAAATGTAGTGAATCTATTTCCACGTCATAAACATACAAATTTTAGAAGTTATTCATTAATTTATTTTATTACCAACTCAAGATGGTAGAATATTTTTTGAACATACGAAGTTTGATAAAATATACGCGGAATTTTCTTTTTGCTCAAAAAATCTTTAATTATTCATCAATACCCTTCCAAGCTATCCCCGTCAGATATGATGTAATATTCTCTAAAGCACTTCTGAAAAGAAATTTTCTGTATGGAGTTTAGTTCCTTCAAAATTTCTGTATACAATTTCTCAATAATGGAAAAAAAAGGACGAAGTCGCAGGATGGCGTATCTGAGGAATTCAGAGGCTGAGGCATAACAACGATGTTATTTGTGGCCGGAAATTTTTGAAAAACTGCCGAGCACATCAATATACTTGCGAACTTTTCCACAGCCAACTAACAAGTAAGCATCCAATACCATACAATACCAATTTCAAGTACTTTAATATTTAAGACAAAAAAAAGGTACTTTTGTACTCGCGTTAGAAGTTATACTTTTCTGGCGTACATAAAAAATGCAGAAATGCAAAGTGTACAACACTTGAATTTTTATAAATGACAGTCCATCAACGGTGAAAAATCTTTCTTCTACATATAAAAAAGAAAAAATTTAACAATAAGCACATAATTCAATCACCATAATATAATTGAACATTATAAATTTGAACACAATTATATTATAAAAAAATACGTCATCAAATAGAAAATAAACAACAATTATAACGTCTGGAGCATTTGTAATATTCACGACACCATTTTCAAACGATTTGATGTCGTAACATAAAAGAATTGCTATTCGTTAAATATCTCTCGGAAAAACGTCAACATAGCTATCGATTGGTGAGCTATCGACTCGTGACTTCAGAGTGTGAAAATATTCCGTTGCATGTTGCGGGCGCATTTCTTTGCATCCTAAAATTTCACTCTCAAAGCGCCCAAGGAAGAAAACGTGACAATTGGATTTATACAGCCGGCGAAATTCAAAAATTCCGCGCATATTTTATCAAATCTCGTATAAATGTTTATGCGAATCTTAAGACGGATGTATATTCCTGTAAACAAGTCGACACATGATACAAAATGTTTTTGAAAAATAAACACGCAAGTATTTAATGTTTGAACAGCAGCGCAATTAGCTTAGTAACCCAGTTATGCGAAAGCAGGTTCCTTAATGCGTGCTTGCTCGCCGTAGGGCCCACGTAGTCCGGCCGTAGCTCGTATAACGTATAGAGAAGTACGCCGGTCGTAGTCGGTGTAATATACAGAGCAGAGAAGTACACACGTAGCGCTAACATACATCGCACTGCCGCCAACCGCCCGACCGCACGATAACGAATTCCACGGTTGAGATTCCGAGTATAATGAATTTAAATTTTAAATACCGGTGCAGCGTTCCGGAATGCATTCTCCCATTTCCCGCCAGCGCCACTTTTGTACCGTTATTTTTAAAAATTCATTATTGTTTTCATACAGCGACCCTGGCGGCGCGAGTGGAAACTATTAGAACGGACATTTTGCGGGCGCGATGCAATTTGGTTTTAAAATATGCAAATTGAAAATGGATGCCGCGCAGGGCTTAAAAGTGTGAACACCAAATTGATAGATATTTAAATCGTTTATATCGTAATACCTACCGCGTTCGCGTTTTTGGTCAACATTTTTAATTGCTTACAAGAAGATGTTTTATAAAACGCCAAAATGAAATAATATTGCACGCACAATTGTGGCGTATAAATGCAAAACCGCCACTATCCATATGGGTTCCATATGGATAGTGGCACGCCAAAATTTAAATCACAGATTGATTATCTGTTAAGTATTTTTATTAATTACTTTTCAGTATTGTTTACAATGTACAGTATTTTGAATAACATAAATAATAAAGTGTCAGAATCACCACGATTTTTTAGATAGGTAGATACTTTTAATTCAGTACATTTACTTATTTATTTATTTGACTTGTTAGATTATAATAATTATTAATATTGACTGATCTTGTAATAATGAATATTGATATAACGTGTTGATATTTCATTAGAATTAATGACCAAAGATACGCCTCAATATATTAACATTTAAAAAATAAGCATTTCTTTGATTCAAAGATTATTTTGGAGTTTTCAGAAATATTATTTATCAAAATGTTGTGTGTCCTATGTTAGTAACATATTATTTTTAACTGTTTTAGAAATATTTAACTTATCAATAATCTCGTTTCATTTATTCTATTAATTTTATTCGAGCTGCTTAATTGATGAAGAAAAACGCTTGAACTTGGGACAATTTATCACAAAATTTCCTCACAGTAAACTTTTTTCCACTGAAGTTGATTTCCGTTGACGTGACTCGATAAATATTGTCTATACACAAGTGAGGAACGGAATTGAAAAATGTTGGTACACGACGTCTAGACAGAACCGAGGGTTCAATAGAGAATTTGACATTTCCAAAGTATTGATGACAAGGCATGATTCGACATTTTTAATTCTTAAGTCTCCTTCCTTTTAGCTTATTGTTTCTGCTGTAACGAAAATTCCTCTAAAAAAAAATTGTTAATTATTTGTCTATAATTTAATCTATAATATTATATCTCAAATGTGATAGACGAAAGCATTAATTAACTTAGATAATTTATTAAACGTTGTCTAGTAGCAACTTGGTGTAGAAATTTCACTTTTTGTTTAATTACGAGAATGTTAGAGAAATTCTAATTATTTTCTATTTTACACTCATGAATTTATGCTTTTTTATCCTACTATTATATTTTATAAGTATATCCACAATAAATATTCTTCATTTTAATATAAAGAAAGACATAAGATAAGTAGTAATTCTATAAAAATGGTTGAGATATAATTATATCTAAAATTATGACTTAATTTATAAGTATCTACTTTTTTGCACGTGATATACATTTTAAAAGATTAATAAAAACATAATATTATTAACTATCTTTTAGAATACTTATATAAATATTAACCATTTTTATAATATTAACCAATGAATATAAAAACATATTGCGCCCCGAGAACCTTTTTTTTTTTATTAATTCCTATATTTTCATCACACCTTCTACTCGGACTACTAAAGTGGGGTATAAAAGCAAAGGCAGCGATATCCAAAAATATTTTAATGCAGTCATCGAGGATTGCTAATTTTTAATGTACCGAATTCTATAAAATATATTTTTATTCATTCGAAAATTATGTTTCCAAATAACTTGTAAAAACGAAGACAGCAATATTTTAGTATATATTTATATTAAAACATAGATTTCAAATTTATGGTAAATATAATTTTGAAACATAAAATCGATATTAGTAATCCTCGGTGACTGGATAAAAAACATTTATTTTTATGTTTTGGGTATTGTTGCCTTTGCTTTTACACCCCACAAATATTAGTCTTTTATGTTTTACCACCGAATGTGTTAATTTGGTCCAGTGTAAGATGCCAGATCAGGTATCAGTGCGTCGATGATTTAAGTTTTTATTCATTTGTACATATAAAATTAGTTCACTAGCTATAAAGCAAATTACTACAAAGATTATATGGAAAAAAGAGTGAATATTTTCATAAATTAAACAGTGTTTTAAAATGTTAGTTTATTCGTTTAATTTTCTTAGAAACAACGCATTACTCGATTTAAGCGCAATCATAATGTAGATTATTTACCTAGTTCGTAGTAATAATAAAATAATAATCTATAATATTTGTAAATAAGAGTCATTTAGGATGTAGTAGGTTGTAGCATTTAAAAATTAAAATAAACTCTATTGGCTATCGGTATCTAAAAAAGATCAGCTAATACGGATTTGTTTTTACAAATAAACTAAATCTCTGAAATAATTTTTAGAAATGAATGGAAAAAAATTGGATATTAAAAAACCTGAGTCAAATTTACAACTGCTCCGCTAACTGGTTCGTAAAACAATCCTTTCATTCGGGTTTCAATATGATTCGTTCATGTAGAGTATTCGATTCAGGGGTATAGCTATTTTCCCCGGTATTTATCCGCAAAGCGGTTAATTCTTAGGAGGTAACAAAAGCAGAAAGCATTCCTGAGTAGAACAAAAGATGTAGACGGGGGAAGAGGCAAAGGGGATAATGTTTCATAGGAATTATTCGCATTATTTTAGGCTAGAACCCCGAGTACATGGAGGTTGCCGGTGTAGTTATGCGGTCTAGGAAGTGTTTTCATAAACCTACGGCAGATGAATCATCGAACAGTCTATGACGAAACAGCCATTATAATCATAATCAACAAAACGCTTATTTTGTGCTTCGACTCGGTGAATCGGTCATGTCATTTTTACAACCATGGATTGTATTATGAAGCGTATAAAAGTAAAGACAGAAACAAAAAAAATGTTTTGAATGCAGCCGATTATTACTCATTTAGAATGTACTGAATTCTAGGAAATATAGTTTTATCCATTCGAAAATTATATTTCCAAATAACTTGTAAAAGCAAAGACAGCAATATCTACTTCAACCAATTAACCCCCAAGGATATAAACAGATTATACGTGTCGCTTTCAAATCTCGGAGATTTGAGGGAAAGATCGATATGAAGATAAATTTAACCTGACCTCTGTATAAAATATAATAGAAATTGAATAAACACTGACTCTGTAGTTTTAGTTTCTAAAACAAAGTTTCATTCATATATATACACGCATCCCATTACTATGTATATTTGAAAGAAAGGATATAATTAGTAAAAAAATTTTTTTATGAGAATTTTCTACAATCTCAGAAAACACACATAAGGGTTACAAAAGCACGGGCAGCAATATCCAAACAAATTAAAAATATATTTTGAGTACAGTAACCGAGGATAACTAATTTAGAATGTACTAATTTGAGATTTTATAGCTCAATCTAAACAGCAAAAGCAGCAATATCCACTTCAACCAATCAACCCCTAACGATGTTTCACGTGACAAAATGGTCGCTTCATACTAAATTGAGAGTCGATGCCGGTTTAAGCATCATAGTAGAGACAACAATATCTTATTTTGTATATAGCAAAAGCAGCAAAGTCCACTCTTTGGTAGTAAATGGAGAAATATTAATATTTATAAGTTACATTTTTACACGTTAATACATAGAAGAACGTTAATACATTTTACACGTTAATACATAGAAGAACGTTAATACATTTTTACACGTTAATACATAGAAGAAATACAAAGGTGGAAAGTGCTTTTAAAAATTTATTTCCAATAAGGCAAAGGTTTCATAAATTCCAGGGAAACTTTTTTGAAAAATTTCAAAATAATTTTTAAAGTTTTAAAATATTTTTTTTGTATTTATCTCTGAAACACCTCAGAGAGCTATTGCTGCCTTTTTTTTACTCCTCATATAGAGGGAAATAATAGCCATTGTTTTGC
The DNA here is from genome assembly GCA_016648135.1 of Agrypnia vestita. NCBI lineage: Eukaryota > Metazoa > Arthropoda > Insecta > Trichoptera > Phryganeidae > Agrypnia > Agrypnia vestita. Next base: position 27,495 of record JADDOH010001008.1, on the reverse strand, counting down.
CTTCCTGTCACATTTATTCGTTCATACTGCATTAATTATAAATTATTAATATGAAAGTTTAATGATTAAGAAATTGTGTATTAAGTGTGTAAAAATATTGTATTAAGCACAAACAATTATTAATTAAAGATTATTTTTTAAGTTCCGTAAACAATGATTATACGCCTGAACTGACACAGTGGAATCGAAACTAATTATGTACATTCGCAAAGTTAACACAATAAACATCAAAAATACTTATTTAATTAATTATTTTTACTTATCTCATTATTTGGATAATTAAGTGAAATATTTTGGGTCTAAATGTAAGTGACTGAAGTGGTCTATTTTCTTATTTCTTTTCTAAAAGCACTAGAAAACCTTTAAAATTTCTTGAAATAAAACTTAGCAGAGTAGGATCCGAAATCATTCAAGTGTATCAAAATATAAAAGCAGTTCAAAGCCATTCTTCTAGTTCAAAGCCATTATTTTTATGTGGAATAACACTTTTCAATGACGTTCTTGTATACAGAAATATTCCTCATTTTTGGCCTTGTAATTATCCGTGCGATAACATGTCTATCAAAAATCCACATAACTATATTGATTTTAAAAAATTCTAGGTGATCATTAATCTTACAAATTAAGTAGATTTTGTCCGTAAATAAAATTACATCGTATGTAAAAAATACATCATATTGAAAATTTAATACCATAAATAAATAAATTCTTGTAATTTACTGTCTTTAGCATTATTCATAAAATTTAAGTAGGAATTGTTATTTCCCCTACCCCTATAAAGAATATTTAAATTAAATATGTAGAAAAAAATGATCTATCGAAAAAATATTTGGTTGCCCCCGGGATACGAATCCAGACCAATTTCGCCACAGAAACCCATTATGATTACGAAAAAATGAAAGCTAATTAATCATCAAAAGTACACTAAATTAAGGCTTTTCATTACTAGTATCAAATATGTGGGCAGCAATATCCAAAAAATTAAAAAAGTGTTTTGAATGTGGTCACCGAGGATTACAAATTTAAAATGAACTGAATTCTAGATTTTATGTATCTATCCCTTCCAAATACTCGTAACATACGTATCTATAATTTATTTTATAAAAATCATTGTACCTGCTGTAGGTACAAATAAAAAAATTAAAAATATTAAACATTTTTATGAAAATTATGAGAGATTATTCTTACACTTATAATATGCGGGGTATAAAAGCAAAGGCAGTAATATCCAAAAAATAATTTGCATGCAGTCACCGAGAATTACTAATTTTATGTATTTATTCCTTGCAAAATTATTCCTATACATTTATAGGGTAGATTTTTCTATACCTATAAATTTATAATCTATGTTTCCTATAAATTTACCTTCCTCTAAATTTATAGGCTATGTTTCCTATAAAATCGCGAATTCAGTACATTATAATCCTCAATGACTGCATTTTTTTATATATTGATGCCTTTGCTTTTATACCCCTATATATGTACTCTTGTGCTAATTATAAATATATAATTCAATTTTTAAAAAGCTATCAATTTTAACTGACCATTAATTCCACACATCTTTGACTGACATAAGCTAGGCGACACCAGGATATTTTTTTAATATGATTAGTAGAAATCTGAAATTGTATTCTGGTAGATAACGGAGCTGCCAGAGTGAGTGGCTGCTCCGGCTCTGTGGTTCTGAACTCCGGTTCAGTGTCTGGTGCGGGACACTGAGGTAGGCAGGGTAACAAGACAGACGGGGAACGCAAAATATTATAATTGAAATGTCAAAAGCATGCAATAGTTGCTTCTGCGATCCCTCGTGGCCTCTCTTTCTCTTTGTGCTCTCTGTCTCTCCAGATTGTTTGGTTTAAAGTGGCTCCACGAACAGGGACGGCCATACTAATGAAGTCCCTTGATAATACAAATTGCAAAAATATTGTTTCTCATTTTCTCAGTCTCTTATATTATAATTTACATTACGTTAAATTACATTATAATTTTTTAGTTACCGAATACTAAATTTGTACTTATAGAACAAGAAATATAAATTTTCGTTATGTGGTACAATCGCACAATTGTTATTAAAGGTTTTTTAAATAGAGATACGGTCATGAAATACGGAATACATGTCACGCAGAGAGTACAAAAATTTACAGAGAAGAAGTGAATAGTCACTGAATGTCCCCCCCCTCACGAAAATTTAAAACACATTAACACTGTAGTTAAAATATTTAACTTGCATATTTTTTACATTAGACATTGTTTCCGCACCGGGTCCCTTAAGTAAAAAAGTCTTCTTGTAATAAAGTGCAACTTATTTACTAAAACATTATGCTTTTTAAGAGTACGTATTTAGTTTGACTAGTTACATTTATATTCTTAAAATTTTCAAACGAAACAAAAAACTTATATTCGCTAAGAGTAGATATATATCAAAATCTTTCTCTTTTTTTACTTATATAAGTGGAGCCTTATCACACAAAAAAGAGTATTTAATAATGAATTAACAAGGGGAGCAGTATTCTAATACAAGGTTTACTGTTGCCGGCAGATAGCTTAAAACCAGCAGCGACCATATTTTTTATTTGGTATATAATTACTGAAAAATTCTGAAAAAACATAACTTCACTAATAAAATGGAATTTCAATAAAATATTTATAAAAATATATATTAATACACTTATCACGTTTTTTATGTGCATTATACATAACTTCTTTCCTTCGTTTCTCGCTCAATAATTCAACGTAAAACACAATCATTTTACCGTTGATTTTATCAAGAAAATAATCATACGTACTTAATATAAAAATGTGGTAAAAATATTAGAAAAAAAAAATTTTAGAATACTTTTTTGGCGGGTTAGTATGTGTAGGTGCTTTGGGAGAAAATGCCCACCCATCCAAAGGCATCTTCTTGTGTGGCGAGTTACGTGTGTGAGATGATTAAGCAGAGCCAGGATGAGTTTATGTATTCAGAGTGTAAATTGTACTCACGATTGTAAAATCATAAACTGTGGTATTTTATTGGCAACAAAATACAGATGTGGCCTTGAGTATATAAATATTGCTTGCGAGTGCTACGGCGGTCGGCGACAGAGTGAATGTACCTATCGGCGACCGGGACCTGGTTCGCCGTATCGAGCCCGCGATTGGTGGATGTCGCTCGACGCGTGTGATTAGAGTCGCGACGGCTTTGGACCACCACACACTTTTAAACGTACAAACTATCAATTTATACTGTATTGTTTATATTTATACAGAATATACTGTTTATAATCATCTCTTTACATAAATAAAAAAAAATTATAACCAAGAAAAAACGTAAATGTTTCTAGCAAATTTAAAACCTTACAACTTTATTCATATTGAATATTCCTTAATTTCCTTAGTATGGATTCTAGATAATGAAGTATACTTTATATATATATAAAAATATATTATACGTACACATAATCTTTTATTAAAACTTTGCGCTGCCTAGGACACTAAAAACGATTTTTTTTGACCGCGGTCTGCGAATTAATGCTTTATTTTCTTAATTATTTGTAAATCATGTTCAGTTTATTACTTTTATGTAAGAACAAAGGTTCTATCTAAGTTATAACCCCAAAAAAGTGCAGTCTAGAGTATACATTCTGATATAAATGAATAATAAAAACCCATATTATCCCAAAAAAACGACGAAATATACATTTGCAGTCAATGTCCAGCCTTAAAACAGACAATGAAAGAATGTATAAAATTGAAAATAATCATATACGAAAGGTGTACACAAAAACAAGTTGCGGTCAATATGTAGAAGTCAATGTGATGCTGCAAATCTCATTCAAAACTTAAGCACGCAGTTATTATAAATCACGGTAAACTGTGCTTATTGCGTTTCTGAAACATTCCCAGAGTACATCAGGAAGCAGTTGTTAATTAATTAAGGATACGTTTTGCGTACCCTGTCTCGACCCTTTGGAGCAAAAACTGTCATCACCGAAATGTTATAACATGGGAGAAGCGGTGCGATGTGTTGGTAAAAACTTTGGTCAAACAATACACGGAACAGCGGGAAGCTTGTAACGATTACAGGCGGCCATGTTGTACCCCTTCAATTCTGTCAAACGCAGGCCTATTGAGGTGCGCATTCAAATATGTTGGATCAAAAATCATACGTGCACGGTTACGTCACCTAAAAATAAATATATAGCTCTACAGGGTTCCCTCGCAGGACTATATTCCTGCATTAAATATGAGTCGAAAATGTTTAATCAACCATGAGCATCAATAGTTATGGAGATATGCGACATTTTACATTTTTTTTTCAATATTTCCGACTTATTTTTTGTAAAATGTTGGATTATCATTACAGTAACTTATATCAAATATTAAAAATTCATTCCCTTTAATACAAGTCAAATAAAATAATGAAAGCCTTCCAATTCCGATTGGAAAACATTCCAATTGGATTTTCTGTCTTTTATCATTTTATTTAACTTCTATTGAAAATTTTTTTCGTAATAGTTTTAAGTAACTGTAATGATAGTTCAACGTTTTGTGGAAAATAAGTCAGAATTATTGTAAAAAAATGCAAACTTCGATAATGCATAAATCATAATTATTGATACTGATCATGGCTGCTTGAATATTTTCGACACATAATCAAGGCAGGATTGTAGTCCTGTGAGGATATTAATATTTTCCAAATAACCCTGTATATTTATTTTGACTAGTGGGAATGAATTTTTGTACAGATGAATAAAGAACGACGAAAAAGCAACTGAAAAAAATCCCTGCAGAAGATAAATAGGTTGTCCAAGAAGCAGTTGACGGGCACTTTAAGGTGACAATCGGATGGGGCAGATGTCCATTCAGAGTCTGCTCTTAAATTGAAATAAGACACGAGACATTCGCATACGGAAGACAGATTTTAAATTAGCCAATAATTGAAACAAGGACATTTTATTAGGAACCTGAAATTAAGCCAAAGCATTATTTTGTATACATACTTATATTATGATATAATATTAAGAAAGTAAAATTGGGATAAAAAAGGAATTACAACTGTAAAATTATGAAATAATATAATGTAATATCTTCCTTGCTTCTGATTTGCTAAGTTATAAAATTATCCGTTTTCCATTGTTTTACATTTACATTGTATTTTAAATATTGTACCTACAATTGATAAAGTATAAATCATCGTTGTTCTTAGAGACTAATTTTAGCTCAGTTTCATAAAATGTTGGAAATGTATATGGAAATATACACCAAGAATTTCATAAGAGCAAAATTGTTCTAATTTCAAATACATTTATAATTATTGCTTCTCCAGTAAAATAATAGTGGAAGTGTACCGGGTATAAGTGAAAAATAATGATGCGTTAACTTCACAATATTTTGTGAAGTGTGAAATAAATCCAAGAATGTAACAAATGAATTGTTAAATATTGATTTTACGTAAATATAATAAATCAACAGAATAAAACCGACTGCTTGGTTATGGAACCTTACTTATAACCCGAACACAAATATGACTGTCAAAACAAATTCAACTGTCAAGATGTTTAGTCTACAAAAGTCAGAACTGTACAATATTCTCCGCGTAATTTTATTCAAATGCCACCTAAAATTGTGGGCAATTACAGATCTAGCAAGCGTCAAAGGAAACGCGTTTAATTTAATGTCCCATGCCTAAGCAATAATGTATGCACATACATTTGAAGGGTACAATGCTAAAAGGGAGACCGTCACACGCTGAGTAATGACAAATCGTAAAAGTACAATAATTCGTTTACACGTGCGAAGGCGCCGAGGATCACAACACGATGCGCGGAGGCTTTGGGGGTGCACGCTTGATTAGAGACTGGGAGATTATCTTCGGGGTTGGGGTAAATGGCGATGATAAATTAAAAATTAAGGTAATATAAAACGTTTATTGAATTCTCTCGATTATGAACAAGAACAGACCGCCAGAATGATTCCTTGCTGATGACTCGAAGTGACAGGAAAAGCTTTGCGCATTAACTTGCGGATAAGCGTGACTTTTAAAAAAATATTTATTTAATTTTTAGCGCCAACCACGAGGCCCTAACTAAACACACATGCACCCAGGTGACACGCTAAGTTTGGCATGTTAACACGCTAATGGCGTTTAAAAGATTAAATTTGATTAATAATTCACAAAATTTTAATAAGAAATGGTGCATTGACATATTTATGGTGTTTTTATCACGTTAATTCTTCATTTTATATTTGAAATCATTTTACAAAGTGAAATAAAAAAAACTATTAATAAATTTTTTACTAAAAGATAGATTAAAAAATATTAAAAAGATTCAAACGTAAAGACACATAAATTTCCTTGGGCAAGTGTATTAAAATTTAAAATTAAAAGCATAGTTTTTAACGGAGTTTGTTTTGTGAAAGATATAGAAAATATAATTAAAATTAAAATTATCCAGAAAATACTTTTTCTACGAATTATGAAATCTATGAATTTAGAATTTAATTCTTAACGCTAGCAGGTATTAATTAATATGAAAGCATTCTGCAAAGTTTGAAAAAGGGAGTTAACAACAATCATTATCAATATCGTTAATAATTCTATCATTTTTGTGCAAAATAAATTATCAGCGGTTATCTATTAATAATATTTATTTAGTAAAATTACGGGAATAGTTATTGAATTAAAATATAAAGAACAATTCGTCTGCGATAGTATTGAAATAAAATAATAAAGGACAACTCATCTACGCTAGTGTAACTAAGAATCCAAGGGATTTTATTACTAATGGTATGCGCGAGTGCCGGCAGTTGGGTGCACAGCGAAAGAGCGCAGACAACCCCGAGTAAATTTGAAAACGGTATCTTTAATTTCGTTAAAGAATTTTTCATTTATTCTACTCTTTTATATTATTCGAGCAATTCTCTTTTGCGATGATTTCATTGGAATATCAGGAACTACAATATTGTATCAGATTTAAAAGATATAGATGTTGTGATTAATATACGAGTATATTGTTAATTTCTCAATATAACAGCTACAAGTCAAATTAATAAACATAAATATCCCTAAAAAATAAATGATATTGAATAAAAACCGTCATCTTTTTGATCAATGCATAACTACAACCATACTAGATTATTACTAAATAATTAACATTTTATTCAAATTCATAAATTACTTTTTTTGTTGAGTTCATTTGTGATTTTCGGAATTTATTGTAAGATTTAAGTGATCTGATTTTTATTTTAAAAAGACAGGTAGAAATTTAAAAAAAGTGTACTTTAAGATTTATCTAATAATATTGGTTTTATATCGGATAATTTGAAATCGTTAGTAATAAGTAAATAATATAAAAATAATCAAAATATCAATAAATCAACAAAATTTACAGTCATCATTTTTTTTACAATAATTTAAAAAGTTATTGGGGTCAGGGTATTAGGGTCATTTTCTCTCATCTTTCGTTATATTTTTTTTATGGTACCTATACAGTCAGTTACTAGAACAAAACTTTGAACAAAAGACAAATAATAATTTTATGTTCACGATTAGTTATTTATCACCCAGATGAATGGAAAGGTATTTTTCGAAACCGGTTGGCTTAATTAAATAAAATGAGATTTAAAACAAAATTAATTATAAATTTGAAAAGTTATTAACTACATTATTTTAAAGTAAATAATGCGTAAAGAAATATAATTATAACTAACTTTCTTGTATGATTTTTATAAGACAGTTGTTTTGTATGACTAAATTGTTGTACGATATGTATATTTGTATATGTAGTCTCTACATAAGTATAAATTATATTGATCTTAACTTATAACTGAAAATAGGAATCCGATTAATATAAGTGCTTTGCAACATCCGCGAGGAGTCATGGCCAAGATTCGCTATAAATTTCATTGAATTAAGAATGATGTTCCTCTCGAGTGCTTTGAGTTAGCATCAGATTTTGAGCTCACATACAAACAAACAATATTATAAATTGCCACCGAGTGAGCACTTAAGTTTGCTAAACTATAACTGTAGGACGGTGGGATGGTTTCCATAATTGTCAAATATTTAAATAACACTTAGATTGGGATCTTTTTATTTTACCCATTCAATGTTTTGTACAAAATTTTCTACAATACAACGAAAAAATGTATTTAAAAACAGAATGGGTCTGGACTGGTTGACTCGAGCAGAAGCAGCGCAAGACAGGGAATCATGGAAGCACCTTGTCGAGTCTTTGGGCTCCCAACCCTACTAGGACAAGGGGAAGAAGAAGATGATGATGATGTTTTGAATTCTTCCTTTACTCAATTTCCTAGCCTGAGTAATTTTCACAACTCTGCTATCTCCGTTTATACATAGTTTCCAGTACAAATGGGGCCAATGATTAGGAAATATAACTTGCAGCTCATCAAAATAAAATATTGCCATATCATTTCACCGTAGTGTGTTTAGATTACCGTCTCTGGTACGCCCTATGTAATATACCTACACTGTATGGTACTTTGCATACGGAAAAGTCTGAAACTTGCTTCTGCCGCCCACATTAGTAAAAGAAGTTGAAAGTGCGACGCTCCTGCACAAAACTCTAAAAGGAGCATTCAGTAGGGTGACTGTCAGAATAGTAGCTTGAATTGAATGTCGCTACGAGGGCACTTTTATAAAATTGTGTAAGCAAGAACGTATTTGGGATCTAAGGGCGATCGGTGCGACAAACTGGAAATGGCTAGCGATGGACCGGGTGGACCGGCGAAAAATTCTGGAGGAGGCCAAGGCTCACAGTGGGCTGTAGCGCCAACGATGATGACGAAGAACGTATTTGTTGAAATTTATACATTTGCCGTAAATATTGCAGAGTATTAAAAAAATACTGATTTACTTTAATTGAGATACATTATAGAAGTCTCACAGAGACGAGGCTATTTATATGGGAAACCTGTATGGAAGTCTTTGTAGAGTGGTGGTCTCTAGCGTAGTCCATTCGTATATATGAAAAAAACCGATTTAGAACATATAAAAAAATATGATAATGTGTGGATGTTCTTACGGTGGAATTGGTGAACGTTGCATTGTGTAAAGTGAGCACTTAAGCCAGCTCATATACGTCATAAGCCCGGGGCCACCCTACAAAGGCTTCCATACAAGTTTTCCATATAAATAGCTTCGGCTCTTTGAGACTTTTATAATTTATCTTAATTAATAATCCCTCGGTGGAAAAAATCTAGTAATTTTGTTCTAAGAACAGCCATATAAAAATATTGTTACTTATTTTATAGTTAATTTTTTTTAAAAACGAATTTTACGGCAATAAATATAGAAGGTATAAAGAAATTCTCTTCACTGTGAATTCGGAAAGTGTTATCACAAGGGTTTTTTTAAAGTTTTTTCTAAATGTGATTTCTTTGACGACTGAAGAAATTAGAAAGAACGGGAGGTCAGCCTCCTATGGGATGGGAAAACCAAGTCCAAGACAAGATCGGAGCTATTCTACGCATATCGAACTTAAATTACCTCACAATCAGAATAGAATGTTCAAGATTAAGCACGTCGACTGAGAGAGAGAAATTTATTTAGAACAACGCTTAACCACGTACACAAATGGTGTCAAAGCAGAACGAGCGAACAAACCTCATTTCAACTAACTTTATCAAACCTAATTACGGAATCAATTCTCTCTATTATTAATACATAATGCTAAATGTATTATTAATACATAAAAAAATTTCTAGATAGTTTTTATTTAATATAAATAATATTTTATCTAAGACGATTAATATAAATACATATTATGTAAATATTCAGGGGGTATTCTAGTCTAGAAATTAATTTTTTTTTTTTATATATTTAGTAAGTTTAGACATACAGAATTATGTCCTCAAAAAAATTTTTCAAAATTCCAATTATTTACCGAGATACAGCTATTTCGATGGCGCGGCAAGTAACCGGACCAAATCGAACAATAGAGAGAGCGACGTTGCCGTTTACCTGCGGATGGATTACCTCATAAAACCTTTCTTATATACTATACCTAAATAATTATATTTAATTGAAGGTCATATTAACGAATTTTTTTGAAATCTTTTCGTTCTACTATTTAGTTCAGGTTAGTATCGAGTCAATCTTTAAACATCGTTGACCGATCTCTGCAAATATTTTGAGTGAATATTATAGTTTTTGTGTAAAATGGATAAAACAGTTCAAAATACATATGGTGCTAAGCGTGCATATAGAAAGACGAAAAGACAATTTAGAGGTATTCAACATACTGTAGAAGAAGAAATAAGTTCCACTAGTGCGTCCGCAGCAAAATTGAAAAGATCGGGTGACGAAGAAGTTACAAAAGAAAAAAATTACGGCTATCGCATTTTAGAATTTTTATCTAATTTTACATCTCTATCATTATTAATTCTGTGTTCTACATGTAAGCAAAATATAACATTTTCGTTATACGTCAAAATATAAAAATCGTTGAATTCTTTAATATGGACTTATGCTCTGAAACACATAATGCAGGAACGCGGACCATTGAAATCGCTATTTTTCTCGCTGTTAGTATTTTTAATTAAGGTTTTGTACCCATTCTAAAAATACTAAACGTTGTGGGAATCACGATTGGTCCAGAATCCCATGCGTTCGCTGGGAAACGGGACGAAGTTCAGATAGAACCCTCTGAAATCCGAGCTTCGGATGCTTCAAATGCCGCTCGTCTACAAAAAATAATTTCAGAGTATGTACATTTTGAAGTGGAGAAAGGTCCACTATATGAAGCAGGAATCGCCGATTAAAAATATGCAAGTATACTGTACTGAAACTTTACTCAAAACTTTAAATGCGTTTTTCTAGAAATGACATTTTTCAAGCTGGCGGACATGATATCTCAAGTTCTACTAAACCGATTTATTTAAATTTTTGTGTAAACCTTCTCAATACATCCCTCTATAGCCCCTACCACAATAAAGTCAAAATTTTTATTTTTACTATTAAAAAAAAATTTAACTATTAAAAAAAAGCGAAAAAATGTGTTTTTTTTTCAAACGGCCGCCATTTTTAATTTTTTTTTTTATTACTCCGAGGTAGGGGCGATAGCGACATTTTTATTAATTAAGAATCCGTTAGAATTTTTTGTTTCAAATGATCACAAGGGTTGAAACCATGTCCGCCAGGACATACCTTTTTTTTGGACCCCCCACTTTACCAGTCGATAACTTTTTGAGTTTTGAATTTTTTATTATTTTTTTATTTTTAATGTATTTTTAAAATATAAATAAACGAATCACTAAAAAATGTATACCAAAAATATTATTTGTTTCTTTTTTACAAAGCTCTAAAAAACGCCCGAAATTCGTGCCTCTAGACTAGAATACCCTCTTAAATGTTTTATAGCCTTGCTATATTTGAAAAAATCTTTAAAATGTATAATATTAATAACTTTTTGTGAGCCGTTCGCTCCAAGAAAAAGAATGTCTGTGGGTCAAATGGTCGAATTTTTAATGATTATAAAAAATTACATGTGATTTTAAATATAAAAATAAAGCTATCGATTATATATATTCGAATAAACGAGGAGGCAAAACATAAAATTCTGAAATTTTTTTAAAAATAAAATTATGTACAGAATGCTTCAATATTAAGAAACGTAATAAGGAAAAAATATTTAATGATCAAATTTAGATACGCACTGTTAACGTATAACACAGAAAATTTTCTTCTTCTTCAAATTGTTGCAGTTACAAATTTAATTGTTGAACGTTTGCACCACTTATGTTATGCAGGTTTCTTTTAAGGCTCTATATATATATATATATATATATATATATATAGCTCAGGTTTATGGGAAGAGTATTTACAAGCCAAATTAGATGTAGACGTTTTTATTAAACAGAAACCATTTGAGACATGTAGGCAATGTTAAAATTGCGAATAGCTTATTTCTCAAATTGTTTTTTCTTTAAGACCGACGAAAGGTATAAAAGTCATGCCGTGTACCTGAAAAATCAATGAATCCGTCGAAACGGAATATTTCGAGAACACGTGTGATTGCCATAATCGAGCTCTGAGCTCTATTTTGAAAATAAACAGGATGACCACTGACAGCCCCTTTACAATAAATAAAGTTAGACCTTTTGGAATAAATTAAGTCGATCACCAAAAAATAAAAATAGCACAAAGAGCATCATATATATATATATATATATATATATATATATATGTTTTGCTTGAGGTTTCCGCGAGCGTTATTGTATGTAACAAAAGGAACTTCTGGACTCCCTCGCGTTTTCTGTAAATGGTCTCCGTGAGAAGACCAAAGGCCGACGTTTCGACACGGTATCACGTGCCATTGTCAAGGCTAAAAAGGCCTCAAAAGTTACGGACTAGCCGTACTTGTTCGCGGGTGACATGAAAGTCTCCCACCAATAAGGCTGTCATACTTCGAGTTCGAAACTCGAAGTATGACAGCCTTATTGGTGGGAGACTTTCACTTTATAATCTACGATCTATTACTAATATACTATCTATAATAACTTATATTTTTACATTTACGTATCATATAATTTTATACAATTCATAATCTTATACATCTTAATATATAATGTAATTAAATGTATGATACAATCTGTAATATTAGGTCCTTACATATGAAATTGGCGTTTAGTATGGGAGGAACATAAAGCCGATTTTTTTTTATTATAATATTCTTATTTAATCAAAGTATGTACCATTGCTATCTATGCACTTTTGCCATCTCATAGGTAGTTCATCGATCCCTTTACTAAAAAAACCATTCGGACGGGAATCAATAAAATCTTTGAAGGCGGTTTGGACTGCCCCATCGGAGTTGAATTTTTTCCTTTGCAAGAAGTTATCCGAATTTCGAAAAAAATGGTAATTTGTTGGGGCAAGGTCCGGAGAGTACGGTGGATGTCTTAGACATTCCAATTGAAGCTCCTCTAATTTGGTAGCCGTCTGTTGTGCAGTGTGTGGTCTAGCGTTATCATGAAGCAGAGTGGCCTAGAGCGATTAACCAGCCTCGGTTGTTTAGCAGCTAGCTTTTCCATCATGGTTTGCAGTTACTGACAATAGACATCTGCCGTAATCGTCTGGCCAGATTTAAGAAAGCTGTAGTGAACGACACCAGCACTAGTCCACCAAACGCTCACAAGTAACTTTTTTGGAGTCAATTTTCGCTTGGGGCATGGTTTGGCTGGTTCGGCAGGGTTCAGCCATTGCGATGAGCGCCTCCGATTATCGTACAGGATCCACTTTTCATCACAGGTAATGATTCGATTTAAAATCCCTTCATTATTGTGCCGGTTGAGTAATGCAACGCAGCAGTCAACGCGCGTTTGTTGATTTGCTTCATTCAATTCGTGAGGTACCCACCTTTCAAGCTTTTTCACCTTACCAATTTGCTTCAAGTGGATTAAAACAGTTTTATCACTAACACTGCAGCCTGCAGCTACCTCGGATGTGGTTTGCGATGGATCCGCTTCCACAATAGCCTTCAATTCTTCATTATCAACTTTGGTCTCCGGCCGCCCACGGGGCTTGTTCTGCAGGTCAAAATTTCCAGAACGAAAACGTAGGAACCAAAAACGCACTGTGTTTTCTTTTGCGGCACCGTTGCCATACACATTATTAATCCTTCGAGCCGTTTCTGCAGTACTGGTGCCACAGTGGAACTCGTACTCGTAAATAACGCGATATTTCAAGTTTTTCATTTTGTAAACTGAGTGACGTAAAGAAAAAAACAATTGAGGAAAAAACAAATGAATTATAATTTTCAAAACACAAATACATGAGTAAATAGCTGTATAAATTTGGATTTGGAATTCCTAACCAAAAAGAAGATATTTGACATCAAATTTGCCAGTACGGCAAAACGCCAATTTGATATGTAAGGACCTAATATATATAACCCATATTATTAGGCAGTATAATGGAATGTTTAGAATGTAATAACATACGTATCTATAATTTATTTTATAAAAATCACTGTATGTATCTCTTTATAAATAAATAAACAAAAAATATATACACATCCTATGAAAATTATAAGAGATCGTTCTTACATTTACAATAGGTGGGGTATAAAAACAAAGACAGCAATATCCAAAATTTTTTTTAAATGAAGTCACCGATATTGATATTAGGTCTTGGTTGCTTGAACATCTTTCTTCTTCTTCATTTATTCGTTCTACAATCATATGAACAGACCAAACCATAAAAATTGTATTTACTAGCTAGGATCAGCTTAACATTCCATCCTAATTTTTACCTTTCTAGCTAAACCTAGATATACCTTTCTAACGCATAGCTGTGTTGTTTTGATAAATATTCTCTATGATATTTCAAATGAATAATTTAATTTATAAATATGGTGTATTTATCTATTTTCTGACAGCACAGAATTAAACGAAGCAGTGACGCGTTAAAACGAATTTTTTAAATCTGAGCAGTGTTTATTTATCAAGTCCCAACCACCTAAATCCGAGGCACGAGCGGTTAGCTTAAAAAAGTCCAACCAATTACCGTCCCCTTACACAGATGTCTCCGTCGTAAATCGCCACGTTAATGAATGTCAATGCAGGGGAAAGAACACAAGAATTAAACGCTTAATTTAGTAACATAATTACAACTGAAATTTACTGTTAAATTTTCAAACACATTCGCGGCACTTCGCCGTACACAAAAATAGCTTATTCACTGGTCTTAATACTTAATACAGACCTTGTAAAATTCAAATATAAACTCTGTTTGAAATGAGAAAATAAATGCCCACATTTATTGAACATGATTAAATTTGCTGTAAGCGTGGCAAATAATAAAACGAATTAATTTATTATTTGATAATTTTGCATTCACTAATTATGATACGCTACAGACGCCAGTAGGTAGTGGTGACGTAAGCTAAGCGATGATCTAGGTGTGTAGGGACTTTGTCGCCAGGCCGCGTTTAAACGTGTCATATTCGGAACGGTACATTAAATATTCCAATAATTTTAAGAGTATGTTTCATTTTATATTTGTTTGCTTTAATTTGTTCAGTGTGCGGTAGACCAACGTCTTTTTTTAAAATCAATTTGATTTTTAACACTGGCAAATAGATTTTACGGAACTTGGGCAATGGCCGCACAGTCGAATTATACAAATGTATAATATGTATTGAGTAGGCAATCATATTTGTTTTATTTTAAGAATATTACTCCCAAGATTCATTAATATTGACATGTTACCTACCAGTGTTCTTAAGTAGATGGAATGAAGTTAAAGTTCTGGTAATTAAATCGTTCAGCAATTGAAGCTAAATAAATGTAGGTATGCAACATTTTTTGAGTGTTATTTAAAACTTCTATGAAAAGGTTTTTATATCGCCTGTGACGAAATAAGATTCGCTTTTAAGTAGATAAATGTTTACGTATATAAGTACATACATTTGTATACATTGAGTATATTGTATCAATGGGTCGGAAAGAATAATATTAATATACACTCTACACAAAGTTTATATCCAACATGATTATAATATACGCATTACATTTAAAAAGAAAATAAAGTTTTAAATATTTTTAAGGATATATTATGATGAAGATAAACCAATATTTTGATAATTTGGATGCGAAAAACAAAAGTTTTTTTGTAAGTTCCCATTAAATTATTATTCTTTTATTTATATCAAATTATAATAAACGTGTGTATATAAAATATTTGTCTGTGATTCTTTTAGCTAACAATATAAAAACGAATGCCAATTAACTGATACATGCGCTTTATTTCAAAGAATAGTGATTCAGCCACCAACTTGAGTTCGTACGCTTGGCAAGAAGCGACATTTTACTGGCAGGAATACAGTAATTACGCTGTCAAAGTTACCGGAAACAATGTCAGCTGTTCTCATACTGAAATTTACCTTCAATCAATTACACCCAAATTAATTGTTTGAAATTAGAAACCACGCAAAGGAACGCGGAGCTATGTTTTAATGAGAAACGGGGTAGAAGAGGACTTCCAATTATTAATGGTAAAGAGTATTCAGAAATTTAAAAAGAAATAATTGCATTAACCCGACCCCATGAACGATATTTAATATTTCGAAATTTTAATTCTCAAAATAATACCATGATCGGTATTAAATATTTAGATGTAAGCATTTTAATTTTAAAAAATAATTAATAAAGAAGCAAAGATTTTTTTAGTAATCATTAAATATTTTTTACGACTTCATCTTTATTCTCAGAAATAAACATCCATTGCTACAGAAATACATTTTCTGTCAAAATATTAAAACGGCAAAGCATTTTATGATAGTTATGTGTCGACTGTCGAAAGTGTTAAATTGAACAGCACAAAGATTATAGCGCGCACGCAAAAAGTGACATAAGGATGAATAAGTTTAGTTCTGAGAGCGAATGTATCTTTAAACTTTTCTGCTCGGTTTGTTGATTTCCTACTTATTTTGACGTCAACTCGATGCGGCGAGGATGAGGCTTATGCCTATTCTTAGCTTGGTAGTGGAATTATCACTCATATGAAACTGTCATAACACGAGCGCATGCGCAGCCATCAATTTAAATTCCAGGCAGCCTTTAAGATCCACGCTTTTAGTGTTCAACCGAAAGGAAGCAAGTCTCGTTACACACAGATCTCATAAATATTAATTACTATTTCTAAATCAACTAATCGACGTCATGACGCATAAAGGTCTTTTGGCATCTCAAAGATTTATGGGTAAATTTATTATTATAATTAATTTAATTGCGAGTGTTTCACGGCGTACTTTTATAATTTTAATTATGTAAAAATATTTTAACATACAATGACTTTAGTAATTTAAGAAAATGTGAATTAAAACACGAAAATATTTTGCAGTTTATCCAAAAATCCCTAGATCGGAAGTCAGCGTTTCATAAGTAGACTAAGGGCTTTCAAGTTAAAATCAAAATTATTTAATCTGTTGAAAACTATCACAACGGATACCTAAAATCAGTTACTCAATTTTTATGACCGAATTATCGGATTGTTACGTCAACCTTCTCGTTGGTTGACGTTGCGGCTTACATTGCAGGATCCCGATGACGGATTCTCCCATGAGAGTAGAAATGTTTCACAGAAATGTTAGGCATTAAAATGTACCATTTATGTTCACAAATAAATGTATTTTTGATAAACGTATTGGATGAAATTTGTAATTAAAAATGCATTGGTTATAAAGGTGCTTGATGGTCTAGTGACACTCTTTATCCATTCTTGGAGGCTCAAACCACATTCGAAGATGCAGAAAGTCAGCCCTATAACCATAGCACAAACAATACTATTTTAACAATGCGTTAATTCTCACAGTACAACCGAAATAACTGACAACTGAAGAGATATCCGCAAATAAAATATCCCTTTTCTACATTGACAGAAAGACAGACGTCATTTAGAACAACGGCGACCTTTTCTAAGCTTTGCAGATACCGTGATTAAAAATAATGTTAACAGATTTCTATTAAATAACTTGGTATAAATAAAATCAAATTAATTAATCAATTAAAAATCCACGAAATTCACGAAAAAATATTTGGCTGCTACCGGGATTATTTTTTCTTGGATTTGATTTTTCTGTGTCTTTGTCTTTCTAATTGATTTGGTTTTAAATTTCACAGAACTTCGTTCTGTAAAAATTGCAACTTCACAATAAAAATGTGTTCTTGAATATAATATATGGTAAAAATAACTTTAAATTAAATGAATGGTGTGAAAACTTCCGTCGTATGAAGCGCGCACATTCCGTTGCATAGTAAAAATTCACCCTCAACGCGTTTAAAGAAGTACAAGTGATTCAATAAAAAAATATGTGTCAAGTATTCCATGTACACGTTTCCATTTAAAAACAAGTCAACACTACAGATGCGATCATTCCGTCGATATAAAGAATCAGAAAAAATAATTAAATTAACTGAAATACTACATATAATAACTATTAACTATTTTATTTTATGTGTTTTGTGTAGGTCATTATTATACTCATAAATTACAACCCGGTAGTAAAAATATTTTTGTATTTTCACTGTATTCAAAAAAATTCTGCTGTGAAAAAATCTGTTAAAATTACCGAATGAAAAATATCCGAAAAAACTACAGGTTGTGCTTTATATCCAATTAAAAAGAAAATAACATTCGCACGATATTCGCGTTTCAGAGCACTTGGTCCATCCTATTTGTACGCTATGCTCACACAAGCCCCTGCCAGGGATGTTCCCGAGTTATACGAGAGTAGATATGATTGCTCTTTGAATGCAACACTTAGCTCAGAAGACATGCATTTTTCTCCATTTATAATTCCGCTGCAATTAAATTGTATAAAGACTATAAAGTATAAAGCCAAAGAGCCGACGTAGGAGTTATGGCGAATTTTTTGTGTGGGTGTATGTGTGTTTCTGTACGAATGTATTTATGGAGATGAGATAATGTTACTATGTTTAATGAGTGTTGCAAACGAAAGGGAGGGGGTTCATTACTCAGAGATTCCGGTCAGCGATATTATTATCAACTGACCACACCGGGTATAAGTATATCATGTCTTATATTTTGGCGGTTTTTTTGGTAACGATTTTTCGTAATCCTCTTTATTCTCGCTTGCGTTGGCAAGCATTTATAATATAATTTACTTAGTATTTCATTGTAAAGATTAAAAAGCCTAACCACTAATTGTATCTTATATCGTATGCAGAGTTCTGTTCCGGTACGATTTTACCATAAATATCTTTTACTACTGAGTATATTGTTATTGTCGGTACGATATTATCTACATAATCTTATATAAATCATTTTTTGATTTTTAATATCAACGAGTATTGAACTCATCGATAAGGGTTTATTTAAAAAAATCATTTTTGTACTTCTCATGTACATTGAGCTCGTTTGTAAGGTTTAATTATAATCTTGGTGATTATTATATGTAAGGTTTTATTATAATATGTAATCCCAATATATATTGAGTTCATTCTAATTTATCTGTAAGGAATTATTATTATTATCGATAAATCTAATATACATCGATCTCGTTGGTATAATGTAATGGCACAATGTAAATCGATGGAGAGAGCTGTAATTACAAAAGAATATCCCTTCATAAGAAGAATATACATATTTGACAATGTTTTAATTATCTTTAATTAAATAATTTTTTAATGTCCTTTCATAAATCAGGTGATTGAGGTATTCTCCAAAAAAGATGTACTTTATATAACCTACTTTTTACTACTAAAAAATAAATAAAATTATTATTTGTAATGCAGATTCCACCATCATTCGTGTTATCTGTTTGCTTCAGGGTTTCCTTGTTCTGCGCCAGTTACTAAGTACATAAAAAGTCATTTGAAAAATGTCAAAACGATTAGCGCTAGTGCACAAAGTGACAAAATTTGCCTACGTTGTTGTCGTTGCCGCCGTCAATCTGTTGACCAACTAGCTGGCAGGAAATATACATTTTTGATTAATTTGAAGAAAATCACATTTTATCCGTGAAGTTATGGTTTTTTATAACACATAATCAATGAATTATAATTAATTTTTTTTAGATAAATCATATTGAAACATGCACAGCATTTTCATCTTTTCGGAAAAATAAAGTCGTCACTGGGAACTTTCTATTGCAGGTAGAGAGCTTTACCGGATAAGCTAGATTGACCGTACATAGAAGACCTGGTCCGCTTAGCAAACAGTGGCGTGCAGTAGGCGTAAATTTATGCTGTTACCGACTGTATATATTAAAAAATATATATGTACATATACGATTATATATATTTTATATACTACGGCAAAATGTCTAATATATTTCGAAGACAGTTTTAAATAAATAAATCGGGGAATAAGAGTAATTTTGAAAACGTATAATTGATCATATCTTTCTTTGTGACCAGTCAAAAATTTTATGATTTCGATTACAGTGTCTTCACGAATAATCTTATTCATATTGCATGGAAAATGTTCAAAAAATATATTTAACGATTTTTCTTTACAAAATTGACAAGCAAATTGGTCGCTGGATACACACAAATATTTAGAAGGTTAGTAAAAACGTGCGCATAGTCCTCACCAAAAATTAGATATTTTGAAGACACACGCTATAGAATACTTATATTAAGACAGTGGACGACGGCTCACTTGGAAGAGG
Organism: Agrypnia vestita; assembly: GCA_016648135.1. Classification (NCBI taxonomy): domain Eukaryota; kingdom Metazoa; phylum Arthropoda; class Insecta; order Trichoptera; family Phryganeidae; genus Agrypnia; species Agrypnia vestita. Next base: position 7,357 of record JADDOH010001008.1, on the reverse strand, counting down.
TACATAGGAGAAATTATAAAATATTATAATAGATAATTCCCCCTATTCTCAAGACAAAGGGATTGTTATTAAACAATAAAGTAAAAATAAAAGTGTTTATGAGAAATGTCAAGATGTTTGTCAAATTTCATCACGTCACATTTGACAAAGTGTACAATATTATGTATTAGCGGTCAAGATACAATTTTATTGTTGAAATAATGCTGACCAATAAATAAAAATAGGCTCGAAAGTTTACATGTTTTGGAAAACAATTCATTATTAGTTTAAGTTTTTATTGCTGTAAATTAAATTATCATTTATTACAAAAGTTTCATTACAAAAGTTTATAAGCATTTTTTTTATTATTAAATAATTTAGAAATGTTTGATGTAAAATATATTTAAGATCAAGCGTTATCGATAAAATCTTTATAAAAAAATTACATGGTGTTCATTAATAAAATATATTTTAATGGCATTCCTGGCAATTAGCCTTTTACATTACCACGCTTCTTTTAAATAAATTTTGATTTATATATCCACAATTTATTAGTATTTTTATGACCCTATTACATTTTTAATTAGATAATTAAATATGACAACCTTGGTATTTATATATTGATGTAAGAGGCAGGTGCAAGATTTAAACTAATTAAGGAATGTCTCACTGATTCGATATTTGATTAAATGCGGTTGAGTACGAATACTTTGAAACTGGTCCAGATAGATGCTGTGTTGTATCGTTTTACTACAAATCATATGTACGATGCGCATTGAATTAGATTCTGTATAAATAAAGTTAGCAGACTGATATTGAAATCTATACTAATAAAGAGGTAAACAGTTTGTAAGTTTGGATGTATGAGGTAATCTCCGAAACTACTCATCCTATTTCAAAAATTCTTTCACCAGTATTTAGAATGGACTTTCAAGGGTGGACGGACATAGAGTATATATTATCCTGTTAAAATAAAAAGGCTTTGGTGGTGGTGACCTATTGTACAACTAAAATCGACGAAAAAATGGTCGAGCGATGCGTTGTTTACGAATGCTGCCTTAACGGTAAGACATATTTAGATACTTTCTATAGACAAGTTGTAGAACTAAAAAAGTTCTATAAAGAACTACAATTACATATCTCTATATGTTATGGTTAATTCACAAATTAATAAATATTACTAAAAGTTACTAAATATCTACGTGCGCGAAGCCGCGGGGGTAATCTAGTCTGTTATATTTGTAATACTATAATGTTCTCATTGGTTTTGATCCTAGCTAGATAATCTATAGTGTTTATGGATACACTGCATGTCGTCGTGGATGTAAATATATTTTAACCATTCCGTTAAAGGTGTATGAGCATAATTGCAATATTATTTTTATGACTATTTACTTTCAATCTCCCATAAATTTTTTGTGTAACAAAGTGCGTATAACATGGATTATGTTAATAAAGGGGAATGAAAAAGTATACTTTAGGACTTAGATTGGGGAATCTAATGCCGAAGATATTTAGATGACCTCTGGATCGGTTCCAGGATTAAAAAATACGATTTTTATTTAAAATTCATTTATTAACACGCTGCCAACGGTATTCTGTTATATAATTACGTCATTTATTGGGACATTTCATACTTTTATTTTTATTTTTAAATAAAAATTGAGGATTTAAAAAAAAATATTCAGTGAGTAAAGCCTCAAAAGACAGAAATAAATAGAATATACTGTTTAAAATCATCTCTTTATATGGAATAAAAAGCGTTTTAAAATCAACAAAAAAGTGTTCAGTTTATTACTTTTATGTAACAACAAAGGTTTTATCTAAGTTATTGCTCTAAAAAATTGCAATCTAGAATGTAAATTCTGATATAAATGAATAACAAAAACCCACACTTTCGTAAAAAAAAAACGCCGAAATATGCATTTGCAGTGTATGTCCAGCCTTAATGCGTTAACACCAAATAAATATTAGTTTACAAAAATAATAGTGTAATAAGCATTCTAACTTAAATGTATTTAAATAAAATGATTGTAAAAATAATGAAGATAAGGTAATAATTAATTAATACAGTGTAAAAATAAAATCATTAGGTAAATAATACAAAACACAAGAGAAAATATTTATAAATATAGTAGATAAGGTAAATGAATTAAATTGATTGAAAAATATTAAGGACACAAATACCTAGCTTAAAATTTTTGTGCGCACTATTTTTTTTATGAATAGGAATGCTATAATTATATTAAACGAATCCATAGAATGAAATTCGTTACCAACTGTATACAATCTTTGCATATATGAGTTCTTCATAAAATTAGAGTGAGAAGTACCTATAATAAATATTTATAAACCAAAAATAAAAAATGTGGGGTGTGTAAGCAAAGGCAGCAATATAAAAAAAATTAATACAGTTATCGAGGATGATCAATTAAATATATACTAAATTCGAGATTTTACAAGAAATATAGTCTATGAATTTAAAGAAACATGGTTTTGGAAGGGAAAGATATACAAAATCTAGAATTCAGTATATTATTAATAAGTAATCCTCGGTGACTGCACTCAAAACATTTATTTTAATTTTTTGGTATTACTAACTAACTAACTTACCATCACGCCGTTTCTCCGGGGGGGTAGGCAGAGAGGATAGTGCACCATACTTTTCTGTTCTGACATACAACTCTCGCCTCATCCACATTCATACATCTTCGCATGCAAGCTCGACGGTTGTTGAGGCTTCTAACGGGACTTGGACATTACTTACTACCTTTGCTTTTATACATATCAAACATATGTAATTAATGTATGATGTTTCTATTTAAGTAAGTACAAAGTAAGAAAGATTTAAACAAAATTAATAATTTTAAATAATAACATAAGGTTGATAAATCACAGTTATATTACTTATTTATTATATAATTATTAAATACTCAAAGCATCGAGTATTTAATAATTAAAGATAGCTTATATTATTATTAATAATACGCTCAAAGCATCGAGTATTTAATAATTAAAGGTACCTAATTTTGTAACCCCGAAATTCATCCAAGATATTAATACCGAATGTTTGGAGTTAGTTGTAATATGGAATATATTAGGTCCTTACATATGAAATTGGCGTTTAGTATGGGAGGAACATAAAGCCGATTTTTTTTTTATTATAATATATTTATTTAATCAAAGTATGTACCATTGCTATCTATGCACTTTTGCCATCTCATAGGTAGTTCATCGATCTCTTTACTAAAAAAAACCATTCGGACGGGAATCAATAAAATCTTTGAAGGCGGTTTGGACTACCCCATCGGAGTTGAATTTTTTCCTTTGCAAGAAGTTATCCAAATTTCGAAAAAAATGGTAATCTGTTGGGGCAAGGTCAGGAGAGTACGGTGGATGTCTTAAACATTCCAATTGAAGCTCCTCTAATTTGGTAGCCGTCTGTTATGCAGTGTGTGGTCTAGCGTTATCATGAAGCAGCAGTGGCCTAGAGCGATTAACCAGCCTCGGTTGTTTAGCAGCTAGCTTTTCCATCATGGTTTGCAGTTGCTGACAATAAACATCTGCCGTAATCGTCTGGCCAGATTAAAGAAAGCTGTAGTGAACGACACCAGCACTAGTCCACCAAACGCTCACAAGTAACTTTTTTGGAGTCAATTTTCGCGTGGGGCATGGTTTGGCTGGTTCGGCAGGGTTCAGTCATTGCGATGAGCGCTTCCGATTATCGTACAGGATCCACTTTTCATCACAGGTAATGATTCGATTTAAAATCCCTTCATTATTGTGCCGGTTGAGTAATGCAACGCAGCAGTCAACGCGCGTTTGTTGATTTGCTTCACTCAATTCGTGAGGTACCCACCTTTAAAGCTTTTTCACCTTACCAATTTGCTTCAAGTGGATTAAAACAGTTTTATCACTAACACCGCAGCCTGCAGCTAACTCGGATGTGGTTTGCGATGGATCCGCTTCCACAATAGCCTTCAATTCTTTATTATCAACTTTGGTCTCCGGCCGTCCACGGGGCTTGTTCTGCAGGTCGAAATTTCCAGAACGAAAACTTTGGAACCAAAAACGCACTGTGTTTTCTTTTGCGGCACCGTCGCCATATACATCATTAATCCTTCGAGCCGTTTCTGCAGCACTGGTGCCACGGTGGAACTCGTACTCGTAAATAAGGCGATATTTCAAGTTTTTCATTTTGTAAACTGAGTGACGCAAAGAAAAAAACAATTGAGGAAAAAACAAATGAATTATAATTTTCAAAACACAAATACATGAGTAAATAGCTGTATAAATTTGGATTTGGAATTCCTAACCAAAGAGAAGATATTTGAGATCAAATTTGCCAGTACGGCAAAACGCCAATTTCATATGTAAGGACCTAATATATTGTAATATGGAATTAAAAAAATTCTGTAAACTAGGTTACGATCCGGGATTCCATATAAAATGGATTTGGTTTATTTCGTAATCAGATCTAAGCAACCGAGTAACATCCCTCAATGTCATAGTCTCTCAAAATCTTGAAAGATAAATAGGCACGTTTCGATGTATGACAGCGCCTCCGGTATGATAACTAAAAAAATACTAATCTCAGATGCCGATAGATAAGCTGGCACATAACTTTTTATGAGTCATAAATTCTTTGAAATATATTGTTTTCTATTAATGCTTCCGAACTTTCTCTTTAATATTGTAATTGCATTATTTCTTTCCTGAAGTGACAACGCTGGATTTGTCTTCCAAAGACATCGTACGTCTGGCGAGTTGGACTCATTATTTGAGGAGATTAAATCTGTTCACCTATTAAAGGCTCGACCGTAGGTATCCAGACCCAGGCACGATATAAAGAGGGAACCATCTCTGTTTGGTGGCGGAGAGTTGAAGAGGATGTGCTCATTTGTTTATGGGCGTTCTTTGACGATTACATTTATCTCTTAACCCATTCGGGTGCAGAGTTACAAGAAAATAATTTGTTTGATTGTTGAAGTTAATAATAATCATGTCCAACCACCCTATAAATACTACTTTCTCAATTAGGATAAATTATAGATGTCTCGCAGTGACAAAACTATCTATATGGGAAAGTGTGTATGGAAATATTTATTAGTTTTACTGGGCTTACGACCTGTCTAAAGGTTGGCTTAAATGATCACTTTTCACAAAGTAACGTTCGCCGATTGCACCCAAGATCAAGTAGATACATCTATCAAATTTTGGAAGGTTGCATATATATATGTTATATACAGATATATAAACCTCATTTTACATTTTTTATACAACTACGCTATAGCCATCGATGGTTGAAATTTTGTTATTACCGTGGGACGATATACAGATGTTGCGCTGGTGAATGAGATTTACATATTTTTTGACTATTTTTTCATATCAAGAATATAATTTAATTCTTTTACAAAATAAGACGGACTTTTGCCATTATACACAAAAGTGCTAATTTAACAAGATTATAAGGTGTCCGATATTAATACGGCAAAGAGTGTCAATTTCACAAATGATAACTGATTTTGAATTCATGTGCTTTTTAGAAGCATTTTATGAAAAGCACAATAATTTTAAAATTTCTGCTCTGGCTTTAGAATCAGTTACAAAAAAGTTTATCTCAATATCGTGTTCTGGACTAGATAGTGGCGCTTTTGCTTCTAATTCCCACAATTAATGATGTGTAAACCGACTGTTGTGTCAAGGCAACCGCAAACCGCAATCCGCCGAGAAGCGTCGGCGTGACAGTCGGTCTTCGCGTCTTTGACCGTGAAATGTGAAGGAGGTATATCGTGTTACCGACGGAACGGTAAATTACGAAAATGTCTATACTTTGGATAAAATGTTAATAATAAATGAGATAAGCGAGAGATTGATTTTTTTGAGTATTTCTGAATTATCTTTTTTAAAACATTACATAATCATGATAGTAATTTATATCGAATATTAAAAATTCATTCCCTTTGATAAAAGACAAATAAAATTATTAAAACCTTGCAAAAAATCAGGTTCAAATTTCTGCACGGTTATAATCATTTTGTTTGACTTGTATTAAAGCAAATGAATTTTTAATATTCGATTTAAGTTACTTTAGTGACTGTCCAACGATTTACGAAAGATAAGTCAGAAATATTTAAAATCAAATGATATTTTGATGTCACTTATCTCCGTAACTGTTGGTATTTCAGGTAAAGTGTGAAGATTTTTTTAATTTAAAATTTAATGAAGAATACTCTTTCGAAGTTTTTGCAACTTGGTTTATATATATTAGGTCCTTACATATGAAATTGGCGTTTAGTATGGGAGGAACATAAAGCAGATTTTTTTTTATTATAATATATTTATTTAATCAAAGTATGTACCATTGCTATCTATGCACTTTTGCCATCTCATAGGTAGTTCATCGATCCCTTTACTAAAAAACCATTCGGACGGGAATCAATAAAATCTTTGAAGGCGGTTTGGACTACCCCATCGGAGTTGAATTTTTTCCTTTGCAAGAAGTTATCCAAATTTCGAAAAAAATGGTAATCTGTTGGGGCAAGGTCCGGAGAGTACGGTGGATGTCTTAGACATTCCAATTGAAGCTCCTCTAATTTGGTAGCCGTCTGTTGTGCAGTGTGTGGTCTAGCGTTATCATGAAGCAGCAGTGGCCTAGAGCGATTAACCAGCCTCGGTTGTTTAGCAGCTAGCTTTTCCATCATGGTTTGCAGTTGCTGACAATAGACATCTGCCGTAATCGTCTGGCCAGATTTAAGAAAGCTGTAGTGAACGACACCAGCACTAGTTCACCAAACGCTCACAAGTAACTTTTTTGGAGTCAATTTTCGCTTGGGGCATGGTTTGGCTGGTTCGGCAGGGTTCAGCCATTGCGATGAACGCTTCCGATTATCGTACAGGATCCATTTTTCATCACAGGTAATGATTCGATTTAAAATCCCTTCATTATTGTGCCGGTTGAGTAATGCAACGCAGCAGTCAACGCGCGTTTGTTGATTTGCTTCACTCAATTCGTGAGGTACCCACCTTTCAAGCTTTTCACCTTACCAATTTGCTTCAAGTGGATTAAAACAGTTTTATCACTAACACCGCAGCCTGCAGCTAACTCGGATGTGGTTTGCGATGGATCCGCTTCCACAATAGCCTTCAATTCTTCATTATCAACTTTGGTCTCCGGCCGTCCACGGGGCTTGTTCTGCAGGTAGAAATTTCCAGAACGAAAACGTTTGAACCAAAAACGCACTGTGTTTTCTTTTGCGGCACCGTCGCCATACACATCATTAATCCTTCGAGCCGTTTCTGCAGCACTGGTGCCACTGTGGAACTCGTACTCGTAAATAACGCGGTATTTCAAGTTTTTCATTTTGTAAACTGAGTG
>JADDOH010001007.1:0-71672 GCA_016648135.1 Agrypnia vestita | reverse complement strand
AAAAGCTCGTAAAAAGACACAAAGATTCATCTTAAAGCGCAGGAGCGTAATGCGACATTGTCAGGGCGCACGTGTGTTCACCGTCATCAGCCCACCAGCCTCGGTGCCCACCAGCCTCTGCTGGGACAGTCTGCGGAAGCCGGCACACGGCGCGGCGACCCCGGAAAGGAACCTTCGCCGCTGTCGGCCGGCCGTGACGAGCGAACGTCGCCCGATAGACACAAAACACGGCGCTATTTTGGTTTTCGCAATAGGAAGCGCCATTTTGTTTACCGGGGTCGAAGGCTACCTCTTCTAATGTTTTGCTTACTCTCCGATTATTGTTAGCCGCAGCAAAATGTTTACAAAACACAATATAAACAGGTTCAATGATTATTGCTTCACTTGGACTACTTAATGAACGGAAATAATATTTTGCATTATTTGTCACGTTCGACTATTTACACTCAACACTTTTTTTACACAGTACTAGCTGTGCCCGCGCGGCTTCGCACGCGAAGATTTTTAGTACACTGTTTGGATCGTCATAGAATTTTCGGGAATAATCCAAGATGATGGTCCCGTTGTTCATACAATAAAAATAAGTATTTCACTATATAATTTAACGTCCTGTTCATTTAATCTTACTAAAATAATCGTAATCTAAATTAAACAAACCAAACCTAATAACCTAACCTAACCAAACCTAATAACCTAACCTAACCTCGTATATTGCCTATGAAATGTCAAAATATGCAGTGCATTTTTCGGAACTTTAAAGTGTACTATTTAAACGTAAATTATCTTTCATTTTGTTATTAGCACATTCAATAATATAGTGAAATACTCATTTTCGTTGTATATGCAATGGGACCATTATCTTGGATTTAGCCATTTTCGCTAACCTTCTAGAACATTCTCCTTCCAGAACTTTCAAGAAACTTGTCGAATGTACAGGAACCTTCTAGACACACCGACACTTTCCGCCGCTCAGTTTAGAACCATATAGAACTTTCGGGAATTTTCTAGAACATTCTCCTTCCAGAACTTTCTAGAGAAGGTTTTTCCGGAACCTTCTAGACTTACCACTTAGACACAGTCGGCGGGCCCATTCTGGAACAATCTGAAGTATTTGCGGCCTTCCCATAACAAAACAATGTGCTAGAATGCACATTTTCGTCACCCACTCCCACCCACGCTCAGCCACCCCCACCAAACTCGCACATTTTCAATGGGACACCAAGGGCTATCCACCACCATAACCACCAGGGGGTGGTAGTATCTGGTTGTGAAGAAAACTTGACGGATAGGGAAACACGGGTTTCTTTTTATATATATATTGATTGATTGATTTACACGTATTTAGTGCTAACACATTTTGGAAATGTAAAAAAAGTCAAAAGTGATGGTATTCGAGAAGGAGGAAAGTAAGACAACGTGTGAAATACTAGTAGGCAATGAATGTTTGGAACAAGTAGATGAGTTTGTGTACTTGGGAAGTATGTTCGATAGAAGAGGGAATGTCGAGAAAGATATCGAGAGGAGAGTGACTGCGGGGAATAGGGTGAACGGTGCTTTGAATGCAATAATTTCTAAAAGAAAAGATGTATATCGAGGTAAAACAAGCGGTACATGGAATTCTGGTACCGACACGGAAGTAAAACCTGGAACTGGCAAAAGAGGAACGAAAGTAGACTGAAGGCAGTGGTGATGAAATCCCTTAGACGTATACATATGTATGTGTGGCAAATCCATGTATGATAGAGTAAAGAATGAAGATATTAGGAATGAATGTAAAGCTGATGTTAGCATAATTCATGGAATTAAAACAATGTCACTCAGGTGACTTGGGCATGTTGAGCGAACGAATGCGGAAAGAAAGAGAGGGCGACCGTGGAAGACGTGGCGTGACCAGATTAACCAGATCCTGGAAGATGGTCTCGTTAGAAGCCTCAACAACCGTCGAGCTTGCATGCGAAGATGTATGAATTCGGATGAGTATGTCAGGACAGAAGGGTGTGGCGCTCTATCCTCTCTGCCTGCCCCCACGAGGAATACATTTTGTGCGGAAAAAGCACACCGGATATAGGTCTTTTCATATACGCTTGCAATTGAGTTACTGTGGATACAGTGCGTAATACGCGCATTGTTTCTCTATGTTAAGTTTACGGATGCGCTCCTTCCGTATCCGTAAACCTAACACGGCTAAAAGACAAGTGTTTTATTTTTAGATTGGTTATTCAGAAAGAAAATTTGCTCTCGTTGAGATAGGCTCCTGAAAAATTTGCAGATCTTCGAATTATATATTATTCGCTCTTCGGCCTCAAAGATTTGGCACCCCTGGTGCGGCCGTAAGGATTTGGGGTCGAGGTTGGCCGCACCCTCGCGCCCGAGTTCGCCGAACCGCGACATTTCAATACTCCAATACCAGTCGGCTCAGTCTGCGACTGACTTCACTTCCTTTATTTCAACGTGCTGACGCAACATCCTAAACCGAGAAGAACTACACATAATCTGGAAATAATTGGAAATCGATAGAACGCACGAGATTATACCAGAACATTCGCGAATCCAAATTCATTATAAATTCAAACAGTCTGTGGCGAAGTCATAGATACGGAGATATAGAAATTAAAAAATAACATTTTAATGCAATTGACAATATTGTAACGAGGCTAAAAAGAAGCACTCTTGTCAATTTCCTTCACAACCAGCCACTTCCACCCACCGGTGGTTATGGTGGTAGATAGCCCTTGGCGTCACATCGATAGTAAGAGAGTTTGGCGGGGGTGGCGGAACGTGGGTGACGAAAATGTGCTTTTTAGCACATTTTTTTGTTATGGGAAGACCGCGAATGCTTCAGTTTGTTTCAAAATGGGCCCGCCTACTGAGTCTGGAAGGTTCCAGAAGACGGTTCTCGAATGCTCTAGAAGGTACTGGAAGGAGAAAGTTCAAGAAGGTTCTATAGGGTTCCAAACTGAGTGGCGGAGTGTGTCGGTGAGTCTAGAAAGTTCCAAAACGTTCGATAAAGCTCTAGAAACTTTTGGAAGGAAAACGTTCTAGAATATTCCCGAAAGTTCTATAATAGTGTTGTGTAGTTCGCGAACGAACCAGTTCGTAAGAGCGCTCTCACAGAAGAACTACGTGAACCAGTTCTCAGATCTCTTGCTCTTTAGTTCGTTTTGAACGAACGAACGGTATAGTTCATTTTAGTGAACCGGTCGTTTAGTAGTTAAGTAGATGTAAAATTATTAATCTATTTTTAGCTGAAATTTTTTGGAAATTGAAAGCACCCCCTCCCCCCTCAGGCAGCGAAAAGTTTTGTTTGTTTTTGGGAAATCGATGTCGATAAAATGAGATTTTGACGGAAACTGAAAGCACCCCAAAAATTTGGGATGCCTGAAAAATTTTCTGGTGGGTAAGTGATCACTTCACTTACAGAAATTGAAGTAGATAAAAAAACAAAAATTCAAAGAACTACTGAACGATTGACGGGAGCTGGCGAACTAAAAGAGCGAACTAGTTCACTAAGGACTAAACCGAGCGCCCCATGTCGCGAACTAATACCAAACACGATTCCACACAAAGGTCTACAATACCAACATAGGTTATTTCTCTCCTCTACCTAGAATGCTAAACCAGTACAACGAGGTCACGTCATGTAACCCCAACATCGACATATTTCACATGACACAACCTCAGTTTAAGGGAGAAATTATATCGCTCCTGACCGAAAATAGTTTGAGCGTGTAAGACGGATTCTTCGGAAATCAACCTAAACAAAAATTTTATAGCCACAAAGCGCGGGTACACATTTTCTGACTTAGTTGACCTGGGAGCCTACATGCCTATTATGTCGTGCGGAGAATGTGAACTTCGTTCATCTTGTAATCGCTTATTGTACTATACTTATATTGTATAACGTATTCATGTTTTATTTTAATGTATTATCGTAAATTGTAACTGTACTAATCACCTTGTCCTAAATGACTATCCATTAGGGTCATTCTGACCTGACGATAGTCTTTAAATTAAAAAATAATAAAATACTACGCGCAAGATTAGTCGGGACCTGCTTAGTAGCGTCGGATTGGTGGAAATTCTCGCAATACGTGCGGCTAGAGACGCGACGAATCTGGACCACCACAAATGTTTATAGGTCAAGCGTGATTGTTTGGACGCCGCAATCCAAAGAGAATAGATACCCAACGTCTAACATATACGAGTTTTAAGAATTTGTCTTATTTTTTTAATTTTTTTTCTTTTTTGCTAGCTTGACTTCTAAAAGTATTTGTTGTGCATCTGCGTACGAGAATTTTAATGGACTACGCGGCACGACGCCATTACCTACATTACGTCAAACGGTCGATGTGTGAATAAATTATTAATAATTCATTTGTTTCGGTAAAATAAAACAAGTGAGCGCGCGTCGCGTGCGAGTGAATTCGGAAACCGAGATATTTTTTTGATAAAATTATCACATTTTCGGAAATACCTATCGGACCGATGTCGCAGTCTAACCGGAAAAGTTCTCAAAAAGGAGCCGGAAAAAACCCGATTGGATAATTTAAACGGGAGATATAATTTTTTAAAGATAACGTTATCTAATCGTATATTATATTGTGCCACAAACGCGTAAGTGGTGTGCCGGCGTACTTTCTACTATTGTTTGTATGCTTTCGATATTATAAATAGGGATGCGTCGATACGCAGTTTTGCCGATACGATCCCGATATTTATAAGCTCATTCTTCATAATTGTGAATAACTTAAGGCGGTACATTCACTGCAGATGCATATTTCGGCGTTTTTTACGAAAATGTGGGTTTTTATTATTCATTTATACAGAATGTATATGATAGATTGCAATTTTTTAGGGCGATACCTTAGATAGAACCTTTGTTCTTATATAAAAGTAATAAACTGAACATTATTTACAATAATTAAGAAAAATATAGGCATTAATCCACAGGCCGCGGCAAAAAAAACGTTTTTAATGTTCCCGGGCAAAGTGTGATTCGTTTAAAATTTGTATGTAAGCATAATATGTTTTTCCATACATATAAAGTTTACTTAATTATCTAGAATCTGTACGTAGGAAATTAAGAAATATTCAATATTAAAAAATATATCATTTTTCAAACATGCTTTAAATATTTACGATTTTTGGTCATTTTCAAATGTTGTTTATTCATATAAAAAGATGATTTTAAGCGATATATTGTATCTATATTCGCACTTTGAGTCTTCATTCACTATTAAAAAGCTAATTTTTTTTATAAAAACACGTTAATTAATATTTAAAAATAAAAATTCTATAGTATGAAATGTGTCGAAAAATTACGCAATTTGCAGATCACAATCCGCGCGCCAGCCGGGAGAGGCGGACGCATTCATGTAGTCCAATCATTTTTTCATAAAAAAATCACTTTAAAACATGTTTTTATGCCAAATTTGACTTTAGTTCAAAATAATATCATATTATATATCAGAAAGCAATCTATTCATCGCAGATAATAATGTTTTTTTTAACTAGTTTTGTATTAAATTGCATTTCTACTCATAACCTAACATTGAACGCATGTCACTTTCGCTGACTTGCTACTACTCGCTATATTCGTGTTGATTGTTATTTGAAAGTCAAGTAAGATATTAATTTACGAGATAATTTTTAAAATATGGATAAATGGTTTTTAATTTTATTTTTAATTCAATACATATTGTTGTAGTAGTTTTTTGTTTATTTTAAATAAAAATTATTTAAATTCAATTATTTTCACAGGTGTTTTGACATTTCAGTCGGAAGTCAAAATAATATCTAAATCTGCTTATTCGACAAAAGTTTTAAATTAAAAAAACAGTGATATAAGAAAAATTGTTGTTTACTTTTTTTTACAACACCTAAATTATTGGAGAAATATACATACGCTTTTTTATATTCTAGACTTAAAACATTTAAAATTCTAATAATATTACGCGAGCATGACTTGCGTTCCCATATATTTTAAACGTCGGTACTCCATATGGTTGTCTCGTTTCCTCGCAACCATTCTATCTCACAAGGGGACACGTAAAAAATACGCTCTTGCAAGGTTTATCTGATATGACGTTTGTTCATGTCTCGATCTCGTATTGAAGTAGCATAATCTATCCGACACATATCGCCACTATGAGAGCTTGAAAAATGTATGTACCGCCTTAACGTTTGTTTATATTCAAGAACTCATTCATATTTGTGAAGTTGTAATTTTTCAGAACAAAATTCTGTGAATTTTTTAAATCAAATTAATTAATCAATTAGAAAGATATACAGAAAACTCTAATTCACGAAAAAATATTAGGTTACTACTGGAATTCGAACCCAGGTCACCTCCTTTCCGGGGCCGGTGCTCTGACCACTAAGCTATAGCAACCCTCTATGTTTCCGTGAATATATCGACCTTATATGTAGTTCTTATTTTTATTAATTGATTAATTTTTATTTTTGTCCATAAATTAATCTAATTGATTAATTAATTTGATATAAAAACGTTTGTTTAAGTTTTAGGGCTTTCTGATTGGTTGAATTCGTCAATTTCAAACCTGCCAAACTTAAAACGTCAAAATAGGCGACATTACAATGTTGTACATAACTGCCAAGATACAGAAGTAGCAGTATTGCTTAGTCCAGAATTAGGCCGTATAATAGATATATGTGGATATTTTAAATACCAAATATAAGAAGAATATTGTATGTATGTTTGCTTTATTTATGTCTGTTATACAGGGTGTAACAGAGCTAGTCCACAATACTTTACAGGTAGATTCCTGCTTTAATGAGTCGAAAATGTTTGAGCAACCATGATCTACAGCAACAGTAACCAACATCAAAATATCCATATTTTATTCAAAATTTCTGAATATTAGAAATCAAGAAACGCCTGAACACTAAAGCTAATATAATTAATAACCAGTCAAATTTTAGGAATAACCCATTACTTGATATATTCCCCGTTTCGGTGTCTACTTGTCAATTACCCCCGTTCAAAAAATAATTTGTTTATCGAAATAAGTCATGCATAGTAAGTATGCGTCCGTCCTGACGAAGATACGGTGGTATCGAAACCGGCAGACCTAAAGGTACTCCAAGTTGTTAATACAAAGTTTTTAATTAATTATAATTAATGATGAAAATTTCTGGACATTATCGATCGGTTCATACAATTTTCTATTTCCAATCTTATGAATTAGGAATGAGATAGCAGGTATATGAAATCACCTTTTCAAAGTCATGTCACTTTAGGTATATAGAACGTAATACGTATTTACGTATTACGTTCTATATACCTAAAGGGTTATTTGGAAAACATTAATTAATAACCTCGCAGGACTATATTTCTGCTATAATTGTAAGTCGAAAATGTTCAAGCAACCGTGACATAATATCAACAGTTATGGAGATATGCGACATCTTAGATTGCATTTTTTTTTTCAATATTTCTGATTTGTTTTTTGTAAAACGTTGGACTATCATTACAGCAATTTATATCGAATATAAAAATTCATTCCCTTTAGTACAAGTCAAATAAAATAATAAAAAGCTTTTCCTCTTTATTATCTCCGAGTTTTATCTATGTCTGATAAAATTAATCTTTATTATCGTTCTATAATAATTGTAGAAAATATATAAATACTTTTTTGGAAAACACTCCAATTGGAATTTCTGCAGAGTTTTTATCATTTTATTTAACTTATATAGAAACGAATGAATTTTTCGTAATCGATATAATAATATATAAATTATTATAATGATGGTTCAACGTTTTGAAAAAAATAAGTCGGATATATTGAAAAAAATGTAAACTTTGCTATTGCATAAGGCGTCTGATACACATGCTTCTTTAGTGGCACGTGAGCATGCGCAGTATCGACTTTAACAGTGGCATGCTTATTAGTGGCATGTGTGTACGCACATGGCTAGAAATGAGCATGCCACCTAGTGGCATGCTCAAAAATCAACCGCCGGTTGATTTATAAGCATGCCACTGTCATTCACCATAGAGAAGGGGTATCTTTGGAGCATGTGTGAACAGACTTGCTTATTTATGAGCATGCTTATGTCATTCGCGGGCTTCGCGGCTAGTATTATCGATGCGATCTTCTCAAACATTACTTTTCGTGACTTATTATAGGAATCACGAATGTCTGCGGAATACTCGGTCACCGTTGTGTAAAAATAATATAGTGAGAAATAATGTTTACGAAACTTTATTAATAGGCATGAATGATTCAAATCTTACAATAAAAATTATATAAACTAAAATCAAAAATGTGCGGATGGAAACTCGGGAACTTTTTTGATTTATTGGTTCACTTGAATTTTCTATTTCAGTTTGCAAAGTTTCCATTTTGAACAAGAGCGTCTCTATTCTATGACAAGAGCATGCCACTAATAAGCATGGGTGTTTGATTGTTAGCTTTGGGCATGCTTATTTATGAGCATGCCACTAATAAGCATGCCAGTAATGAGCAAGTGTGTACAGTTGTTAGGGCATGCTTATTAGTGGCATGCTCATTAGCATGCCACTAAAGAAGCATGTGTATCTGTACCTTATCTCCATAACTATTGATGGTCATGGCTGCTTCAACATTTTCGACTCGTAATCAAGGCTATTAATGTTTTCCAAATAACTCTGTATATGTTCATACACATGTCACATTCCTGAACCCTGTGTAGGTACTTAAGAAATTTTCAAGTTAAAAAATCCATTCCATCTGTACCTACGTAAAAAGAAAAGATATTTCCCATTTATCTATACGAACAATCCTAGCGAAGACGCAAATTTTTTTGACAGTCGCCATTTTGAAACAAGATGGCGAACCGAACGACGAACGTCATTGCGTTACACAAGTCACCGTTTTTATTCAATGCTAAATACGAATCAATTAATTCAAATTCGATTTTAATTCTGCGTTGTTTTTTTTGATTAATGAGCGGCCCTGAGAACGAATCCACTCGCAATCGGATCCCTGCGGGCAAAGCCGAAACGCCCGCCATTACGCGCGAACTGGACGCCATAAATTTACACATGGCTGTCCGCGGTCGCAATTTATGGGCGTGCGGTTGAATTTTCAAAAAGGACCTTTTGGTTTTATATTTATTTATTTATTCAGTCAGCGGGAAGGCACAAATAGGTACATGGCAAGAAAATAATACAAAAAAAAGTGACCCATGAAAACCAAGTTTTTATTATATACTCCCTTTCTTTGTAAAATATAACAGCAATTAAAGACGAATTAAAACATATAACATAACACTAAACTTACAGTAATTTAATATATTTCCAAAATGTCAGATGTTTTGAGCTTTGATAAGACACTTCATGCTTTGTAGATTAAATTCTAAAAACATTTGTCAGTCAATTTAGATTTTCGAAATTCGTAGTGCAGTATCTATTATGTATACCGACGGAGTAATTCAAATTTAGACAATATTCCGCGTCGTTATCGGGCCGCCGTTGCTAGCGATCAAACTTTGGTAATGATTCCAATTTGAAAAAACCGATAAAATTTCTAAAAATCCTACGTTATACTATAATTATTAATTTTTTTAACGAAAATGCGATAGATCTTCTTGATCGTCGCCATGAGTCAGCTTGCAAAGTTTCAGCTCGATTGGATCACGGGAAAAGGGTCAAAAATCGATCCAAAGTTTTTTCGACGGCAAGCCGGCAAGTAAGCAAGCAGACGCCACAGTTAATATAAAGGGAGTAAAAAGGAATAATTTAACATACATCGATAAAATCGTGATAACAAGGAAGAAAAGTGATATACCTACGTATAATGTATGCACTGTCTTATAGTTAGTAGCAAAAACCTTACAGGTGGATTCCTGCCTTGATAATGAGTCGAAAATGTTCGAGCAAACGTGACCTAATGTCGATAGCTATGGAGACGTGCAATATCAAAGTTTGCATTTTTTTTCCAATGTTTCTGACTTATTTTTTTTCAAAAAGTTTAATCATCATTACATCAACTTATAACAATTATGAAAAATTCCAATGCAACTTAAATAAAATGATAAAAACCTTGTAAAAAAATCTATTTTAAATTTTTGCAGGGTTTTTATAATTTTTTTTCGATTTTGTATTAAAGCGATTCGATTTTTCACAATCGATATAAGTTATTGTAATGACTTATTGATTGCAAAAAATAAGTCGGAAATATTGAAAAAAATGCATACTTTGAAATTGCATATTGTAATTTTGCGTGGTTGCTTGAACGTACTAGTAGCTATGAGACACCCTCTATAACGCACATTGCCAGGAAGTTAAAGATGTAAAATATTTCAAATCAAATTTGCTAGTTTTTGTATAACTTTTTAGTATTTAGGATTTCATTACTTTTTTGCAAGATCGTCTAGAACAGCGGCTCCCAACCTGTGGTACGCGTACCACCGGTGGTACGCGAGTGGATAGTTGGTGGTACGCGAAAAATAATCAGTAATGGCGGACATAAAAAGTAAAAAAAAAATCAGTCAAAAAATTTCGGTTATAAAAATATTTTTAAATACAATTTCATTAATATTATCATATGTTATATTTAAAACAAAAATTTCGCCTGCGGCGCTGCTGTGCATTTATAAAAATTAAAGTGTAAATTGCCTCGTTTTCATCAGAATAATTTTTACATTTACCATGTTATAGATTGGTAATTTTTATAAAAAAATTGCCTGCGGCGCATTTAATTTTTTTTTTTTAAAAAATTAGTTGAAAAAAAACTTCTTTAAATGTCCTGGTTTTGAATTTCGACAAGAAACGAGCTTCGGCACCTTTTAGTAAAAAAAAAACCATTTTGATATAAAGTTCAAATGTCTCATTTTATCAGAAAAATAAAACCTTTGATATTGAGCTCTGGGAAATATAGTCAGCCTATAAAATTTATAATGCAAATAGAATAGCAAATTTCTCGAAATACAATCATTTTTACGAAGTGGTACAATTAAGCGTGATGTACCACCAAGTGGTACGCGAGCCAAAAAAGGTTAGGAACGCTATTGCTTGCCCAACGTAACTTGGCGTGCGGCGAATTTGGAACTAAAACCCACCCCGCCCGCACCCGGTGGTAACCCCTCGCCCTGTCATTTAGTTCAATTTCGGGAGCTGTGACATCTTGATTACCAATATACACTGAATTATTACGTCCAAAACATCCTAAACAGTCCGGGATGGTGCAAGAACATGCGCCAATGAAGTATTAAAGTTTTGCGAAGCTGAAAAAGCGAATAATGGACCGATATTACCGTCTGACAGTTTGACAGATAGAACGGCCGCCATTACTGCGTGGTTTCTTTAGTGCTGCCTGACCAAATTTCTGTTAGAGGCTAGGACACAGGTCACCGGACATTCTGTACATTATGTATTGTGTAATAAATTTACACCCTGACGACTTCTGTTACGCGGCAGGGACGCCCTCCCTCGCGCGCCAGGTTATAGTGGTACGTCTATAACACCACATTTATCGTTCTCTTTTTTGTTCATTCGCGGTTTTTTTTCTAGTTGGGGGAGTACATCTTCGCTCTGTTGCGTATATTACTAGTTGTTGATCTTTCTTTCTGCGTAAAAAATAATTGACTTACTTACCATCACGCCGTTTCCCCGAGGGGGTAGGCAGAGAGGATAGAGCGCCATACTCTTCCGTCCTGACATACAACTTTCGCTTCGTTTACATTCATACATCTTCGCATGCAAGATCGACGGTTGTTCAGACTTCTAACAGGACCATCTTCCAGTATCTGGTTAATCATACATGGATTTACCACACATACGTCTAAGGGACCTCATCTCCACTGCATTCAATCTACTTTCGTTCCTCTTCTGCCAGCTCCAGGCTTCTCTTCCATACATTAGTGTCGGTACCAGAACTCCATTATGTACCGCCAGTTTTACCTCGGTAGACATATTTCTATTAGAAATTATTGCATTCAAAGCACCGTTCACCCTATTCCCGGCAGTCACTCTCCTCTCTATATCTTTCTCAACTTTCCCTCTTCTATCGAACATACTTCCCAAGTACACAAACTCATCTACTTGTTCCAAACATTCATTGCCTACTAGTATTTCACACGTTGTCTTACTTTCCTCCTTCTCGAATACCATTACTTTTGACTTCTTTCCATTCATAATAAGGTCACTTTCCTTGCATACATCATACATCCTGCCAACTAGACTTTGTAGGTCTTGTTCGCTATTTGCCATTAATACCGCATCATCCGCGTACAGTAAACTAATTGAAGTGTTGGACAACATGTCGAGAGCGGAAGTGGTGCGGCTTTGGTATGCCTCTGAGCAGGTACAGGCGTGGCCGACATCCATCGTGCGCGCCAAAAGGGCCGACGCGTCGCCCTTGGCACCAAGGCCGCGCAATAATCGCGCGCGTGTCGTTCGCAAATTCTGCCGCCGACCGGGCCGGGCGGCGTGGGTAGGTACCTACTTTTATTTATAACCGAAAAAATGGACTACTTTATATCGACACACTGTCCGCGGTTTTTTTTTTTAATCAATTTACGCCGGAAAGCGGGCAATTTTTATCGGGTTCGCGCGCGAAATTACGTTTCATGCAAAATAGCCATAACTTCTGAACCATTGATCAAATTTAAATAGAATTTTCAGTATCTCACCTTATTCGAAATCTTTTATTGTGATCTGGTCACAAATTTTTATATTTTTGGATAGACAATTATTATATTTAAGTTTAAATTTTAAAATTTTGAAAAAACTGCACTCTTGTCGTATTGTTGATTTAGTCATTTTATGCGCGTTCAACATGATATATAGATATATATATATATATATTATATATATATATATATATATATGTTGTAAAATACAAAACGATAAGTTTGGAAGTATGAAATCGTTTTCAAACAATCCCCTTTATGTAAAGGTACATCACAGAATTACACAGGACATCTCCTTCGCAGATTCTTATTTCCAATCTATGTTGTGACTTTCTCACATTTCTGACGAATGTATGGTAGAAATTAAAGACACCTCCCTTTTCGATTGCCAAACTTGTAAGAGAACATCTTTTTTCCTTGGAAAAATTGTTTGGCCCCTCCCAGGCACCATACCCTCATCTAAAGTCTTTAAGCGTCTTTTATGCAAAAGACGCCTTTAAGCGTCTCCCGCTTTCTACCAGCAGTATGCAAAAGACGCCTTTAAGCGTCTCCCGCTTTCTACCAGCAGTATGCAAAAGACGCCTTTAAGCGTCTCCCACTTTCTACCAGCAGTATGCAAAAGACGCCTTTAAGCGTCTCCCGCTTTCTACCAGCAGTATGCAAAAGACGCCTTTAAGCGTCTCCCGCTTTCTACCAGCAGTATGCAAAAGACGCCTTTAAGCGTCTCCCGCTTTCTACCAGCAGTATGCAAAAAACGCCTTTAAGCGTCTCCCGCTTTCTACCAGCAGTATGCAAAAGACGCCTTTAAGCGTCTCCCGCTTTCTACCAGCAGTATGCAAAAGACGCCTTTAAGCGTCTCCCGCTTTCTACCAGCAGTATGCAAAAGACGCCTTTAAGCGTCTCCCGCTTTCTACCAGCAGTACGCAAAAGACGCCTTTAAGCGTTTCCGGCTTTCTACCAACGATTTACAAGAAGACAGGTCAGAAATATTGAAAAAAATGCAAATTTTGAAGTAGCTCATCTCCGTAACTATTGATATCAGAACATTGCAGCAGGACGAGTAGCTTGCTGGTGGTGGTCGGTGGTTCGAGCCCCATTCCAGGACACCAGCAAGTTAGTGCTATTTCCATAGCACGAGAGTTTAGCTTATCTCGAAAATAGTAAGAATGTTGATGCGATACGCATTCCGTGTTCGCATCTCTATTAAAAAAAATGTTGCTTGGCTCATAATTTACGCGGGAATTTACCCGATAAGTATTGTGGACTAGCTCTGTTGCACGTGTATGTGAATATAATAAATCTTATATTACATATTGATTTATTTATCAAACAAACGATTTCAGTTGTTCAAATATTGATTCTGAATTGTATTTACTGCAAAATCTTCACTTGCAATTATTATGCATCCAACATTACATCAGAACGATTTCAATTTTGTTATCAAATTAATTCATCCTGATTATTATATAACAATTGGGGATATAAAAGCAAAGGCAGCAATATTCCACTGAGGTGTTTAATAATAATAATAGTTGGATAATTTATTCAGTGCCTTTTTCGCGAGTACTCACCTCAAGGGCGCTTTATACAGAAAATTATTTTACAAAACAACTTACTGCTAAAAAAAAATATTTACTATTACTTATTCACTAGGTGGCATGCAAGAAATGGAATTAACGTTTAATACTGTAATAGTTGGGAGTGCCTGGAAGAATTAGGTGTTTTTGCGGAGTGCACACTAGCAGTGGAAAACATTAGCTAGTATTGTAGTGGCCTGATTCTTTAGGTTTTTATAGGATTGTCTAAATAAATGCGTCTTTACTTTATTAGGTAGTTTGTCCCATAATTTTGGTCCAGCCACCGCGAAAGCACGATCACCGAAATTAGTTTTGTGGACGCGATTTACTTCAGCTAACCTATTTGTATTAGATGCTGTTGCTGAGAGAAGTTTCGAAAAAACCTGTCGCTTCTCAGGGATAATTCTCTTTAATCAATGACACCTACATCTTATTAGAAATAAGATTTTAAAAACAATTGCCACCTGAGTTTGCCTTTCATATACGCGTGAACGTGTGCCTATAAATAAATATTTGACTTTTAAATATTGATATCGCTGTGTTTACTGTTTACATAATTTGATATTTCTGTCTTTACCATGATTTTTCTCACTTTTGTATGAAGCGACCATTTTGTCATATGACACATCATTGGGGTTGAGTCTTTGAAGTAGATATAAGTACAGTAGCCGGCAAACATCTTGAAATTTTACAGCGTAGTGAGAGAAAGTTTGCGCATGTACCATTCCACCAAAGAGACCCAAATTTTGTCTTCTGCGCATTCCCCCACTACGCCAAAAAATTTCAAGAAGTTTGCCGGCAACTGTAGCTGCCTTTGCTTTTAATAGTGATTTGAAAATATGATACAGGAGGAAAGATGAAACAGGAGAAGGGATAGAGCTATATTTCCTATAAAATTTGGAATTCATTGCATTCTAAATTACTAATATTTTTTTAAATATTGCTGCCTTTGCTTTTATATCCCTCAATTATCCAATGCGTCGTTCTTGAACGAATTTTGCACGGCCATTGTGTTAAATAAGTAATACAATCTCAAAGTAGGCACCTACGTTAATTATTTTTTAAATTAATTTATTTTACATTGTTGGGAACAATGTGAATCAATTGTTCATTTTCGTAATGTTTTCTTTTATTCCTTCCAGATTCAAATCCCGCTCCCGACTAGCGCCGCCGACCGGCGAAATCTCGCAACA
Source organism: Agrypnia vestita (assembly GCA_016648135.1). Lineage (NCBI taxonomy): Eukaryota > Metazoa > Arthropoda > Insecta > Trichoptera > Phryganeidae > Agrypnia > Agrypnia vestita. Next base: position 56,266 of record JADDOH010001007.1, on the reverse strand, counting down.
CCGGCGTGAAGCCAGCGGCGAAACTGACGCTAGAAAGCGCGGGAAGGAACGCGAAGGGCGCGCTCGCCCTCGCGCCATGAGGGAGCTGCCCGCCCTGACGGGGCTGCCGGACGACGCGATATATAAAGAGGTCGTCGTCATCGGTTAGTATACAGCAAAAAAATCACAATTCGCCACGTTCCTGGCGAAGAAACACTAATAAAATATGTGCCCGGGAGTCGTGTGCAATTTCCGTCGTATCGGCGCTGCCGGCGCATCGGCGGGCGTTAGAAGCTACGAAACATTGATTTGAAAATTTCCGTAAAGGGGGCATCACACGTGGAGATAAATTTTGATATTTTATTTGTGATTTTTAATTGTTTTATTACGAAGAGTGGTGTTTTTTCCTCTTTAGACAAATAATGTATAATTTTCAAATTATACATTATTTGTCGCTAATAATATTGAAAGAAAAACAACAGCAAAGACGAAGAAGATTGTCCAAGAACAAAAAATTAAAGCCGGCGGGATAATCAAAGTGTTTATAAGCATAAGTTCGTTAAAATGGCATAATGGCATAAAACAAATGGCATAATGGGCACAATTAGTCAAATGGCCGCGAAAATGGCCAATCTCGAAGGTGAACTGGCAGCCTACAAGAACTTAAGTCATAACAAAGAAAGCTCCGGTAAATCTTATAACAACTCTCTTGAAATTTTTGATGCTATTAGCTGAGATGGATGAGCGTAAATTGAGATCCCATAATTTAATAATGCACAATGTTCAGGAAAGTGCAGCTGAAGCGCTAAGTCAAAAACTAGTCGACGACACTAACAAAGTCACCAAAGTATTAATCGACATTGATAACTCCGTACAAGCAGGTATGGTCAAACTTTACAGACTAGGAAAATCTCGAGATAATAAACCAAGACCGATTAAAATTGTGTTCAATGCCCCGTCTATCCCAAAACTTTTACTCAGCAAACGTCGCATGCTAAAGGAAAATATAAGAATATATCAAGATCTGACTCCAAATCAACAAAATAGGCTAAAGGAATTACACGAGGAACTTGAAACTCGGACAAAGGAAGGAGAAACTGATTTAACATTGAAATATATTAACTCAGTCCCGAGAATAGTTGTGAAATCAAAAAACTATCAAAATTCAAACTAAACAATAAAGAGGTCATGAAGACAATTTACTATCAAAACGTACGAGGTTTAAAAACGAAAATACAGGAATTACGCAATAATGCTCCTCTTATAAGCTGTGATATATTAGCATTCAGTGAAACTTGGCTAGACAGTTGTGTAAAATCAAGTGAATTAGGTTTCGACTGGTGTAACGTATATCGCAAGGATAGGGATCATTTAACTAGTTCGAAGTCCAGGGGAGGTGGTGTGCTTATCTGTGTACCAAAAATTATATCTTCTCATCAGCTTGTCTCAGTACACAATGACATTGAACACGTAATTGTTATGCTGAGCACAAAACCGGAAAAAACCATAATTGTTTGTACGTACATACCACCGTCTTCTAGTATTGATGTCTACAAGAAACATGTAGAGGAAATAGAAATAATACGTACTAAATATCCGAAATTGAAATTAATATTACTGGGTGATTATAATTTGCCAAACAATTTAATACCAGGGGAATTAACAGATCCTAGATCTGAACTAGTGAATGTTAGCGCGCAAACATCACAAATAATCGAAATGTCTTTTTTCCTTGGCTTGACACAAGTAAACAATACCTTTAATTGCAATAATCGCATCCTTGACCTTGTTTTCTCAAGTGATAAATTCACGGAAGTGGAACCAGCAGACGAATATTTACTCTCTGTTGATACACATCATCCACCCTTGATTATAAGCATTAAGTACAAATATGTCAAACCGCATGAATATCATACATTTTCACGAAATTTTCATAAAGCTGACTATGCTTCTATTAATGAACATCTTAAGTACATCGATTGGTCTTTTTTGTTGAATTGTGATGATATTGATGTTATTACTGAAAAATTTCATAGTATTATTGACGACACTGTAAACAAATTTGTTCCATATGTTGAAATATTTCCTAGTTCTTTTCCAAAATGGGTTTCGAAAGATTTAAAGGAAATGATAAAAAATAAAAAGCTTGCTCACAAAACATATAAAGAAACAAAAAACAGTATCGATTACAGTAATTACTCACAGCTTAGATCTCAATGTAAAGTATTGTCTAAATGGTGTTACTCTAATTATATAAAAGAAGTTGAGTCTTCCATCAAAGTAAATGTTAAAACCTTTTGGAATTATACAAAATCCCTAAAAGTTTATAAAAATAGTTATCCTAATGTTATGTTCTACAATGGTAAATTTTGTAATAATTTTGATGGGATTGTTAATTTATTTGCGGAATTCTTTAAAAATGTCTATGTACCTGTGTTACCAAAAAACACCGACCACACATCAGCAACATCAAACATTGAAACCACATTAAATATAAATAATTGCACAATAAGTACTTCCAGTATTATAAGTGGGATTAAAAAACTTGATGTAAATAAAGGGCATGGACCTGACGGAATTCCTCCACTATTTATAAAAAATTGTGTTGATGTACTATCTCTCCCCCTGTCAATCATATTTAATAAATCCATATCAGCGGGTATATTCCCACATATATGGAAGGAAAGTTTCTTAACACCGATCTTCAAAGATGGAGACAATAATGATGTAAAAAATTATAGACCCATTTGCATACAATCTTGTATACCTAAGTTATTCGAATCACTAGTCCTCGATACTATATCTCCTGTTTTAAAACAAACAATAACTCCGTACCAACACGGATTCATCTCAAATAGATCTACCCTAACAAATTTAGTTTTGTATGAAAATTACATTATTAAATCTTTTGTTAATAAAACTCAAGTAGATTCAGTTTACACGGACTTCAGTAAGGCGTTTGACAAAGTCTCACATGCTTTATTAATTGCCAAATTGGGAAAAATAGGATTTGGTGGACAAATACTTTCTTGGTTAACGAGCTATCTGAGTGAAAGAAGGCAAAGGGTAAAAATATATTCATATGTATCAGAATGTTTCCATGCTACTAGTGGTGTACCACAGGGATCGCATCTTGGACCAATACTATTTCTATTATTTGTGAATGACATTTCAACAATATTTAATGACATTGAATATTTGCTGTTTGCAGATGATCTAAAAATCTTTAAATCAGTAACCAACATTTATGACTGCAACATATTACAGCAAAACCTAAATTCTCTTTCAGTATGGTGTGAAACGAATAAATTGTACTTAAATTTAAATAAATGCAAAATTATATCATTTACTAGATTAAAATCAAAAATAAATTTTGAATACTCTCTATGTAACACCAAACTAGAAAATGTTGACTGTATTCGAGACTTAGGGGTATTATTCGACTCGAAACTTACTTTTACTAATCATATTAATGCGATAACTTGTAAGTCTCTAAAATTGCTGGGATTTATTTTAAGGACATCACGCCCATTTCAATCAATTGAAAGTATTAAAATGTTATACATGTCTCTTGTCCGGAGCCAATTAGAATATTGCTCATCAGTTTGGTCTCCATATTATAATGGGCATATAGACAGTATTGAGCGTGTCCAACGCAAATTTCTCAAATACATTAACTACAAGTTAAGCATACCAATACAAAACATAGAATACAATTACATATTGAAGAGACTAAATTTACTCACATTATATGATAGAAGAAAAATTTATGATATAGTTCTTCTTTACAAAATTGTAAACAATATGTTGGACAGCCCTGACCTTGTAGCATGTATCGATTATAATATCCCTTCCACACATAGAACTCGACAAATTGTCACATTCCATCGCAACAATTGCAATACTAACTATCAATCAAATTCTGTGATACACAGAATATTGGGAACTTGTAATGAATATGGTTGCATGATTGACATTTTCGTCGACAGTCTGGAGAAAGTAAAGTTCACACTTAAAGAGGCAATACTGCTTCGTTACTGACTTCAGCTGTTAATATGTAATGGTGGGTAATATATATTTTTCGTACACATTGCCGCTTTGTACTTTATATTTTAAATTTTTGTACTCATGTTTTGGTGCTATTCCTGGTACTTTTAATAATTTGCTACTTGTAATTTATATTGTTTAATGTATGTTCTTTTTAATTTTATGATATATTTTTTTTTATGTAAAAGCCTATACGCATTGCTGCTCGTTACCTACTCTACATTTTTAATTTTTATACTCATGATTTGGTGCTATTCCTGAAACTTTTAATGTATGTGCTTTTTGAAATTTATTTTATACTCTTTATGTAAAAGCCTAATGGGCGTAAACAAATAAATAAATAAATAAATAAATAAATAAATAAAAAATTTCGCTGATTTGACCTTTCAAATTTACATTATGTTGATACTTACCAGTGAAAAGAATTATGGCTTGTGTTGCCCGGTGGAGGTGATTGGGAACTAGGATGCCTTTGTTTTTTCAGAGTCCTAGAGTGCAATTGAGCAAAATTTGGAATGGGTGGTATTTAAAACCATGCATATTTAAATTGGGGGTGGCTGTTTACGTTTTATGAAGGGCCCTAAAGAGCTATTCTGAAAAAAAAATTGGTTAAGATCAGTTAAAGGGTGTAGAATATACAAGATGTCCCGTATCTAGTAGCAAAAACATCGGGGGAGTCTTCTTCGTTTGATTTCGAATAGAAAATGTTCTTTGCTTTGTTTTTTTTTTCATCATTTCTGATTAGAGTGCCACCACGATAACACGAGGTCGCCCCTGTCGCGAAACAGAAGATGCCAGGTTGTAAATTTATTACACAATACATAATGTACTGAATGTCCGGTGACCAGTGTCAGAGCATTCAATATAAATTTGGTCGGGTAACAGCGGGCTCCGCGGCGGCCGCTCTATATGTCAAACTGTCAGATGGTAATATCGGTCCATTATTTGCTTTTTCAGCTTCGCAAAACTTTAATACTTCATTGGCAATTGTTCTTGCACCATCCCGGACTGTTTTGGTTGTTTTGGACATAATAATTCAGTGTATATTGGTAATCAAGATGTCACAGCTCCCGAGCAAATACAAAATTGTATTGAATTACAGGGCGATGGGTTACCGCTGGGTGCGGGCGGGGCGGGTTTTAGTTCCAATCCTGCCGCACGCCAAGTTATGTTGGGCAGGCAATATCATCATTTATTATCTTTAGACTAAAATGAAAGTAATCTAAAAATTCATTTATTTTTATACAAGTCAAATAAAATGATTAACGCATGCGGAAATTTGAACCCGATTTTTTTTTGGAAGGTTATAAATATTAAAAAAAATGCAAACTTTGATTCTCACTGTTGTCACTTATCTGCTTAACTGTTGACATTTTACCCAAAGTTTAAAGAAGATTTTCTATTAAAATTTAATGAATTCATGAGAAAGACTCTCAATGATTTGCTACTAGCTGTGAGACACCCTGTATATTAAATTTTATTTAAATAATTTATAGCGGAAAGTTTTCAAGTTTAATATTAAAAATCAGTCACAATCATGTACCTGTGTCTCTTCAATAAAAGCCATTTGCTTCCAGGCAATGGTCCGAGCGGCATCAGCGTTTCGCACCAGCTGGCTGGGAGCTGGGCCTGCGTGCGCGCCGCCCGCGCCGGGACCCATCCCGACCCCATGCTGGAGGCTCGTCTGGGCTCCGTCCGGCCCGGCTGTCCGCTCGCGCTGCAGCCGCTGGCCCGGCTGGCCGAAGGTCTGGAGGGACGCAGCACCAACCCTGTGCCTTTGCTGGTGAGCACATGTTTACACTCTTAACCTTTTAAATGCCAGAGATAGAGACAAGGGTCGATTGCAGGTTTCAGTATAACACTTTAAGGTTTAATTGTCTATAAAGTGCAGGAAACTATCATCCATAAACTGCAGATTGACTTGGAGTAAACAACATTCAAAATCATATTTAATCGTGTCTCTGCAAGGTCGAAAAACATATGTAATTACGCACATGGCTTAGCGTCAGTGGCATGTTGTAGGCATAACAGAAACAGATTGAATTTATACTATCAATTGTAATTAATGAACTCAATTCAAATAAATGTACTAATCAATTTAAACAACGCCACTTCGTTAGCAGATGACTGTCAAAGAAAATTGACAGTTGGAATACACACAAAGCATTATGACAGTAAGTACTTTTAAGAAAAATTTACTTGCCGACTACATCAAATTCACAGATGCAAAGATTGTAAGGATATAATACGGTTTCAGTAGGAAAATATCCAGTCCAGTAAGATTCTCTAAAAGATTCATGAAATACATTTGATGTTTGATGTTTAATGGGTAAAATAGGAGAAGCATTGATATGAATATATGAAGCAGTTGAAAATAATGAAAGCCGTAAATCTCTAGCCATAAGCACGAACTGAGGCTAGAATTTCAAATTGTCTTTTTCATATATTTAATTAATATTTGTTCCCCAGAATCTTTAAGCCATGTATTCACTAGGGGACAAATCGCGAAACATTCCGCGAGGTATGTCGCATCAACATCTACGCTCATGTTTCGGGGACAATGACGCGGTCATTTGACGTGTACACAACGGGACTCGCATATCACTTGTCGCGGAAATGGCGGAAACGTCGCCCGATGAGGTTATGTTGACAGCTGCGTATCTATTTACACTAGCCGCCCGATGAGGTTAGGATGACAGCTGCGTATCTATTTATTTTAACGAGTTTATCAAAACCTAAGAGGAGAAAAAATTGGTAGGTGCGAAATTATTTACTGCAAAGAGAAAGAAGGATGGATATTCTATGCGATCTTCGAATGTCTAATGGATCTTTTGTCAATTTCACTCGAATGACAGCAACTGATTTTGACAATTTATTACAAATAATCGGGCCTTCCATAGCCAAGCAAGACAATATTAAGGAACGCTGTTGGCCCGCACATCATTTTATTTTTATATTCACGGTTTGAAGTGTCCCACAAAATTGTACGGCGATGAGTTGTCAGTTGACAGATACAGCGCATGCGCGCATTCACTTGTAAACATACCACGTGATACTGACGCGCAGCCCGATGTCCCCGTGAGCTCGCTCGAGTACCGTGCGCATGGCAACGTTTCCGAGGCATGTAGAAATGCCCCGCTATGTTGTGCACGATGTCGCGGAACAGTGTGCGACGTTGCAACATCACGTAGACTCTATGCCGCGCGTGGTGTTGAGAGATAATTTGTCCCCTAGTGAATACATGGCTTTAGTAATGCACGGATTTTTTACTTCTATGCGCTGTACACCGTAAACGTGCCTTGGCATTTAAAGGGTTTTAGTTTCATGACTTTCTCAAATTCATGTTTGCCTTCAACCATGACTTGAATAAAAAATTTAGCAGATTCTATTTATTTACCCAGAGATTCTGTTATCAATTTATTTGTGAGTGATTTAATTATGCACCGTTATCATTTAAATTCAAAGTCAAATAAATGTGTGTCATTGTTCATCGCATTGTAATAAGTTGTGCAATGGTAAAATATCTCCAAACTCCTAGTAATATTAAACAATACCAATATAATACAGTACCAATTCTTTTGGAGATAAGTTTGTAGAATTCCATAATCACACACATGAAAATGATAGCGCCCACTTGTTTTTTAATTCTACTTGTTTAATTTTTGTGACACACATTTCATCTTATGAGAGCATTATCAATCTAACTTACTACATATTTTTAATCTAACAACTTGTATTTAAGTTACACCGTGTCTGGTTGACACTTATTGACAATGGATTATCCTGTCTCCTTCACCACAGGCCTCGGTCTAGCTAAAGAGACAGGGAACATATAAAATAAAAAATACTATCCCTAACGAGATATTGGTCAAATAGCATTTATTTTGAAATATCTAGAAAAGTGGCATTTATTGGAGTTGCGATCAAAAAAAACTTCTTAATTATTAATTGAGAATGGTAAATGTTTTTCCATTTATTATTACAAAATACCTTGTACTATCTCGTAGTTAAATAAAATGTACATAATTAATCTTACATACATAAATTTAATTGTTTGGGATAGTTTTTTACGAAAAATATATACCTATATCTGTGCACATTTGTTCTTATTTGATTCATCTAATTTGTAATAATTATCATAGAATGTGTTTTCATTAAATAAAATAAAAAAATATATGCCTATATATGAAAACTATTGAAAGGAACATACAGCTGTCATGTATAACCTTTCACTAAAAAATCATTGACAATTAGAATCGTGTCAAAATACCAAAACCTACTTAAAGTTCTTAAAATTATACCTCTATAGCTGTTCCTTTCAATAATTTTCATATATACAAGTTATAAATATGGTTATAAATACAAGTAAGGCAAAACGCGTCTCACAAAAATAAAACAAGTAGAACTAAAAAAAACATGCATAGTGTTTTTATTTTCACTTGTGTAACAACACTACAATTTAAATTCATACAAGCCAAGATTCTTTTCATTTTAAATTCCGTCTGACATTGGATTTGAAGGCAGTTTGAAATTCCTGTACGATGATTTCACTTTGAAAATTAAGTGAATAGCTTCTAAAACATCAATATTGTGGTTGTGCCGTGTGGTTGGAATAAGCTGGAATAAGCTTCCAAGAAACGTCATTGAAGCAACCGCAGTGGACGCCTTCAAAAAAAGACTAGTTTTTGAAAACAGCTCAATGTTTATATTTATACATATGTATATACTTTTTCATCTGTTTTTCTTCCGTTATAGCAATCTCCATTTTTTTTCTGTATTTTAAAAAAATATATAACTGTATCATTAAATTTTTGCTACTTATAAATTGTTTTATTGATATTATTTTAATGACCTGGGATGTATCAGCCCGCAAGCTGCTCACTCACAACTAAACAAACATTGACTGGCCCCCGTTTCCAATGACATCCTTTATGGTTAAGGGTCCTTCATCAACTGAATAGTCTATTCCTGGTTTCGCAAGTTCTGGGGCACTTGGATGTGGAGTCACAGTGGCTGTGTTCAATGTTTGCTCTTCTTTCACTTTTCGCTTTCTCCCACCGGTTCCAGCATACTGCTAGTGTTATCGTTTAATTTTTAACTATGAACATAAAGCCACATGTGACTGTATTAAATGTAAAAAAAAAATCATTTTGTTTAAATTATTTGACCTATTTATTTTTAGAAGTAAACGACCTTGGTTTTATATAATGATATCATTCCTTGTAAACATTTGCTGTATAGGTCTTATCATTTATTGGTCTTCTTACGGGAGATATAATCTCAAAGCATACAAAATACACAATCGCCCCTATAAATCATGGAATAAGTCAAATTAATTCGCTATACCTAGCAGGCTCTTATTTATACAACATGCAGATTAAATTCCTGATTATCAAGAATTGATCTCTTTTTTTCAATAAAATTAATAATAATAAAAATAATTGGATAATTTGTATAGCGCCGTTTTCGCGAAATACTCACCTCAAGGGCGCTTAGGCTAAAATTGTTAATAATGTATTTTTAACCGATTCTTTGACAGTTCATGATATTCTACTTGTTCGTCTTCTTCAGCTTTCATCTCTCCACTGCTGGAAACAGGCCTCTTCCATACCCTTCCATCTTTCTCTGTTTGCTTTTTGTAGCCTTTTCTTCCCTCCCACAGCGGCTATATCGTCGGCCCATCTCTTTTTAGGTCTTCCAACGCCTTTATTTTCCCAAGGTCTCCACTTCAGAACTCTGGAAATCCAACTGTGGCATCCTGCCTTGCATTTTAGCTGTGTTACAAGATGCGTGATATCCACTACTCTATTTCTGCACTTAATTTCATCACATCTTATTCTATCTTTCAGACTAATACCAAGCATGGATCTCTCCATGGATCGTTCCGTGCATTTGAGCTTTTCTACACTTTTCTTTGTTAGTGTCATCGTCTCCACTCCATACGTCATCACTGGCTGTATGCACGATTCAAAGGCTTTTTTTTTGGGCTAATTGGGATCTCTTTGTTTTCGAATACAGGTGTTATCATTTTTTAGTCTTCTTATGCGAGATATATGTTTGGTTTGCCGAAAGCAGCCCAACTAATTCCTATTCGCCTTGGCAATTCTGCTGTTTGATTTTCCTGGTTTCTACTTGTTCGACCGCATATTCTACTGCTACAAGTTTATCAGTGCTTATCGCTTTGACATTTTTATCAACTACTTTATTGTAATAAACATTATTATGTGTTATATTATTACATCAAAAGGGTAAAAAAGTTCAATGAAAAACCCTGTACACATTTTACTGCAATTTCAAAAAGAGAATACTATTATTATTTCATCATCCAAATCGGTTTTCCACGACTTAGGATCGTGATCTTCATGATGTCCTGTCCTCTATTTTCCTCCCAGGATATCCTGGCATCCTGCAAATCAGAAAAGTATGTGTAACAGCTTTTCTCTTCCTTTTTGACTCGACGTAGCCCACTACAACAAGCTTATCCGAGCTATCTTCTCTTCTAGTGAGGTGTCCAAAAAATTTAAGAATTCATTTCAGACAAGTGATTGAGAGCCTTTCCTTGATTTTGAGTTCTTGCAATGTGGAGACATTTGCGTGTATAACTTTCCACAATGTACGCGACACATGTCTCCGTCACCACATCTCAAAGGCATCAATTATTATTTAGAATATGTATATAATTTATATGCATATACGTTAGAAATGAAATTACCTTAGAAGGCATTTGTTTATAAACAGCTGTCGTTCATTGCTGCCAAATTATAAATATTTTTGGGCCGTACGCCTTGTCCCGTCTCTTAAGTTACTATTTTCATTAGTCAACTATAGTTGTCGAAGGAACTGATTTTACTATTTCAGATAATAATGAACCAGATATTGTTTTCGAATAAAGCATGTAAAAACATTTTTTTTAAATCCATTCGCTTACTACTATAGCTCACAATAATTTTAAAGTTGTCGTGCATAATGGTTTAAATATTCAGTTTTCAATTTCTTTAGTGTGGGTTTGATTAAATTAAAAATGGCACTTTGTATGTGATTTAGAATAATAAAATAAACCTATTTACGATTTTGGATGTGAAACGTAATATTATTTATACAGTTTACTTGTATTGAAATCAACATTTCTTGGTCTAAAAAATATCACAAGTGGTACTTCTACTACTAGGAAATTTCACATGATTTTAAAATGATAATTTTGGCACAAAAAAGTCATTTTTTACCAAAATCCCAGATGATTCTGTTCCAAGTTTACATTATATGTTAGCTGCTTTATACAACAGATCTTTTTTGTGGCTACTATCAAAAAGATGTCATTTCACGGTTATAATTGTACAAATGATGTTTTTATTAATCTGTCTGACTTTACATTGATGGTGTTCTTAATTGCAGATCGACAGCTTGATGCATCCCGGTGCAGACATGGGATCCGACGCACCTTCCATGCTGGAGTGGAAGTACTATCCGGAGAGACAGGTAAACTTGTGTGACAGTTAAGGGTGACGGCTTTACATCATATGCCTATGCTGATGCCCACCTACTCTTCAAAACGTGTGCTGCTGAAAATACAGAATATCTTAGAAATGACACCATTATGTGTATTACAAAAGTGGCCGAATCGTTGTTCCGTTAAAGCTCAATGCGACCAAGACGGAATTCCTCACCTCGTCTCACAGACAGCATTTAAAAAACAACAACGTGCTGACTTTTAACGGAGAGGCAATTTTTTCAACTTCTAGTGTCAAATTTATTGTTTCGGAGGTAAGTCGGTCGGATGCCGCGCAATTTCGCGCACGATTGCTGTTTTTTAGACACTTTTTGTGATGATTATATTCATGTAAAAATCAACAATAATCGCTAAGAAGTTGCAGTTTCTGGTTTCTCAATATACAGACTTCAATAATTACTTGTACAATAATCACTTATTCATTAATTATGAAAATAAGTAACGAAATTTAGTGTCAGAAATGAACGCACATGTTTATCAAATAAAAACACGGAAGCAATTACATTAAAGATATTGTATTTCAATATTTTCATTCTAAATATATCAAAGAATATAAAAATATTTAATTTTAACACTTTTTTATATACTTTTTTTTTTAAAAGATAAATAACACAATTAATGCGCGGTTCGAAGACGACATTTGGAATGATTTTTTATCCAGTTTGTGTGGCAAATGAGGTTACTTGACAAATAGAACTCGTTCATTCATTCAAAAACTTGAGATATATAACCAATGATATGCTTTAAAAACCCATAAATGCAGGTAAAGTAAGCCGATTTCGCATATGTGTCTAGGGAGCGCAGATCTGCGCTCCGGCACCCGACCGGTCCCCAGGGGCCGCGTCGGATATATCCGACAGGCACAAAATAAATTATTTATCGACGGCCGCGTATCGAATTTGAAAAACGTAATTTTTTCCCAATAGAGAAATCCTGTTGTGACCTGTCGTTCCATTTTCAACTCAAAAACATCACGGATTATATTTTAAATCAACAATCAAAACAGAAGTTTTTCTGCCGTCAAAATCGTATAGAATTGTCATAGATGGCGCCCCGATCGCGTGTTGTGCAATCGAAATTCAAATATTCCATCGTCAAGGTCACGCGCAATGTGCGCGGGAAATACGATTTATTTTTTTCGATTTTCGATTTATTTGTACACGTATATACAAATATATACGATATGTTTTGCGATATTTGTCAGTTTTTGTTGGTTTATGATTCAATTGAATACTAATAGTGATTTATTAACAAAAATACACGCATTTTGTTGCGTTTATTTGAAATATGTGTGTGTGTGAAAGTGTATCATATTTATGTGTTATGAGTGCGATGTCCCGTCGTGTGCCGTGCCGTGCAACAAAATATATCACACAGAAGAAGATTATTATTATTAATAGTAGTGTTGTCTCTAATAAACAAATAAAAAATTATTATTATTTTTCAGAAAATGTTGCGCTGGCAACATTATGGAAATTCAAAAAAAGATTATTTTTTTTACTTAAATGATAAAAAAATCATTGCATTTCGACACTTACGATAAAATAATATGAATGTGTGTGTTTTTTTTTAATTTACGCATGTTTTCATGGTTTTTTCGTAAAAAGAAAAATCACAAAAAATTCAGAAAATTTACGGCCCTTGCTTATATGTTGCTTTGGAATTTTTAGGCCCTCAACCTTAGAGTATATACAATCCATAGAGACCATATTATTTCGAAACTTGTAAGAATTTTGTCAAAAGAGGCGTGGTCATTCGGTGAGACTGGACAATTCATTTCTAACACGTGTTTGTAATTTCTTGCTAAATCAGGGCTACCACTAATGTACGATTCTCTGTGAATTCTCTTACAATAAAGTAGCAATAAATGATAATGCCTTTTATATGTGGGTACATCTATTTATTTTAATTTATTTTATTACAATTTTAAATATCACCACAACAATAATTATATAAGGTACTGCAATAATAATAATTATAATCGAGGATTATTTATACCATATCAAACATAAACATTTAGATATCTGCATTTGTACAAATATTTAGAAAATTACGTTATTTACATAATATACATTGTTTGTATATACACATAAAATACATTGTTTGAAAAAACAATATGATGAAGTACATTAATGGAATTAATAATAAATATAAAATTTTAATATAGTACGCTATTGATTTTGGAAGATAATTAATCTGTTGAAATGTTGTCTCACTCTGACGGTAGGTTGTACCGCTGATTTGATCAGAAAGTGTAGCCTGACATCTAAATATTTAGAAGCAACTGCCTTAATTAGGTGAACAGTATGGTTCTCCAGCGGTGACTGGTCTAGCATGTGAGAAAGTAATATATTAAAACAATCTACAGTTAGGAATATTTTTAAGACCCTGTTGACTAAATATTCTAATGAAAAGTGAGGATTCATTCTTTTTCCTCCACTATGGTTAAGAGCTTACATGAAGGGATCACTTTAAGCAACTCTCCCATGTTTACTGTCGAATTTGTAGACTGAATGTAATAATATCGATTAAATTTAAAGTTTATGAAAAATTAATATACCTAACGATTTTAGGTAAAACATAATATCGATGGCTCCTACGTATGCTATAATAACCCATAAATCGAAAATTCTTAGTTTTTTTATGTTTTTCTTATTTCTTATATCTTTATAACAAAGAAATAAAAACATTTTGCAATTAATTACATTTTTTTTGGGTGTATTTTATAGGGCAATGTATATTTATACCGGACGAAAATATACTACTTCATATACTAGGAGTTTCAGAATGCACATAACTAATTTTATAAATCCCGTATAAATTGGCGATTTAAGAAATTTTTTATGTAACGAAAAACGAATAAAGAATGAACACTATAGGTACTTACTCTATCAAAAGCCAGTTCTGTTCTTGAATAATTCCTAGGAACGGCAAATTTTTTTATTCGAACTAATTTGTTTTCTTTCCTTCTGTCAAAATGTACATTCAAGAAGTGATCTGAGCAAACACAACTGTGACTTCCGGGATTCCAATTAATCCTTCCCACAGCATGGATCCATTCATTTTTTCTTACTTCATTTTTTGGGAACCTACAAAAAATGATATCCCAATCCGAATACTTTAAATAATAAATAATAAATAATTTGTATTCTAAAATTTTAAGCACAGCCCTGTCGGTCCAATATGCTTTGTCATAAAAATACCACATTGAGCTTAGTTAGATCCATACAATGTAGTGCCTTCTCTTTCTTACTCCTAAAAATTCAGAATTTTTAAAGGAGAAAAAAAGAGACGGATATATTTTAAAATGTCGGCTATCTAAGTAAATAATTTTACAGTTCGTGTTGATTGAACATTCATAGACATATTTTGATTTAAGTCATCAAAAACATCTTCAAAATAGCATTCTCCGAATTATTTGTGTAATAAAATCAATCAAAAATAAACGTTCTAGGATTTTTTAAACAAAAGTAAATGTTTGCAGTTGGTTTGTTGTTAAAATTATGAAATAAAACGTATACATGTAAAATTTTCATATTTTGGATAAAATACCTGTGATAACTGATATGTTTCTTCCCGTTTCCAGTCCTATTGGAACACCCCTTCATTGCACAAGAAGGCATATCAATTTTTTGTAATATTTGCACGTAAACACACAATAATTTATCGAAAATACGGATAACAAATCTGTCAGCTCTGCCGTTCTCTGCCCGAGTTTTGAAACTCGGGCAAAGAGAACCCTTACAAAGCAATTAAAGACGTACCCGACCGGGTGATCTTTTTTGTCCCTTTTTGTCTTATGTGTTACTATATTGTTAAAACTGAGTAAGCTTTATGTTACCACGCGTACGGGTTTGGTAAAATGTTTAGTTATCCCTCTATGGATTGTATATACTCTAAGCCCTCAACAAGTTAAAAAACTAATTTACTACTACTCATCCACTAGATGACATGCAAAAAATGGAATTAACGGTTAAAATTATAGTTGCGAGTGCCAGGAAGAATAGGTATTTAAAATGTAGAACTAACAAAACAAGTGTTTTTATTTCCATTCTAGTGTCAAGTTTCTAAGCATTCCACCCAGGCTATCACTTGACTCACATGTAAAAAAAAACTATCGATTTTCATTTTCGCCAATGAAGACAGCTCAAGAATATTTGCCAAAGCATACCCGCGAGCGAAGCAAAAATGCTAATGAACACATTTGTGATTTCACATCTGGACTACTGCAATTTCATTTCTTTCGTCTTTCATTTCCCATTTCGTCGAAGTCTTTCATTTTCCACATTTACAAGTTATGCGGAGTTTTTTTAATTTTATTGCAGTATAAGGCTATATCAACAGTCCCTATGAATACTATCATATTTTCTCTATATTTTTGGATAATTTAAAAAAAGTTTAATTTTCTATGCTTTTTACGAAACGAAAATTCAACTATGTTTTTAATATTGCCCAAAAATATACAGTAAATTGGGTAATTTAAGATAGTAAAACGAAAATCTATTTTTTGCAGATTCAAAAGATACCCTTGATATGATTTATTAATACTTTAAATCCATTTTTTATCTTATGATTATTTTTTTTACATCAAATGAGATATTGTTAATAACTATCAAACACCCATTAAAATCTTATCAATAACTATTAAATACACTAACTAAATGCTACTATGTATTATTTAATCAATATTTATTTTAAATCTTCACCGAGTTTAGTGATAAAGTGATAAGTTCCTGAGTTTGCACATCTTATCTCTCAACAGCCATTCAGTGATGACATAAAGTGGGTGAGTTTGCTATTTATGAAGTGCATTCTCTAAATACAGCAAGTCAGAGGGAGGTCGAAAATGTGTACATATTTGTGAAGCAATGTGAACGGTGCTCCGTAACCGGTTATAAAAACATATCAGATGCTGGATTAGCAATATTTGAAGAGCTACAATTATGATGAAGTGGAATACAATAATGAAGAATCCATTTTTTTTATAGATTGATTATTAAAATTTAAGTTAAATGAAACAAAAATTTAAAAAAAAACAATGAAATATCTCTACAAATAAAAAAGTTATGGGACTTTAAATTTGCGTTGCAAAAATAATTTCGTTTCATGGGACGGTCCAGTGTGTGATATCACTTGACCTAGCCGACGCAGCTCGTGTTCGCTTATTGCCTGTGGTGCGTTGGTTTCGACTAGGTCAAATGACATCACTTAAATAATCTATTTCTCAATCATTTATTGACAGACAAAATATGTAATCAGGACATTGAATTATATAGTGAAATACTTATTTTCATTGTATGAATAACGGGACCATATTCTTGGATTATGCTCAGATAGCCTGTAATTGTATGAATATCTCTGTAAATATATTTTAAGTTCACTTTTTTCATTTCGCAAAGGAGAAAGATCTGTTAGAAATGTTCTTAGGTTTTCACGGCCACTCAGAATCTTCAAGTTTGTGTTTACTGGGGTATTATGCCGTGTTGTTACGACCTTTCGGGCCGACGTTTCGGATCCCATTGCAGGGTCCATCATCAGGGCTGATGTGTTGTCTTGAATGTTGGTGTTGTGGTTAAGTATCAGCTTGCAATACCGTGCCGAAGTCATGATGTGTTTGTATTGTGTTGTATGTATGATTCATCTGTTGTCTGATCACTATCTCTGCGGAGTCTGCGACGAGAATGACTTTGAAGCGCCGGATACCAAGATGTTTTTAATTTGAGACCATCATCTCTATTAATGTTTATCGGATGCTTGTAAATTTCTAGTGCTTCCTTGATAAGACGCGCATGGTGACTCTTAGGCTTTCCAAGGATTTTCGGTTCGAATGCAAAATGATGGCCGGTATCCAGAAAATGCTCAGCCAGTGCTGATTTTTCTGGATGACCGAGTTTGCATGCCCGTTTGTGCTCGCTGACCCTTTTGGAAATGGTACGCGCCGTTTGCCCCACGTATACTTTATCGCAGTCTTGACAATCGAGTCTATACACACCGTCCGTTTCTAAGCGATCTCGATCCTTTGCTGATCTCAACATATCTTTAATTTTGAAGTTGGCACCAAAAACTGTCTTAATGTCTCTTTTCTTGAGAGCTCTGGCAATTCTGTCTGTAACGCTTTGGACAAAGGGCAGAAAGGCGATGCCTTTGCACTCAGGTTCTGTATGTTTTTCAGGGCGAACAGACCTCGTACTTATGACGCGTTGTATCTGTCGCTTCTGGTAACCATTGCCTTCCAGTGCGTCGCTGAGTGTTATCATTTCCTCCTGTAGATATTCATCTTGGCATATCCTTTTGGCCCTCGTGGCCAAAGTGTTGATGAGACCTCTTTTTTGAGCAGGATGATGGTGAGAGCTCGCATGTAGATAGCGGTTCGTATGTGTAGGCTTCCTATAAACTCTCTTGGCTTCCTATAAACTCTGGAAGCCTACACATACGAACCGCTATCTACATGCGAGCTCCCACCATCATCCTGCTCAAAAAAGAGGTCTCATCAACACTTTGGCCACGAGGGCCAAAAGGATATGCCAAGGTGAATATCTACAGGAGGAAATGATAACACTCATCGACGCACTGGAAGGCAATGGTTACCAGAAGCGACAGATACAACGCGTCATAAGTACGAGGTCTATTCGCCCTGAAAAATATACAGAACCTGAGTGCAAAGGCATCGCCTTTCTGCCTTTCGTCCAAAGCGTTACAGACAGAATTGCCAGAGCTCTCAAGAAAAGAGACATTAAGACAGTTTTTGGTATCAACTTCAAAATTAAGGATATGTTGAGATCAGCAAAGGATCGAGATCGCTTAGAAACAGACGGTGTGTATAGACTCGATTGTCAAGACTGCGATAAAGTATACGTGGGGCAAACGGCGCGTACCATTTCCAAAAGGGTCAACGAGCACAAACGAGCATGCAAACTCGGTCATCCAGAAAAATCAGCACTGGCTGAGCATTTTCTGGATACCGGCCATCATTTTGCATTCGAACCGAAAATCCTTGGAAAGCCTAAGAGTCACCATGCGCGTCTTATCAAGGAAGCACTAGAAATCTACAAGTATCCGATAAACATTAATAGAGATGATGGTCTCAAATTAAAAACATCTTGGTATCCGGCGCTTCAAAGTCATTCTCGTCGCAGACTCCGCAGAGATAGTGATCAGACAACAGATGAATCATACATACAACACAATACAACACATCATGACTTCGGCATGGTATTGCAAGCCGATACTTAACCACAACACCAACATTCAAGACAACACATCAGCCCTGATGATGGACCCTGTAATGGGATCCGAAACGTCGGCCCGAAAGGTCGTAACAACACGGCATAATACCCCTGTAAACACAAACTTGAAGATTCTGAGTGGCCGTGAAAACCTAAGAACATTCTGAAAAATTGTTGTCCAAAAAACGTAGGTCGTTATGATTATATATATTCTGGGATAATTATTTTTCCTCCAACATATTTAATGAAATTCATATTTGTTTTATTTTTAATCGACTATTTTTGTTTAGTTTATTTGAGTGTGCTGGCTACACGTGCTTGGCAATGATAAAATAAATAACACGAGATAGAAAAAACAATGGATTCAATCAAATGTATGAAATAGTGTATACGAATTAAAGAAATGAGTTTTGATAAAAGTAAGATAAAAGAGTGATTATTTTAATATATAATCGTATAATCGTATAATTATATAATCGTATAATTATATAATCGTCAAGTTCTCTATTGTAACCACAAACCGCCAAATTCTAATAGCACGAGTGCATATTTTTATTTTTTAATTGGGTGTTCTTATTAGAACGACAAAATAGGTGAATTTTAAGATTTTTATAGTTAAACGTAAACGGTGGTAATTTGTTTTGGTTTTGGTAATCTATTTGGTTGTTTGTTCTTATTTAAACTACAAATTTGAAATTTTTAAATTAAAAATAAAATAATACAGCTCCATAGGGATATCAAGAAAGCACTAGGTTGTGTTCTAAATCTCCTATAATAGCGGCAGCCCTTATCATATAAAAAAATATATATATATAATAAGAAAAGCAGTCACCACAGCCCGCACTAGGGTAATTATAAAATATTGTTTGCTATTTAGAAGACAAAAATAAAAATAGAATATTTTTGTATAATTTTTATTTTATATAGTACGAGGTATAAAGGAACATAAATATTAGGTCCTTACATATGAAATTGACGTTTAGTATGGGAGGAACATAAAGCCGATTTTTTTTGTTATAATACATTTATTTAATCAAAGTATGTACCATTGCTATCTATGCACTTTTGCCATCTCATAGGTAGTTCATCGATCCCTTTCCTAAAAAAACCATTCGGACGGGAATCAATAAAATCTTTGAAGGCGGTTTGGACTGCCCCATCGGAGTTGAATTTTTTCCTTTGCAAGAAGTTATCCAAATTTCGAAAAAAAATGGTAATCTGTTGGGGCAAGGTCCGGAGAGTACGGTGGATGTCTTAGACATTCCAATTGAAGCTCCTCTAATTTGGTAGCCGTCTGTTGTGCAGTGTGGTCTAGCGTTATCATGAAGCAGCAGTGGCCTAGAGCGATTAACCAGCCTCGGTTGTTTAGCAGCTAGCTTTTCCATCATGTTTTGCAGTTGCTGACAATATACATCTGCCGTAATCGTCTGGCCAGATTTAAGAAAGCTGTAGTGAACGACACCAGCACTAGTCCACCAAACGCTCACAAGTAACTTTTTTGGAGTCAATTTTTGCTTGGGGCATGGTTTGGCTGGTTCGGCAGGGTTCAGCCATTGCGATGAGCGCTTTCGATTATCGTACAGGATCCACTTTTCATCACAGGTAATGATTCGATTTAAAATCCCTTCATTATTGTGCTGGTTGAGTAATGCAACGCAGCAGTCAACGCGCGTTTGTTGATTTGCTTCACTCAATTCGTGAGGTACCCACCTTTCAAGCTTTTTCACCTTACCATTTGCTTCAAGTGGATTAAAACAGTTTTATCACTAACACCGCAGCCTGCAGCTAACTCGGATGTGGTTTGCGATGGATCCGCTTCCACAATAGCCTTCAATTCTTCATTCTCAACTTTGGTCTCCGGCCGTCCACGGGGCTTGTTCTGCAGGTCGAATTTTCCAGAACGAAAACGTTGGAACCAAAAACGCACTGTGTTTTCTTTTGCGGCACCGTCGCCATACACATCATTAATCCTTCGAGCCGTTTCTGCAGCACTGGTGCCACGGTGGAACTCGTACTCGTAAATAACGCGATATTTCAAGATTTTCATTTTGTAAACTGAGTGACGCAAAGAAAAAACAATTGAGGAAAAAACAAATGAATTATAATTTTCAAAACACAAATACATGAGTAAATAGCTGTATAAATTTGGATTTGGAATTCCTAACCAAAGAGAAGATATTTGAGATCAAATTTGCCAGTACGGCAAAACGCCAATTTCATATGTAAGGACCTAATATTTAAAATAAAATTGAATTATCTTGGTTTGTTACGAAAACTGTGATTTTTTCAGAAACGCGTTTAAAGTTTCATGTTCAATTTTCTGACTTATAAATTAAAACTTTCAAACTTACTGTTAATCTGCGATTGCTGCAGGCGTGTACGCCGTAATACCGCAGTATCCGGAACCATTGGCATTGTCATTTATATACCTACATATCATTGTCATTTTTTGACTTATGTGCGCTCGGGTTACTTTTATAACTTGAAATTTTCGATATTTTTGCACATAGAAGGCAACAAAAATGATTTTTTTTAAAAGGCAAAAAAATTCCTAAATGGAAACATATTTTTATTAAGAATTTGTAATTTTCATAAGCGTTGTATTAAAAACAAATAAAATGAATGAATTATAATGATTTAGAGAAATTTATCATATATTTTGGATGGATAGGTTTTTCCTGTTTTTTTGTAATTTATTCATCTAATTTGTTTTAAATAATTGAAGACGAATTTTATTTTATCACTTATTAACACAACATACATTTCACACTTTGGCAATATGTACACATTTTAATTATATTTACGTTACTTTCTTTATATTTCAATTATATTTTTAAATTCTTTTTTTTAAATCTTCCAAAATAATGTTGAAAAACCGTCAATGATTTTCTTCATCTCTGATCCAATTTGTAGGCAATTTGAAAGATGCTATTTTATTTATATGTGGAGTGTGAATGCTATTTCTTCTATTGAAATTCAATGGAATATAAAAGTACCTTACACAAAAGTTTCTCGGGTTTATGTCAGCTCTTCTCATATCCCTTTCTTTGTTCAAAGTTACCCAATATTTATAGTCGCTGCAATATATTTTGTTTTACATACTATAAATAAGCTTGAGCTTATTTTTCTCTTTGGATGTACAGCAATGGACGGTTGCGTTAAATTGGATTTCATAGATTGCTCATTTCTGCAGAATTTGGGATACTTTAATATGAGAGGTTATTAGACATTTTTAAAACTTTTGATCCGCAGATAAATTTATAAATATGAAAAACATATTTAGTCTCATGATTTTTTTTTCAAATCTTGACTTTTCTTCTGTTATTACCTTCTTCGAACTGTCTTAAAAAATTTTCGATTTATTCTTAGAATTTGGCGCCATTTTCAGAACTGTCTGCCTTATAATATCTTATTTTCTGTAGTTTTCTGGTATATTCTGTTGTGTATTATAAGCTTGCAGTGTCGAGCCGAAAGCAGGTATTTGTATTTGCTTTAGGTTGGAATTATAAATGGAAAACTTTTGTAAGTGTTAACTTGGAATACCGTGATTTGACGCGCCTCTGATATCGCGCTGATGAAAATGTCAAAATGAACTGACTATGAAGCGCTGGTTCTGCTTTTTATATGAAACACGTTTATTTGCGAACCTCATAGATCATTCTAGTATTAACAATAATGTTATAGGTGAATTTAGAGTGTAGCAGTGTATCCTAGAATGTACTAGAAACTTTTATCTTTTTATTGTCACCGACATGCTCGTATTATGAGGGATTATGTAAGTAATCTATTTTTTCCATCTTGTTACAAAATATACATAATGTTACCACAAAGTCATTTGCATTAATTGAAGAAAAAGTAATGTTACATTTTAGTATAATTCAATAAATTTCTAAACCAGTGGTCCCGAAATTGACACTGATGTGCTTAGTTACTTATTAATAATATTAAATGTCGCTTTACATATTCTCAAATTTCAGCCACGAATGTTTAAACTTCTGTTCCAACTGGATTATGGCATAATTTTATGTAAATAAAATTGATTTGGTAACTGGAAACTTGTACACTCTAGCGTAGCACTTATTTACTTATGATTTAGGAGGATCACAAAACAATTGTAAAAAAATCATATGTGAGATAATATTTTGATTACAATCATGAGAATGATAGCTTGTGAAAAATTCATTTTATCCATTAGAATACCCTTAGTAAAACGAATATTGACGTAAATACTATCAAATAAATTGCAAAAATCTATTTTTTACAATTTTGTCTAGGTTAAGTGCTAACAGAGTATCTTTTTTTTGAGTAACTGTTATGTGGGTCAATAATAATTGACAAACGCCAAGATACCTACCAGATAAACAAGTAATGTAGAAATGGCAAACAAGTCGATAAAGCGCAACAGATTAATATTCGCGGTGGTATATAGTTACACTCGGTTTATTGATGCTTTTTTTTGCATACAACATGTCAAAGGTTACTCAGTTTAAGCGCTTGTTAAGGAAAGAAGCGAAAGTTACCTTTTACCGCCCGAGCGCACGGTTTGGGATAATGAATAATGTCGTGCTACATCAAACAACGAAGTCTTCATATTTTTAACACCAGATTTATATTTTCAGGTTTTAAGTACAGAATTCCTCGTAATGTGTCAATGACGAAAACATCGAAACCTCTAGGACCTTCCACTGCATTTTGAGACACACTACCTCACTCTGGAATTAGCTATGATATTCGAAGAACATCTGGAAAAGCCTAGAAGCAACGAAAACCTTCTCCTAAACACTAGAATAATCTAGAAGTTTAGATATCTAGTTTTTGGATATAAATTGTCCGGATCTAAGCAGAGTTGTTACGCCCAGTTTAACCAGTCGTAATTTGCAAAGCGATAAATAAGGTGAATAATCAAATGAAGTAGGTACTCTATTGGCTTTGAAAATAAATGCAACAAATATGGCAACAAGAATTTGATGGAATGTTTTAGTGAATGTAAAATACGTGTTATCCAACGATAATATAGTGTTCGTTTAGAAGTGATATACTGCAAAATTGTGTTTTTTAAAGAATAGCGTTAAGTTAATTCGTTTTAAGTTTGTGCATTGAGTAATTAATTAATCATATGTTATTTTGTCCAGTGTTTTCATTCATTTCTCCCGCAGCCACGATATGTGACAGTATTAAAGTTATTTCTTATTCTTGAAGATCTCTTATTGTTAGCCTGGCTTCTTGTGCGTCCTCAATTGGATTACGATATTTGTTCCGTAGATTAAAAACCGTTATAGGCCAGTGGATAAAATAGTAGGCAACTGGAAGATACATTATACGTTTACCACAATGTGGACCAACTAGATTCTATTTGCCTATTGGAGTCTAATCGAGGCGGAGGGATTTGAGATCAAATTGACGAAAGAATAGATAAATAACTAATTATATTTTGTCTTTTAGATATTCGAAAATGAACCTTATTTTATGGAAGTAAAATTTGATCTTTGTATTTATAACTACATATAGCTACTAGATTTAATAGTACTAAAAAATCATTAAAGCATATTTTTAAAATGACAATGCCGACATTTAAATATATAATCACATATTTCCATTTAATATATCAATTTTTCGAATAAAAGTTAAACTGAAGGTAAATTTGTATAACTTTTTCTTCAAATATAGCAAAATTATTTTGGGGTCACATAATTATAATTTATATACAATAACTTTGTAAACACCACTTTTAAAATCGATTTTCTATTTTTAAATTTTATTTTTTTATCCTGACAAAGAAGCCATCGGCTTCGAAACATGTTGAATTTTTTTCAATAAAAAAGTGGTGTTTACAAAGTTATTTTTATATAAATTTAAATTTAAATTATAATTTTTATAACCTTTATTCACCTAATATATTTGTGTAATATTAGCATAATCCATCTTTTAATCTACTGAATAAATAAAATTTTGGCAGATATTTTTTTTTGAGGTATAGTTTTTTCAAATGGAATAAAACACAAAAATCTTGGTAACGGCTATAACATTTACTTTTTCGGAAAGATATCAGTAATTGTACTCTAAAAAAATACTTCTTATACTAAGCTAAAATAATCGTAGCAAAATATAACTAACTAACTATCACGCCATTTCACTCAGGGGTAGACAGAGAGGATAGAAACCGCATATTCTTATTCCCGTAGTAAAAAAGTTATTTAAAATGAAGAATGACATTTATTCACGAGAAATAAGTTTATTCAATTGGTTCCGAATGCTGGACCATGCACAACTCCTACTCTGGGCAACTCGAAACAGCAGAAATGAGAATACTTAAATGTTTGGCAGAAGTAACACTAAAATATAGGATTAAAGTTCAAACATTCGTTGTAGCCTGGATGTTACGGACATTAACAGTAAGCTGGAGGAACGACAGTTGAGATGGTATGGGCACATAAGACGGAGACCACCAGACCACAGTGAAGCAGGCAATGTCTATGGAGCTTCATCTAGAGGAAGACCAAAGAACTCATAGATGACTCAATGTTCCAAAATATTACAGAGAAACGGCCGGGGTGAAAGCGATATCCAGAACCGAAGAAGATATAGCTTGAGAACAAGAATAGCCGACCCCAACAGCCTACCAAGGCACTGAGTTGGGACAGGAGTTGCAAGGAAGAAGAAGAAGAAAAAATAAGTTTATTCAATAAATTAATTAATATCGTCAATTTAGAAAAAGTATGAAAAATCCTAAAATTTTGAATTGAATCGTGAAATTTATGAAAATACTTTAATAAAAAGAAAACAACAAATTATAATAAGAATATTTATTTTAGATTTATTTCACAGCCAAGAAACAACTATCTCGGCCTGCTTATATCATAAAACTTTTCACATAAACTCGATTTACACTCGTTTTAAAATGAGCCCCGTGTGACATTTTCATGAAAATATTCCTCGCCCAAGTTTTAATTTCTTATAATCACGAACGTCGGAATTTTTCCAGCACATTCAGCGGACCACGTTCACTCCGTTAGAACCTTTTTCCAGTTAACGAGTTGTTATTTTTCGAAATTACATGTCAGACGAGATAGCAACCCTTTTCTGAACAAATTCGACCCAGGAGAACACCGTACTGGACAGAATCCTGAGGCTTCTAGATGCATTTTTTTTAAATGAGAGCTGCAAAGCAACCTGTTTGAGTGTTAAAGATTTTTTCAATATTTTGAATGATTCTAAGCCGATGAATTATAGTGTAATTTTTGTTTGTTTTTGAATTTTTTTAACGATAGAGTATATATGAACAAATTACATAGGAATGAATTTATATTTTGCTGGTTGTAGAAGTACCGGGTGTTTTTGACTATAAAATAGGGTATAAAATTTGAAAATGAAAAACAAAAAAATCATGGTAATGGCCACGACTTTATTGGAAAAATAATTTAATGCCATTAGTGTTTATATGTAGACTGTTTTTAGACTTTTTTTATTTTGAATTGGCAATATTTTTTCCAGCGACAGCCAATTTGACAGCGGACAGCTGATTTGCGCTCACTTTAGTTTGCTTTATACGCCAGAACAACGCCAGAATATTGTGCGAATTTATTTCGAAAATCGTAGTATCATAATCATATTTAAACACTGATGGCATAAAATTATCTAAATTCAAGAACACATACATATTTGTGAAGTTGTAATTTTTCAGAACAAAGTTCTGTGAAGTTTTTAAAACCAAATTAATGAATCAATTAGAAAGACATACCGTATCAAAAAAATGGATTACTCTATGGACAAAAATAAAAATTAATCATTTAATAAAAATGAGAATTACATATAAGGTCGATATATTCACGGAAATCTACAAGGCTCCTATAGCGTGGTCAGAGCACCGGCCCTGGAAAGAAGATGACCCGGGTTCGAATCCCGGTAGTAGCCAAAATATTTTTTCGTGGATTAGATTTTTCTGTATGTCTTTCTAATTGATTAATTAATTTGGTTTTAAAATTATCTTTCCAATAATACCAATGCCACGGCCGTTATCATAATTGTATGTATTTATTTGATTTTAAAGTTATATACCTCTAAACTATATTATAGATAAAATAAAAAACACTATAAAGATAGAATAAAGAAAGAATCACTGTGATAGTTAAGTCAAAGACAGGAGAGGAAGGATGTTAAAAAATATATGTAACGAGTGTTGAAGGCAACGGGATCAGAGAGCGGCCGCGAAAGACCCGTCATGATCAGTTAAACTGAATTTGCAGGTCGACCCTCTTAAAAGCTTCAAAAACAAAAAATGTTGTGTTCTATCCTTTCTGCCTATCCCTGAGAAAGCCCATGAAAAAAATAGAAAGATGGTCACTTAGTAAAATTATTTTGCAGTGCAAAATTATAACGTTCATTTTTAATCAAATATGTGTTTATCGATTAAATTGGAATAAAACAAAAAATATTTATTGTTAAAATTTTTAAATCAAATATCGAAACTTCTACTACTGAGAATTAAAATTTAACACAAATAACTGTGTAGGAACATTTCTCATAAATTTTAATGAAAAAAATGAAAAATTTATATATATATATAAATAAAAATGTACTTATTGCATTTTATAAGAAAATGAATCTAAATTTTAAACATCAGAGTGAAAATACTTTGAATAAAAAAAGGATTAACTTATTTGTAATCTTTATTTTTTTGTCCTAAATTTAATACTTTGTAATTGTTGTAAACAAGTAAACCAGAGAATCAGTTTCTGACTCTAATAGATACTTGAAAAATAGGTATCTTTATTTAAATGTTTTATTGTACCACTTTATGTAAAAATAACCAATAAATAAATTAAAATAATAAAAATAAAAAATAAAATATATATATATATCAGAAAATACATGGTAATATCAAAAGAAAATATGAAATATTTTATATAACAAATAAATATATAAAAAAATGAATAGTATCAGAAACACGAAAATAAATAAAAAGTAATTTTAACAACGCTACCCGAGTAGCAATGTACGTTATTATCGCTACCAAATGGCAATAGGCTATGCTAGGCTAGGTGTCATTTTCATAGCTTTAACTCGCGGCCGAAACTACTAAATTTTACACCGACATTAAATTAGGGGTATAAAAGGTAGCAGTATCCAAAAAAAATTAAAAAATATTTTGAATGCAGTCACCGAGGATTAATAATTTAAAATGTACTTAATTTTAGATTTTATGTATCCATCCCCTCCAAAATCATGTTTACTATAAATTAATTGGATATGTTTCCTATGAAATTAATAATCCTCGATGACTGCATTCATTTTTTAGGATATTGTTGCCTTTGCTTTTATACCCCTCAAATGAACTTTGATCAAACTATTTGTTGTGAAAGTAAAATATTAAATAATGTAGATTAATGTAAAAAAAATAACTCGTTTAAGATGATTGTCGATCTTTAATGTCTACTTCCCAAATCGTCATAACCGTAGAATAACGACGCATGTGATTTTTCTCAAGTTTGCGGGAGAGTAGTTTGAAGTTTTATTTACATAAAGACACTTTATGTCATAACTCGATGATAAAATATTTTCAATTAATGTATATTATAGATGTCTCACAGAGACGAAACTGTATTTTTTCAAGGGAGAGTAGGTATAGAAGACTTTTTTTTTAGGTGGCCGTATCCAAAAAATTAATGGACATTGTATTCTATCATGGGTGGAAATAGCGAACGTTACATATGTGTAAAGTGATCACCTAAGCCAACTGTACGATAGGTCGTAAGTCCTATGGCCACCCAAAAAAAGACTTCTATATCTACTCTCCCTTGAAAAAATACAGTTTCGTCTCTGTGAGACATCTATAATATATATTAATTGATTATTGATGTCCCTGTGACAAACAATCCAGTTCTGTTCTGAAAAATTTGGACATACTCAAAATATTCCAAAAAGATTTTCCTTTGAAACTCAGTTAGTTATTTAGAGTTGATACCTTTCAAACCACAAATATAGTCAGCACAATACAACGACGTTTTTACAGATGCTGCATTGTTTTACGATCGCAAATCAGAAATAAAATAGATAAAAATTTACAGAAAGCACATTGAAATTATTTTTATCCCGGAATTATTCCTACTCGGAACATGACATCTATGACATTGTCAACTCATTGTTGTTATTTAAAAGAGCAATTTAGCCGAATTTTTTCATGCTCCCACCTCATAAATTTATCCAACATAATCGTTATCTTTCCGTCTGTCCCGTAACTTCGTTTAACGTCCGTAATTTCGTTAGAATTCACGGCTAAAAAAACGGTCGGAGATGGGGTCCGGGCCAACAAACCCGAAAACAAAAATTTCAATATGGAATTTTTTGGAATTTTTAACATAAGATAGTAATTTTATGCTATGTTTTAGTTTTTAATCAGCTCGATGAACATATAGGAAATAGTTAGTTAGTTAAAATAAACTAATCTTACCAGAACTAATAACGCAGACTATCAGATATTATTAGATGAAGCAGCCTCCTTCTAAGGCTCATGACATAGATTTATATATAAAGTATATAATGATGAATGTATAAATTAATTTTATAATTATATTAAATATGTAGTCACGATTGAAATTATTTGGAAAACCAACAGCCAACACTTTTTAAGTAAATACAAAGAATGGGAAGCATAAAAGCCAATTATAGGTTTTCAATGGTAGTGACAAAATATCGTACTTGTGTATCGTGGTGTACATATGTATGATATAGTATAATAATAAAACTATATATAATTAGTATAATGGAAAATAATAAAATATATTTTATGAGTAAGGGTTATTTTGAATTAAGTCTAAATTATAATTTTTTGTGAGTGCATTAAATTTTTTATGAATGCATTAGATTTTCGCTACAAGTATGAGTTTTGCCTGTAATTTGTAGAAACAAGAGGAGTAAAAAGAAGAGGTTTGATTCTTAAAACTTTAGGAGGAACATTGATCAAGAGCTACAATAATAAAAAAAATCACCTTAATGAAAAAAATGATATATCAATAAATAAACAATGTGCGTTATAAATTTTATTAGTTATTTTTTGGTCATAAAGTATGTTAGGTGTGTCGAAAAATAATACTTGTCATTTCATTCTCATAATGTCATATACGCACCTTTCACTAGCCCTAGGAGACCTCTGTCCAGCGCACAACACGACACCACTCCCGCTTCTCTCATTCCATCAAGACAGGCTACACGATTTTATAAAATAATTCACAATAAAAAAATATTTAAAAAAATAATATATATATATATATATATATATATAATTGTAAAATAACGCAGCAGTAATTAAATTTATTTTCAATATTTTCTATTCAAAATTGAATGAAGAAGACTTCTCCGAAGTTTTTCCTAATTGCTACAAGAACCCTGTATAAGTATTTTATTGATTTAAAGTATATTATATATAATGAGTTTGAAGAACTATGTATATTGTTGCAGTACGAACAAAATTGTTTATAAAAAAATATTTGTTTGTCTATCTATTTAATGTTTTTTGATATTTCCCTAATAAGGTGAAATGGGTTTCAAGAAAATTAAATGAGCAAAATTAAAAAAAAAGTTTAATTTACCAGATATTATGCAAAATTAAAGCAATACATTTAATAAAAAAATCTTTGCTTCACTGTGATTTTTAATAAAGATGGTCTGGTTCCTAGTCCCACATATCGATAATATTTCTACGTTTTTTTAAACAAAGTAAAAAATGATACATTTAATTTTTATAATTTAGTTTTGTGCAATAGTGAATTTAAAATAAAGGAACTTTGAATAATAAAATTTTATTGCAGAAAATTTATTATTAAAATTTTATGATACTTAGTTCACGAGTACACTAATAAAGGAGATTAAGTCAATATCGAGGAAGATTTGACTTAATCCCGGCCAAATGAAATCCTCAAAGCCCCCTTACAGATCGTCTTCAAAATCATTGATTTGTTAAATATTTATTCTTGTGCTCAATCTTCAAAATGACAGCACCATATTAAATATCAGAAAATATTCATAGCGCCGGGATTTTCAGCCTGTTCGTATCGCAGATAATTTATTAATCAAATTAATTTATTAATCCGAAAGCATTAACGCAGCGTAGACATACCCGTGTGTGTAATTTAATACTGTTCCTACCCCACTTGCGGAATTTATGCAGGGCTGTATTACGCCTTGACTTTATGTTAATGGACCAAAAGTGGAGTAATTTAAGGAGTAATTTAAATAATAGCAAAAAGCACTGGATTTTATGACAATACAGGGTTATTTGGAACACATTAATAACCTCGCAGGATCTTCTTGTCTTGATTATGAGTCGAAAATGTTCAGGTAGCTATGACCTAATATCAATAGTTATGAAGATATGCGATATCAAAGTTTGCATTTTTTTTTCAATATTCTGACTTATATCTTTATAAACGTTGAATTATCATTTCAGTAACTTAAAAGAAATATGAAAAATTCAATCCCTTTAATAAAAATCAAATAAAATTATAAAAACCTTCAAATTCCAATTAAACCTTGCAGAAATTCCAATACTCCTATTGGAATGTCTGCAAGGTTTTAATTACTTATTCAACTTGTATTGAAACAAATGAATTTTTCGTAATGGATATAAGTTAAATTAATTATCGTTCACTGTTTTGTAAAAAATATGTCAGAAATACTGTAATAAAAATACGCAAACTTTCAAGTAATTATTGCTATTAGATCATGGCTGCTTGAACTTGCTTTTCAACTTACAATTAAGGCAGGAATATAGTCTTGCGACGTTATTAATGTTTTCCAAATAACCCTGTATATGAGTCGTTGAGTATCAAAACCTACCCATGCACATTTTTGTTTATTTTAGATTTAAATGTCAATACGTTCTCTAAGCCAGTCAAGATCAGATTATCGGAGATGTGCGCTGTAGCACCTACCAAGAAATGAAGAGGCTGGCAGGTGGCAGAGAGGAGTGGAGAAAGCGAGTGCTTGTTGCAGACCAATCCTAGGATTATTATTATTATTGATAACGTGCAGGCAGCTTAAGCTGATAGGCCCATATCACTGTCTCTCATTTGAATATCCAGCCTATTCATAAACTGGTTGACACTGGCTGCAGTCACAACGCCCTCAGGCAAACTGTTCCACATATTGACCACTCTGTTGCTTAATGCATGCTTTCTTGGGTTACACGAGAACCGGGACTTGTTCAACTTCAGGTGATGTCCTCTAAGGCCCACATTAGTGTTTAATGCAAACATATCTGTCATATTAGGAATATTGTAGTAGCCCGATAGAATCTTGAATGTCTCGATGAGGTTACCTCTTGCTCGTCGCTCCTGAAGAGTGGGCAGTTTCAATACTCTCAGCCTTTCCGCATATTCCAGGTTTTTAAGACCCAACGGCAATTTTGTGGCTCGTCTCTGAACATTTTCCAGTAAAACTATATCTTTAGCAAAATATGGATTCCAGATCTGAGAGGCATATTCGAGGAGCGGCCTCACATATGTATTATAAATAGTTGTGAATAGTAGTACTGTCAGATGTTGGAATGATCTTCTCACCAAATACAAAACAGAGTTAGCCTTCTTAACCACACTCGCTATGTGCTCACACCATTTGAAGTACTTGGTAATAGTAATACCCAGATCCTTCTGCGAGACCACTGACTTAATCAGGCTTTCGTTTAAGGTATATTCAATATTTGGGTTATTCTTGCCGACATGGAGAACACAACATTTATCAACATTAAGACATATGAGCCACTGTTTTGTCAACTCCGATAATTGATTTAAGTCTCTCTGTAACACCTCATGGTCAGTAAGGGGGTTACCGAAATATTTTGTGACATCGGCAAAGAAACTCACAGTGGACTGGGCAGCAGCACGAAGATTCAAAATTTACAAAATAAAGAAAATTGATCCCAGCACACTCCCCTGTGAAACTCCACTTAAAACTTCTTGCGGTGCAGATAGAGAGTCACCCCCCACTCGGACAGCAAAGGAGCGCTCAGTGAAAATGCTCTTAATCCATTGAAGTAGTAAACCACGGATTCCTAGATGTTCTAACTTAGCAATTAATCTATTTAGGGGTCTATCTATCTAGGACTGTCGAAAGCCTTTTCAAAATCTAGATAAAATATGTCTATAGGTTCATGGCTATCGAAACTATTGGTCCACCTTTCTAGACATGTGAGAAGATTAGTCGCAGTGGAACTTCCAGGCACAAATCCGTACTGATCCAAATCTACAATGGTGTGTCTTCCATAAATCTTCGTAAGTCCTCAACGATAATTCTCTCCATTACCTTACACAAAACTGAAGTTAAGCTTAAAGGTCTGTAATTGGCTGGATTCAATTTGTCTCCTTTCTTATAAATGGGAATTACCACTGCCCTCTTCCAATCCGCAGGTAGTTTTCCTTCATCAAGAGACTTTTGCATTATGGGGGGCAATAATGGCGCTCAAGGGACTAGCACAATGCTTCAGTACAACAGAAGGAATATTGTCAGGACCAAAAGCTGCATCTTATTTAAGATTTTTCAGCTGTTTCTCAATAAGTTCCGATGTTATGGAAACTGTTGTTATCGAATTGGCAGAACGCTGGGGATAGTCCATTGCCGGCAGTGCTCCGCCTGGTTCTTTTACATATGATTTGACAAACTGTGAAGCAAATAAATCGACAACACACTGAGGGTCCACAACTATAGAGCCATCCTTATCATTACGCAAGACTCTTGGTACCATAGATCTTGATGCCAACAGTCTACGAGTGTAACTATAAAATGCCTTTGGACCTTTATCAACAACTGATTGTTCATAACTTTTCCTTGAATTCCTTATTTCTGAAGTTATTTTAATATTCAGTACTCTATATTTCTTATAATCTCCCGGGTTCAGATTCTTCTAATGTATGTTCCACAGTTTCCTCTTTTCCTTAGTTAAATCAGCTATTTGTTTGAAAATCCACGGTTTACACTTTGACTTAGGATTTTTATTTAAGACAAGTGGGGCACAGGATTCTATATTGTCACGAAAAATTTCCATGAAATTGTCTCACACGTTATCTATATTCCCACTGGAATAGCCGTGGGGTGTGTTAAGGTTCGCTAGGACACCATTCACTCTATCAAAGTCCACACACCAGAAATTATGTTTATACTTTTGTTCAACATCATGCATTTCTTTGCCGCTATAAAGTTGCATGGTAGCCAGTAATATGACATGATCGCTCACACCCACCGGTGGAAGGTAAACAATTTCAGTAACAATATTTTCGTCATTGCTGAGGATGAGGTCCAGCGGGGAAGGTTCATTATTACATCTATATCTCGTTGGCTGGTCAACAAATTGCAAAAAGCTACTTTTGGTAAACATATTTGCGAAATCATTATGTTGGTTATTTCCAGAGCCAGGATTGCGACCCAAAAAAAAAACATTCTCTAAGCTAATTTCTACATTTTACATTTACATATTAGTAAACTAAGATAACGTTTATCAATCTGAAGTTATTTCCAGTTAAAAATTTGCTTAAATTTCAGAACATACATTTATACAAATTCATTAGAATATAATATGAATATCTTCATTGTAAAGTAAGAATTTCAAAAATATATATTAACATTTCACTTAAATTACTGTAATTTTACTCTTAAATTATTGAAAAATTTATTTCACTTCTCCCTTGATAGTTCAATGAATATATTTATTTCGTTGAACTACAAAATCAACATAAATGCAAATACTTGAATACTTAACCTAATTCATTGCCTTTATTCCAAAATGCACATATGCATATCCATTTTAATTATTAAAGTAACTCACGAAATATACGAATTTTATTTACATTATGTTAAATGAAAGTTTTATTTTTAATTACTTATTCTATTACTTTTTATTTCATCTTATTCAAGTAATAAACAAAATGTAAAAGAGTTTTCTCTGATTTGCCATAAAAATAGGATAAGGCGCTAGTTAGGTTTTGATATATAACTACTCCTACATAAGTACATAATAATATATTATATTCTGTTTATTCACTTTTCAATCAATACTTCGAAATATGCTGTATGAACTTAACTAGAATTTAAACGAAATCCTAGATTACTCCCTGTCATTTAAGTAATGAGAGCAAGATCTTTTATGAAATAAAAATTTCACTCGTCTTGCAAAACACTCCACTTACTTTTACTGGATCAGGTTTCTGGTAATCAAAGTTCTACTCTACTTGAGAACCGCAACCCCTAAGTAAAGACCCATATTGATAACTACGATCCTTTATAGGGTGAGCAGATAAACATGCAGTTAAGTTTACTAAGCCTCGTTTTGTTAGAGGTCGATTTCCTAAGGGCATCAATGGAACCCAATATTTGAGCTAGCTGAATAATATCGTGATATCGAAACTAACAATGGATTCTTTGTTAGAAATAAGGCAGCCGTTAATGGGTCCTTTGTTAAAAAATAAGGCCGTAGTTAAAGGTCAAACGATTCTATTAGGCACCCTTTCTGATGCACGTTATATTGATTGCATCATAAACTTCAATTTGCGTCACAGACCTTTATATATTTTGGTATTCCACCTGTGTATGGAACTTCGCATATATAAAACAGGAATGGCTCGGACTAAGTGTTGTGATCGACCAGTGTTTCTGTTCCAGCCAAAAACCTGCCGAAACTTCCGTTCAGCCGAATCTTCGTGTTTGAAGTATTCATGTATTGTGGATCACTTTCACGCATTTATGTTTAGCTTTATTTTGCATTAATAAATAAATACATGTTGCTTTACTTCGTGGAATATTTGTTTTTTAGTTTCATGGCTGTGACGAATAGAATCGTAATATAATATAACAACTAAGAAAGTTATAAAATTATTTCAAAAGAATAACATACCACAAATATTATTCAAGAAGAACCTGTCTTATAAAAGAAAATATTTCATTTCATATTTCTTAAAGTTTAATGTTAAAAGTTTGTAAATTTGAAATATTGTTCTTTGACCATGTTTTTAGTTTGATAACTGATTAGTAATTCATTGTATTACTATTGTCCAAAAATACAACTAGAAAAAATTGATTTTATTGTAGTGATAAAATTTTGTCTTGTGAAGTGATCTGAAATGATTTGATGATATCTAAAGACTATAGAAAATTCCACTTACCTGTTCACTCAAATAAGACAAGTATTAGTAGTTCTAGATAATACGTCTAATTTTTTTTGGTAATTAAATTAATATATTTTATTTATTTTAACCCAAATGAACTGTTATAAATCTAGGAACAACAAACTAGAGTACCATGTAAATTTTAACGTGTCAACATAAGTTTTGATTTCGTTTTCTGTTTCGGCTGAAACTAGAACAGAAGCCGAAATATATAATTTAAGCATGATAAAAATTATAGATATTATAATATCAGATCCTCAAAAGTATACCTCATATTAGAACATAAGCAAATACAGTATAAGTAAATACCTCATTTATTGAACATATTATTTCTATTATTTATTGATTTGCCTTTTTTAATATTTTGCTGGTTTCAGTATGTAAATATCTACAGTATACTTATATAATATTAATGGAGAAATACGTCTTTTACCGACATTTTTTCTTTCTAAATGTGGACTTTTTCGTGTTTTGATTCTATATGTGTATATACTCGAAGTACAGTGACGAAAAGACATAAAATTTTCACCTAATATCATAAAAAAATTACAAACCTAATGAACTTATACAATAATATAATTACGTAGACAAATATCCCCTTATGTATAAAAAAAACAAAAAAACTTCGGTGCCCTCATATTTATAATCCCGCCTGCAATTGTTCCTATCTTTATTATTTGTTACACACGTTATTTTCAGAACCTTTTAGCTTAATGGATATCCTTTTCTTATTTATAGCAGCCGGTACATTCATCGGGATCTCGGTAAAAGTCACCGAGTCTCGGTAAATTCGAAAAAACGTACGATAGTTGCAATTTGCAGCGGGTAGAGTTTCTTCTGTGAAACACTACGCGCTACAATCTAAACTGAGTAGAGCATAAAAAGAAAAAGGGTAAGGCTGCCTCGAACTAATGGGATGTTTACGGTTAAATGTCACCAGGAAGAGTCTCCTATCTTAACGGTCTGCGAAGTTAAATGGAAAAATGTAGCGCCCGTAAAATCATAGAAAATGCTCCCATCTTTATATATTTTTTCTCAAACCATCCAGATGATGGCACTATTGTAAAAATAATTCCGCGATATCTCCAACACAAAGTAATATTTGTAAAGATTTGGCAAGGCAACTGACTTTTTTGTGGAAATTCTAGTGGGTGATGAGCAAAATAATAATAATGGATTTATTGGTAAATAGCGCAATTACTTTTTAATCCTACACTATTAAAATTTTAAATTGTTTGTCGACTTGTGGATATTTTTTTTTGGATATATTTGTGGATATATACTTTTTAAAAGCTGCGTTTTAAATTTTTTTAAACAATTTTTTTGAAACACTCTTCTGTATTATTAAAATATGGAGAGTTCCACACTTTTAAGCATGCCAACGTAAATATCCACTCTCCGAATTTAGTCTTCTGTCAATGGTTGATCAGTAGTTGGTCAGTAGTCAATGGTTGATAAATAGAGAATATTTTAGTTGTAGAACTGATTAAACCTCCGAGTTTTCTACCAGTTAATTAACAGTGGGAGTTTTTAAGTACAAAAATTAACTTTCTTTACTTCTTCATCTTCTTCTTGTGCCCTATCCATTCAATGGATGTTGGTTATCATATTGGCTATCATCACTTTATTTACTGCGGCCCGGAATAGCTCTACGGTATAGCCAAGCCACTGTCTCTAATGTCTTTAAGTTATTTTAACACATTGATACATAATAATTATTATTACACCATTTTTGACATTTATAACATATACAAATTTCCAAAATTTTTTGGTGGTTATCCATTACATTAACTTAGTAAAATATTCTGTTCAATTTAAACCAAAATTAACTTTTTCACTTATCACAATAATAATAATTTCGTTGTCCGTTCGTCCGTCGATCCGTCCGTCTGTCATTATCCGTAGTCCGTCCGTAGTAATTTTTTTTAATATTAATAACGAACCAAAGGTCTTTTTTTATATAAATAATAATTTCTTAGGAACCGACATGTAAAAGTACCGTATTTTTTTTACGGGTTACAGCTATCATTATTATTAAGATGTGATTTATATTATATCATTTTCTGTTTCGGCTGAAACTAGAACAGAAGCAGAAATATATAATTTAAACGTGAAAAAAATTATAGATATTATAATATTAAATCCTCAAAAGTATTCCTCATATTATAACGTTAGCAAATACAGTTTGAGTAAATACCTCATTTATTGAACATGTTATTTCTATCATCATCTCATTATATATATAATCTCATAATATAATATATATATAACCGATCCATTAATCAATTAATCGTAAAAAATGTATTAACTAATGATAAAAATATATTAACATGCAAATGATTCGTCAGTGGCCGACTTTGTCGTGCCGCAGTGTCATGAGATAAAAATCGACCCTCAGTAAAAAAATATTCAAAAAATATTTTTACCTTTCAATCTCCTCATTATCATTACATGGATGCGATCCATTGAGAATCTTGGCCTTATGAATCCATAAAGAACCACAAAAGATCTCCTAAGTGAGCATGTATTTGCAGTTAATCTGTAAATATAAACCAATATTGTTGTTCTCTTCCTCGATTCTTTCTCTCTTTCTTATCTTTATTGTGGTGACCACATACCTTTCTTTCTTTTAATCTATATATTAGTTAGAACGTGAATTCAGTACATTGAAAAAAATGCACGCACCTTCAATTAACCTTCTGCCCTACTTTCTATTCTAAAGTCAGATGTTCTATTTTCTACCACACCATGCATTATGTAACATAAGTTCGTTCTAAAAATAGTTAAGTCAGTTTTCTGCGACTCATTATTTTAGAGTAGCAACAATTTTATTTTTTTATTATTTTTTTTCTAAATAGAGATACAAACACGGAATACGTGTCACATCAATATTCTTATTGTTTTCAAATTAAGCTAAACGTTAGTGCTATAAAAATAGAACTAACTTACTGGTCTGGAGTGAGGTTCGAACCCGCGACCTTTGGATCACGAGGCGAGAGTCCTAACCACAAGACCAACAAGCTACTCTTAATATTCCATTATTATGCAGGTTTAATTAATACCTGAGATTGAGCTCAGACTTGTGAAAGATCTTTAATCCGCTTTGCTTTAATAATAGTTTGGCGTTACAACCTTTGAGGCTTGGTGATCTTGACGTCATCAAATTAATTAAAACCCACAAATTTAATGATCTCTGGCATCTGCGTCGTATGAAGTAGCCTACTCTGTGTACGGTAGAGATGGGAATTTTAGTTTAGGTAACTGGACTTTCGTTCACCGAGTCGTTCAGTAAAATGAACTTTTACTTTGAATCTTTCAGAAGTTTATTTGAATTTTATTTTTTTGTTTTGTTTGTTGATTCTCTTACTCAATTTGTTTTTTATCTTATTTAACTTCCTGTTTTTTATCTTATCTAACTTTTGCAAGTGGACTTCTCACCAGGAAAATTTTCAATTACCATCAAATTTTTGAAGCCATGGGGAGGGTGCTTTTTTATCGTTTAATCTCCCAAGATTTTGAATTCCGTGGGAGATGGGGTGCTTTTGGTTTCCATCAAAACCACGTTTTATCAACAACAACTTTCCAAAAACAATAAAAAGGTTTGTTTTCCACTTACTGAATTTGGGAACGGTTCACTAAAGTGAATTAAAATTCGTTCATTCAGTAAGACGAACAGTTTTAAAAGAACAGTACGTTCATGAACAACTCAACCCATCTCTGATGTATGCATCTTACATTTCACAAATACACAAACCATACACTGTAATAATTTATATTTTTATTAGAATATTTAAGATGTAACAGTCTACCCGTATGTAGTGTATGTCGAGGACTCTAAGGAATTGAAAAAAAAAACTATTTTCAAACTAAGCTAAAATACAGAATATTTTGAATACATACCTATGTTCAAATTTTACAAGAAAACGATTCTTGATTTTATCCCCATGGAGACATAATTAATCAAGATATATTATTGATGTCTCATAAGACGAAACTATTTTTTATATGGAAAAGTAGGTATGGAAGTTTAGTTTGGATCTCTACAGAGCTTACGAGTTATCGTATGGCTGGCTTAATTGATCAATTTACAGAAGTATTACTCTTGTTTGACATTTGACTAACGCGTTATTTTCAGCGACAAAACTGTGAAAACTATGAAAAACAGTGCTGCTATTGCCTTGTAAAAAAAGATAAATATCGGGCGAATATCTACCACAACCGAGAAGTCTTTATAGTAAAAACGTGAACAATTTAAATAACGTGCAAATTGAACAGAATATTAGAGAAAGTGATCGATGCAATAGAAAACAGCGTAATAAAAAGTATTCCTCGGATGGGTGACTAGAAATAATTAATGCGAATTGAGAAATTGGACAATAAATGCATATCACGGTTTCCATATTTGAAAAAGGAAGAAAAAATAACCCTTTAAATAATCGATGGAGTTCTCTATTAAGATCGGTACTTCCATTATTTACAGCAACTTTAAAAAAGAAACTCGATCAAACCATCACAATTAGAGAAGAACAACAAGGATTTAGGAGGAACAGATCAACAACCGACGCAATATTATTTATACGCCAAGTGAATAAGAAATCTATAGAGTTTAATAAATCAGCTTATGCCTACTTCGTGGATTTAACCAAGGCTTTCGACAGATTGGTATTGAAGTGTAGGTCAGCAATATTGTAGATATTTTGGTGAATAATAAAACCCATTCATAAAAACTATACACGATTTAAACACCAATGGTAAAACAAAAATTAAAGTGGATGGCGGACTTTCTAGGAAAATACCGAGGATGACAGGAATCAGACAGGGTGATAGTCTTAGTCCATTTTCGTTCAACTTGGACGAAATAATAGAGGAGGTAACAACTGTTGGAATCGGGTACAGGATGGGGGATAAAATCATTAATGTAGTGTGTTACGCTGACGATGCTACTATATTGGCCGAAAACGAAAATGATTTACAGAAAATGCTTTACAAGCTCCATATTACATGCAGAAAGTACAACACGATCATTTTAGTCGAGAAAACTAAGTGTCTTACAATATTTTGACAACCTCGAAGATGCAAATTGGTCGTAGACAATAAACCCATAGAATAGGTTAAGAAATTTAAGTAACTTGGGGTGGAGATATCTAGCTACAGCGATCTGTATAACGATGTCAAAGAGCAGACAAACAAAGCAACGATTATCTACAGATGGTTAAGAAACACTGTATGGGCCTATAAGCATATGTTAGTGGAAAGCAACATGTATAAGACCTATCCTGACATACGGTATCGAAGCAAGAGCGGACACGGTGAGAACTAAACACAGAATTACCGAGATGAAGATTCCAAGACCCATTGCGGGCAAGACCCTCAGAAACAGAATACCCAAAAACCGTAGACCCTGTGACATACAAGACATTGTAAGACGGAGCAGGCAGAAAAGACGTTCCTGGAGGGACCATGTCGAGAGAATGGAGCAGACGAGTCTTCCCAAAGCCGTTATGCATGGGATTTCAGAGGGGCGCCGACCACCAGGGAGACCACCAAAGAGATTGAGAGAGAGCTGAACGTCCTCGTCATAAGAACAGGACTGACCTGTCAACACAGATTAAGGATCTAACAAAATAAGAAGAAGAAGACAATTAATGCATGAAATATTATAGAAACATTTAGTGACCGTTAATTTAAGAACAGTGCTTTCGTAAAGTTTGTTTCCAGTGACTTATTGTTTCATTTGCCTCTTGCAGTCACGTCCCGTAACATTATTATTATAAATGTATCTTAAATATATGCGCGGAGGGACAAACTTCCCATCGCCAAAAGATGATGTTTAGTTCAATTCTGTACAATTTTATGATCTGTGGGATTCAATAATTTTATCAATGCATTGGAACAAAAAATATCTATAAAACAATATCATTTGATGACATGTGGTCGCTCGCATGTCGCAAAGGTCGGATTTACAAAAGAAAATTGCTTTTTTAAACAGTAAACGTTCTTTGAAACGTAATGAAGCTTGTTTTTATTGTTTTCCCCAGCTGTTGTAACCATAATGTTTCCACGATGGCCCTAATACCATTGACCTACCATAAAGTGGAGATTTTTTCACAAAGCTCCTTCGATCTTTTCTACAGGCGGGTGATTTATGAGACTGGGGAGAGACGCAAACTGAATACAAAGTGTGTCGGCCGATAAATTTAGTTAAGGCCAAAACAAAACTGTATTGTCTAATCACGCGGGTACGACCGTAGACCCGTTTTCCTCATTACATATAAAGATATCAAAATTATGTTTCAATTGTGCGGTAAATCAATAATTTATTTGTGTACATCCAAAATTTATTGCGGGTAAGATTAGATGGAATATCCAAATGTGTCATTTGAAATTTACTCTTATCATATCATGTGTTGATAAGCTTCCATCATTTTATTTTTCTTGCATTATTTTACCTGTGAAGTATTATTGCGAAAAATTTATTATCGATTTAAAAATGTTTTTTAGATAATTTTCATTTTTAATGTATATTCTTATACATATACATTCTTATATTAGGTCCTTACATATGAAATTGGCGTTTTGTATGGGAGGAACATAAAGCCGATTTTTTTTATTATAATATATTTATTTAATCAAA
Organism: Agrypnia vestita; assembly: GCA_016648135.1. Lineage (NCBI taxonomy): Eukaryota > Metazoa > Arthropoda > Insecta > Trichoptera > Phryganeidae > Agrypnia > Agrypnia vestita. Next base: position 13,726 of record JADDOH010001007.1, on the reverse strand, counting down.
GTATGTACCATTGCTATCTATGCACTTTTGCCATCTCATAGGTAGTTCATCGATCCCTTTACTAAAAAAACCATTCGGACGGGAATCAATAAAATCTTTGAAGGCGGTTTGGACTGCCCCATCGGAGTTGAATTTTTTCCTTTGCAAGAAGTTATCCAAATTTCGAAAAAAATGGTAATCTGTTGGGGCAAGGTCCGGAGAGTACGGTGGATGTCTTAGACATTCCAATTGAAGCTCCTCTAATTTGGTAGCCGTCTGTTGTGCAGTGTGTGGTCTAGCGTTATCATGAAGCAGCAGTGGCCTAGAGCGATTAACCAGCCTCGGTTGTTTAGCAGCTAGCTTTTCCATCATGGTTTGCAGTTGCTGACAATAGACATCTGCCGTAATAGTCTGGCCAGATTTAAGAAAACTGTAGTGAACGACACCAGCACTAGTGCACCAAACGCTCACAAGTAACTTTTTTGGAGTAAATTTTCGCTTGGGGCATGGTTTGGCTGGTTCGGCAGGGTTCAGCCATTGCGATGAGCATTTCCGATTATCGTACAGGATCCACTTTTCATCACAGGTAATGATTCGATTTAAAATCCCTTCATTATTGTGCCGGTTGAGTAATGCAACGCAGCAGTCATCGAGCGTTTGTTGATTTGCTTCACTCAATTCGTGAGGTACCCACCTTTCAAGCTCTTTCACCTAACCAATTTTCTTCAAGTGGATTCAAACAGTTTTATCACTAACACCGCAGCCTGCAGCTAACTCGGATGTGGTTTGCGATGGATCCGCTTCCACAATAGCCTTCAATTCTTTGTTATCAACTTTGGTCTCCGGCCGTCCACGGGGCTTGTTCTGCAGGTCGAAATTTCCAGAACGAAAACGTTGGAACCAAAAACGCACTGTGTTTTCTTTTGCGGCACCGTCGCCATACACATCATTAATCCTTCGAGCCGTTTCTGCAGCACTGGTGCCACGGTGGAACTCGTACTCGTAAATAACGCGATATTTCAAGTTTTTCATTTTGTAAACTGAGTGACGCAAAGAAAAAAACAATTGAGGAAAAAACAAATGAATTATAATTTTCAAAACACAAATACATGAGTAAATAGCTGTATAAATTTGGATTTGGAATTCCTAACCAAAGAGACGATATTTGAGATCAAATTTGCCAGTACGGCAAAACGCCAATTTCATATGTAAGGAACTAATATTATTTAAGTACTACCCATTTAAAAAATTACAGATAAAAACTATACCTGTTATTAAGGAATGAGGTTGGAGCATCGGAAGAATGTCCCCCTCTAGCGTAGGCTTAAGAACCACTAATACTGCAGTTAATATATTTTTTCTTGCATAATTAAATTCCTTCAAAAATAAAGAAAATTGATTACAAGACTTTTTTAACGTTTCCAAGACGGTATTTAAATTTCAAACTCCGTATAAATGAATTTTTCGATATTTAATTCAGATAAATACGAATATTTTACATATTTTACTTAAATTATTATAATGATTTATAAGTATACGATCGAATATATGTCTCAATTATTGTGTAAAAGTACTTAAAATGCGACATTGGTCATTACGAACGATAGCATATAGACGCACGGACACAAAAAACAAAAATTAAATTATTATTTAATTATTATTATAAATTATTATTAATAAACAATTAAATATAAATAAGTTCAATAATAAATTAGGAACCAATGATACAAATTTGAATGGTGAATATTTCCATAAATGATTTGGTTATTTATAATATTTAATTTACATATTATTAAAGTTTTTTCCTACATCTAAAAGATTTAATTAATCTGACTGTAATCCTTTGTTATTTGAATGTAAAATTTCTCAACCCGTTAATTTGAAAATAATGGCTCTTTTCCAAGATTATTGTAAAATTTGGAATAGTTATTGCTATTTATATATCTTTAACAACTTTAAACCCAAGACCTTTCTATTGACTGGTTTTTCAACAGAATAACAATCATCAATTATTTTCATTAAATTTTAGCATAAGAATGGCTCTATTCCAAGATTATTTTGAAATTTGGAATAGTTATTGCTATTTATATATCTTTAACAACTTAAACCCAAGACCTTTCTTTTGACTGGTTTTCAACAGAACAACAATCATCAATTATTTACATTAAATTTTAGCATAAATTGTTTATAGCAAAATTTGAAAAACAATTCATTTAAAATAATAGGTAGTCTTCTGTGTATAGTTTTCTGGTATATTCTGCCGTGTATAGGTATGTGATCTCTTTGGCCGACGTTTCGGATCCTATTGCAGGGTCCATCATCAAGGCATATTATGGATCCTGCAATAAAATTCGATAAAATAAATATATTACAAACCATGAATAAAAAAAACTAATATGTTCCAAGCTGACATAGTTTCATTGGGAAAGCGGCCTATAAGAATTAGAAAGATATAGCGTGCATTTCCCTATGGCCGCTGAGTTTTCTTGGAGAAAATATCTTACCTTTTTCATGGATGTAATATTTATTAAATCTTTTAAAGTGGGTACCTGCTTATTTATTTTCGGATTATTTCCATAACGTACGTAACATAATCAGTAGGTACAGTATTTTGCAAACTGCATATGCATTTTTGCAAGATGTTTATAATTATAAATATGTAACAGATCTAGTACAAAAAACTTTACAGGCAGATTTCTACGCAAATTATGAATAGAAAATGTTCAATGCAACTGATTTTTTAAAATATTTCTAACCAATCTTCTGTAAAAGATTGGATAATCATAGAAGTAACATACACATTATTTTATAAATTCATTAGCGTTAGTAAAAATCAAATGAAATGCTAAAAACATGTAGAAAAGTTAATGCATATTCATATAATTCACCCTGAGTCAACAGGTCGACATCATAGATTATTCCATTTATATTGACTAAAGTTTTGATCATGAGTTTGAGGGCAATAAACGTACATTTCGATGAGAATGAAAATCAATTTCAAGTCAACACGCAGCACTTAAGCTATTATTAGTCGCGTACCATATTTTTATGTTTTGTCTAAAGGATTTTCTGTAAATATATTGGAATTTTTTTTCTCGCTACCCGTTGGACAGGGTGAAACCTTTAGGGAGTGTGTAATTCAATAATGGCCACACCTAATGGCGACGCCTTTGTTGAAAGTTTCTCCTTTTTTCTTTGATAAGGGGGAAAATATTATTTTTAGCATAATTCATACAGTATAACCAAAATATAACCAAAATAGTACACAAATACATCAGCATTAGAATGACATAAATGTGATAATTTCACTTATGGTAGAATAACTAAAAAATAAAGACTAGCTTCTTGGCATAGTTGTTAGGAGACTCGTTTGTTTATATAGTGGTCGGGGGTTCAAGCTTTTTTTTAATAGAACAAGCGTTTAGTTTAGTTTTAAAATAGTAAGAATATTGATTGATCGATGCCTATTCCATATTTGCATCTATATTAAGTATGAATTATTTATATAATCTGGAATCTCGCGCATCACGGCTAAATAATAAAAAAATTTAAAAAAATATCCACCACCTTAATTGCTCGATTAGTAATCCATTATATACAGGTTCATGACTAATTGTTTTAGTCAGTTAAGTAGGTTGTGACGTAATAAATCGTATTAGTGACACTCCTTCGTGGAACACTTGATAAAATGTTTTTTTCAATCACCGCTCGTAATATTGCACCAATAAAAATATTTTAATACGCGTAGGTAGGTACTACGAGTACTGGTGAGTTCAACGTGCACATCACTGAGAAGACCCTGAGATTGAAATCAAGGAGTGAGGTTTTTCCCATTCTTCTCCGACTGTACTAGCTGGTGAGGGGGTCAGGTCATGAGGATCTGAACTTCACGTCATATATAAACCTATTATTATATTCACGTATATACCTATTATCATTCGTTCCTTTTCAGAAAACTCTTCATGTTTTTTTATTTTTTTTTATTTATCATTTTTCTAATTTTTACATTAATTAAATTAAAAAATTACACGGACATTTGTCTATAACTAATATGTTATTCAAGCTCCACAATACTTTTCTTCAATTTTTTTCTCTTTTATATTATATATTTATCTCTTGTCTGTCATTGAAGGCCTCCGGCTACTGTTTATTTGAATATGTACAATTGATTTCATTTCATGTTACCAAATTATTTGTTATGGATTATTCTGGGCGTTCGTTATTTGTGATTCCATTATTTTGTTTGGAACTAAACTGTAAAGTTAAAATTTGCAGACGAAGCTTTTGTTATTTTAAATAAATCTTTCTGAGATGCTGAAACTTCCTAAAAAATATAAGGGCTTTGTTAAATTTTGTGTAAAGAAATTTAAATTCGATTTTTTCCTTTCAAATAATGATTTATGAAGACTTTTTCTTCTCCAGTAGGTTGACTTATTACAAAGATTCGTGAGTCGAGCTCGAGCGTGAAATCAGCTTAGTTATTTTTTGTACCTCTGCTGTGGTTCAAAAATGATGCATTTTATAAACACTATTTGTTGGCTGTGATCAAATTTCATTAATCGATTAATTGTGCACTTTATAAGAGATTTGTTGACCATTTTTGCTTGTACATATTGTATGTTTTTACCATTTTTGTTTGTACATATTGTTCCATTTATCCCTATTCCTAGGCGTTTTGGTAGCGCGGCGTAGCCGTTAAAGAACCTTGAAGATTCAAATTCGTAGCTCTCGATTCTGATGATAAGCAATTTAATGTGCACGTGGTTTTCGACTCCCTTACGTGCCCAGGAGCTAGTTGAGTTGCAAGTCTAAACGTGCTAAACCACAGTACCCAAATTTAGAGTTTGACTTACCAGACCTCACTTGGTAATAAGCTTCCGATACGAACGGACGTGCTTGCACTGCCCCTCATGACGGAAATTTATTAACAAGACAACCTGAAGATGCCTGTTGTGATTCAGGCGAAACGTCGGTTGACGAATGGTCCTTCTGAGGACCAGATTTTGACGCGGGTTACCCCCAAAGAAATGAATACTAACATATGTATATATATATATATATATATATATATATATTATATATATATATATATATATATATATTATATATTATATATATTTACATGTATATGTATGTAAATTTAGATTCTTAATAAATAAATAAAAATATTTTACAACAATATCGTACATTTAAAAAAATTATACAATCAATTTTGTCCCTCACTAAATCCATCTCTTTAATCCTACACACACCAAAATTCATTCTAACATATTCTTAAAACACAAACACCATCCGCGCGTTCCATAAATACTGTATTTTTCGATATTTCGATATATTCGATCAACACCTTGGCGGTGGTGTAGTGTTAGCTGTTAAACATGAACTGATCAGCATCGCTCGGCCGGAATGGTAATCCTCCGCTGAAGACATCTGGGTCGCAATTCATTCTAATGGCTCACGTCATCCTGTTCATATATGTTGCGTGTATATCCCTGGCGGGACTCATTGTCAATACTTCATAGAAAATTTCCTAAATATGTTAACAGATGTGGTATCAAATAACCCTAATTCATTTATTATTTTAGGTGATTTTAATCTTGCTGAAATTACATGGATAAAATCTACATCATCTTCACATTATGAAGCAATTAATAATTCTACACATAACAGCAAGTATTTCATAGACTGTATGCATTTTCTAAACCTGTTTCAATTTAACGGTGAACTACACCCAAGTGGCAACATTTTAGATCTAGTTCTGTCTAACTTATTAACATCAATCGAAGGTAATGATAACTCGCTGGTTCCGGAAGATACATATCATAAAGCCATATCCATTAATGTTCCATTCCAGGAAAACCCTGTGCTGATAAATACAAAAAGGAAAGTTCTTCTTTTTAATTGTGGAGATTACGATTCTATCAACTACGCTCTTGAACAAGCTAATTGGAAATCTATTTTCTGTAATCATCAAATAGAAATTGCTCTTGATAACTTGTATAACTTCTTAAAAAGCCTCATAAATCTTCATGTTCCTCATTAATTTACTTGGAATACGAAATATCCCTCATGGTATAACGCCTCCCGTATCAAGATTACCAAAGAAAAATTGAAATATTTTTGTAAATATAAGAGATTCAAAAACCGAGCCGACTACAATACATTCTCTCTCCTACGCAAACCACACAAAAATTTATGTCGCGAATCCAAATCACGTTACTTAAAAAACATTGAAACTAATATCAACTTAAACACAAAAAACTTCTGGAGCTATGTCAAAACGTGTAATAAATCTCAATGTGTCCCAAATTGCATGTTCTTAGGAGATAGGAGGGCTAACAATGGCACGGATATAGCAAACTTATTCTCGGAATATTTTAGCTCAGTTTTTAGTACACCGAATGATAGACCTACCATTAGGCCCATAATTAACCTAATAATTAACATAACTAATATATGCAGTAGTAAGTGACACAGGAAATTGTACTAATGTATCTTTAAAAAATTGACATTCACAAAGGTGGCGGCCCGAACGAAATACCCTCAATCTTTATTAAACGATGTGCACACAATCAAGCCTTACCCCTCTCTTTAATTTACAATCGTTCTCTAACAGAATGAACTTTCCCTCTTATTTGGAAATCTGCATATGTATCTCCTATCTTCAAGAATGATAAAAAAAAATGATGTAAAAAACTATAGACCTATCTCTAAACTTTGCATATTTAACAAAATTTTTGAAAAAATATTCTATGACCAACTGTATCCAGCTCTTAAGCCTATCTTGAATATTAATCAACACGGTTTCATTAGTGGTAAATCTACAACCACAAATCTTTTGACTTTCATAGAATACCTCCAAGATAACTTAGATAACAGAATACAAGTGGACACTATCTACACCGACTACAGTAAAGCGTTCGATAGGGTTGATCACTCAACACTGTCAAACAAGCTTTAAAGATAGGTATTCACGGCAATCTTTATCGTTGGCTTACTTCTTATATCTCCAACCGTAGTCAAATTGTAGTGGTTGCAGGGTTTAAATCTAACATTGTTGTTATAACATCTGGAGTACCTCAAGGCAGCCTGCTGGGACCATTGCTATTTAACATTTATATCAATGATATAGGTGACTGCTTTCTAAACTCAAAAACTATCCTATATGCAGATGATAAGAAAAAATTTTCTCCCATAAATTCACTAGAAGATTGTCAAAGGCTGCAAGATGACCTACATCGTCTGAACACGTACTGCAATGCCCACAGCCTGGAAATAAATGTTTCTAAATGATTCGTTGTACGCTTTACAAGAAATAAAAATTTATTCTCTAATGAATATTCAATTCACAATATACCATTATCTACCAAATCCGAAAGCAAAGACCTTGGGGTGATACTGAACAGTAAATTAAATTTTAACAAACAGATCGATTACATAGTCACCAACGCATCATCTATGCTTGGTTTTGTCATACGCACATGTAAACATTCAAAAATATCAGTACCCTCAAGACACTTTATTTCTCATACGTTCGTAGTATTTTAGAATATGCATCTCAGGTGTGGAATCCAGGTTATGCAGTACACGAATTGACATTTTCAACTCAACAATAAGAAACATAAAACAAACGATATCTACACTACCGCACCCAAACTAATTCGTACATTATATCTTCCCTTCTACTCCCGTCCCACATTCCCCTCCACCCTCTCCACTCGCTGTTAAAATAAGTTAAAGTAAATTACTATATTCAGTGGAAAATTTGTAATTGGCATAATTTTAAAAACCATTATTTCATATTTGTTAAGATTGTTGTTTTGCTGTTAATATTCCCCAAAATAAAATAAATAAATAAATACATATTTCATTTTGGTACAAATTAGTTACTGTCTTCGGTTTTGAATTATTTTTTCAACATTATGCGGTGCCTTTGTGTTATTGATATGTACATGATTTTGAAATTATGTTTTGTAAACTATAACGTGTGTTCGCATGTACTGTTTTGTACCGATAAATATAAAATAAATAAGATAATCAGACATATCATGAACAGAAAAAAAAATTGAGGAATAACTGTGCATTTCTATTTACGGAAATCAAAGCACCACGTATCTCTAGCAGCATTTTTCAAAGGTGTTAAGTTTTCTACTCTTGCTTGCTCTTAATATCTATGTTTTTAATATGTAAAGACGTTTGCAAAAAAAATACTTCACTTTACGCATTTTTGTGATAATCTCAATAATAATAATTTTGTTTTCTGTCTGTCTATCTGTCCGTAACTTCTTGTAACGCCCGTAACTTCGTTTATATTTTTTCTATTTTTTTCTTCTTTTTTTCTTTTTTTATTAATAAATAAATACTTATTCTTTAGGAACCAAGATAGAATTTTCGTTCATTTTGTATTTAGATAAATTTATATCTATTCAATTATATTATATCTTTCATCAAAATACATCAACGTAGTTCTAAGAATAGAAGCTGGGATGTGGCCTGAATCATCCCTATCTTATTGCATTCTGTATGAGCGCGGCGCGGGGAGGTATGCTCTTATAGGGGAAGAATTTTATCTTCGCGTCGGGTTTCCCTCTAATCTACTAAAACCATGCAAAAAAGAACTTTCAATATAATTTTACTTAAGTGCATATTTTTTATAAACAAATCCATGAAAAAGAATAGAGACAAAGTAATAAAATATTAATGTTATTGAAGAAATAACGCAACAATAATGATAGAAGGTAAGTTCTTTATAGTTGGTTGAAAAAAAATTTATTGATTGATGGCATCATAGATTTAATATTGCCTATTTTGAGTTTGACTACATATAATTTTTATCAAATTTTTATTAATTTTTTTTTTGCAATTTATATTTTAATTAAAAGCGAATAATATTTTTATCTGATAATATTTACACAACTTATTCCACCGATTTTCCAATGCTCAACGCAACTATTCTATACTGTACTATAAGATATGAAACATTGTAATATTCAATTAACATATTTTCAATTACCATATTTTTTATTCCTTTTAACAGAAAAAATCGAAAGTTGTTTTAAAGAATACATAGATAAAATGTATTTGAATGTGTTGAGACTCACGGTGAATAAATAATTTTTTTTGCATTTTCTCTTCCTTACAAACGTAATTTTTATTCAGAATTCAAAATTCTAATCTGCAGAATCTCATATTTTTACAGAAGTCCATAATAAATTCCTAAATTCAAAGCACAACGTTTTCTCATTCACTATAGCTATAAAATTTTTCAATTAGGGTATACCTACATATTCTGTTGAAACTCATTTCTTTATTCTTCTGGATCAGCTTCCAAGCCAACCAGAGAGATTGATAAAGTACAGGATATTTAATTTGATGGACATGGATTTGCAAAACCTAAAGCCTGGTTTGAAGATGACTCTTTCACGATATTGTACCAGAGTTAAAGCACGCTTGAAGATTCTGCAGAAATCAGATTTTCATTGAAATCAATTTATACCATCTTAATATATTTTATATTTCTGATTTGTGGGCCAACGAAGATTTCCGCTTTTTTTAAATAATTTTGGTCTGATTGAATAATTTAGAATCATTAGAAATTAGTGAAGCATGTAATAGTGAAAAAATATCAATTAAATTTAACTACTAGCCCAATTTTAAAAAATTTTCCAATAATTATGAGTAATCAAAAACTTCAGCAATAATATTAAAAAATAATTTTTCAAATAACTTAGAAAAACAGAAGACATTATTCAGTTTGATATTCTGATATATATATATATATATATATAAAACTCCCTGATGATGGAAAGGTTTTTCCGAAACATGTTTGTGTAATTAATCAAATGATATAAGTAGATACATACAAGTAATACAATCAATATTTTTTGAAAATTTCCTCATTTGTCTTTTCTCTTTCTTAGTCAATGTGCCTTGTGTATGATGATTGTGATCCTTTTTCACCCTTCACTCTTCGCAATCCTGGGCCTTCTTTTGTGAGTAATTCGTCTAACTTTATTGGAGTTCGAGAGAACGAGAGCTCTCCATCCTTGTACATTCTTATCATCATCAATTCATTCTTTTTTTTATTATTTTTATATTATCTTATAAGTAGATGTAAGAGTAATCATACTATCATTAGATATCAGTATATAAAAAGTTTTCAGTTTGTATAGCCCAGTGGGCGTAATACTGGTTTCTTATCTCGAGGGTTTCAGGTTCTTTTTCGATGTGGGCACAATAAATCGTTGTAATTTACTCAAGCTTGGGTGTTTTTATGATGTAACGACTTCAGTAATTGGATCTCTAAGCATTTGAAGAATCAAAAAAAGTATCTGTAATCCTCAATCCAAATATTCGTCCAATTTACACTCGACAAATGTATTGCAGTATGTTACTAGCCAAATCATGGACTTTTTCTTCGAAAATGACTAGTTTGGGTGAATGCACCAATACCTATAGGGTCTATCTTTATCTCTAATCCAAGTTTTGATCAAATATTTAATTAACCTTCCAGGTGTTTATAAACTGTCGTGCAAAGATTGTACAACGTTTTATGTTGGAAATAATTTGCCGTAAATACATGGCCGTAATTTTAATGTAAGAGTCAAAGAGCATTTGAGATGTCTGAATAATCATTGTTTTTCTGAATTTTCAAATCATTTATTAGAAAATAATCATGGTTTTGATAAAGATTTTGGACTTTCTTTTTTTTTATGGTCTAAAGTTGAATAATTTAGAACCATTAGAAATTAGTAAAGCATGTAAAAGTAAATAAAATTTTACTTATAATCAATTAAATTTAACTACTTGTCCAATTCTAAACAATTTTGTGTAATCAAGAAATTCAGCAATAATATTTAAAATAATTTTTTAAATAATTTAGAAAACCAAAACAAAAGACATCATTCATTTTGATATTTTGACATATATAAAACACCCTAATGATGGAAAGGTTTTTCCGAAACATGTAGGTGTAATTAATTAAATATAAGTAGATTAAAACAAATAATACAATTAATTTTTAAACGTCAATCTACAAAGTTGCTCAACCAACTACCAAAAAATTATATTTAATCTTTGCAAGATTTTTACCATTCTGCTTTAAATGTTTTTTTTACTGTTCGTAGAATTGACTCCATTCAGAGCTATGGAGAAATCAGCCTTAATCTTTAACTGATACGTGAGGATTATGTAACGTAACTATATAACGTAATATACGCACCCATCTAACAGATGGCTTCATATCATATCACATGAAATATTTTCCATTCTAATGTAAGGCAATGTTTTAAAACCAAATTAATTAATCAATTAGAAAGACAGACAGAAAAATCTATTCCACAAAAAAATATTTTGGCTACTACCGGGATTCGAACCTGGGTCAACTCCTTTCCGGGGCTGGTGCTCTGACCACTTAGCTGTAGGAGCCTTGTAGATTTCCGTGAATATCTCGACCTTATATGTAATTCTCATTTTTATTAATTGATTAATTTTTATTTTTGTCCACAGAGCAATCCACTTTTTTTCATATGGTTTTTGATACAAATTACTTTGTAATACTACCGCTAGATGGACGCCAGAATTAAACAATTAATTCATTTTTGGACACATTTCATACAAGCGATTTTAAATTCATAGTTGTAAGTTCGTCCTATAGCTTAGTGGTCAGAGCACCGGCCCCGGAAAGGAGGTCACCCGGGTTCGAATCCCGGTAGTAGCCAAAATATTTTTTTGTGGAATAGATTTTTCTTTATGTCTTTCTAATTGATTAATTAATTTGGTTTTAAAAACTCCACAGAATTTTGTTCTGAAAAATTACAACTTCACAAATATGAATGTGTTTTGAATTCATTTAACCCATTTTTATTCGCAGTCATTTTATAACTTTTGCTTCAGTTGCTAAGTATTCTAATGAAAACTTGCAAACAGCACTAACGAAAAACGTATATAGCACTAATAACGGAGCTTGAACCAAAAAAAATCCAAATAAATCTATTCTTCTAATCAAAGAAAAACTCTGGTCATGCATTATTTAGTCTTCTCAATTACTGTACTGAATATGTCTGTATATTTTTCAAGTATTCACAGATATCCAAGGTTGATTATATGGTCAGTTTTCAAAAAATTTGATTAACAAGCTAGACCGTATCTATTATATTTCGGACCTCAGCCTCGCACTTTTATCTTTTGGGATGAGACACGTAGATAAAATCAATAACTTCTTTGTAGTCTTCAATATTAACCCCGCTTACATGAGGGATTCTTTTCTGCCTAAGGTAAGCGAATCCATTCATATTTTTTCATGAGACCGAGCTTTAAGAGAAGAAAACTTTAAAATATTTTCGCTTTGTAGACCAAAGCAGGATATGCATATTTTTTTCCTTGTGTGAGCGAGCCACTTTACCACAAAGTGGCTTCTCTTTGCCCAGCTGTCGCATTCACATAGAAAGCATTAAAATTTAGTATTTCCTCTTTTAAGACTGAGCCTTACTGCTATTTTCAGTTCGCAGAGACATTCCACTTACGCTCATTGCATCATAATATGTTATCTAAGTTTAAGTTCTTCCAAAAATTGTGGGTACATATATATATATATATATATATCTAATTATATATATATATATATTATATTATATATCTCGATATATCTCTCATCTCTATCTCTCTCTATATCTCTTCTCTAATATGTAACTAATATATTATCTATATCTCTATACTCGGTCTCTCTCTCTCTGTTTTTCTCTCCCTCTCTCTCTCTCTCTCTCTGTATATACATGCAAAAAAATCGTCCATCAAAAATAATGTGTGATACGATACATTAACTCCCTTTTTACGAAGGACTTGAAGATTCAATCCAAGAACCTCAGTTTTTTTGTTGTTCAAAAAAATTCAAAAATCTGATTCCCGACCTCGAGGTCGGGATCAGATTTTTAATTCCTAGATAGATTTATGAAAGTTGACTCTTCAGTTAGACATGAACAATAATCGTGATCGTGCAAGGTCTACTGGCAACAACTGAGAAATTATTGTATTGTAGCGAGACAGTTAACCTATTAAATGCTGGTAATAGCGATATCACGCAACGGCGGTCAGTTAACCATAATCGCAAACTGTTACGCACGCAATCCAGGGTCTCTCATCCGTGACCATGTTATTTCTCTAGAAAATTCTACGAAATTTCACCTGATAGTAATAGTAATAGTAATGAATCTAGAACTTTCTACAGGCTTCTCGTTACCTATAGAATAAATCTTTCTAAAGAATTTATACAAAGAGTCACGCGATGGGGCTCAAGCAATTCTATTGTGACTACAACAGTGTGACATCCGTAGCGTTAAACAGTGTGATCAGTGATTCTTGATATTACATCACGCGGCAAGCAAACACAGTGTGAGTACCAATGATACCCTTGGAATAAAGGAAGAATACCGGTACGAAAATTTTCTACTTGCGAACATTGAACTAAGTTAACCAGAAGTGATCAAAGCAAAAGAGACAGCGTTTATTATGGCGAATGGAGGAACACTTTAATAATAACTGAGTGAATATTCGGAAGACATTTAGCGACTATAGAATTATGAACGGTACTACAATTCCACTCGTGTTCAGTGACTTTTTTTGGTAATGAATTAAACTAAATTATAATTAATATAAATTAACTTTGTTTAAACCACTTATTTATTGAAAAAAATCAACATGTTTCAAAGCCAATGGCTTCTTCATCAGGAAAAAAAAAATGTTTTTTTTT